>VDFB02193867.1:198260321-198399216 GCA_007258455.2 Sequoia sempervirens
AATTGATTGCCTTGTCATTGCTATTGAATTTTCCATGCATGTCTACCAAAGCATTTTATCAAACATCATAGACAAGGCAATCGACTATTTGAAAAAATGCCTCAAAGAAATGTGGTCTCATGGTGATGCATATCACCAAAGAAAATGATGTAGTAGAAAAGAAGCATAAAACAATTGTTGAAATGGCTAGATGTATATTTTTTAAAAGGGGTCAAAAATTATTTAATCAAAATGATTCAACAAAATATTCAAGGAAACAAAGCCCAAACAAAAGGGGCTCACCAAGCTCTCCTTACAAAGTAGAAGCAAAATACATAGAGACTCAAACCTCGTAAGTCACCACAAACACCCCTCAAGGCCCAATAATATCCTCTTGAATCAACATCCTCAACCTTTATAAATATTCCAAGAGAATATGATCCCATCCACTAACATGCTAGTTACCACTATGCTCATAATCCCATTTTTCCAGAAAATCTACAACACTGTTCCACTCCCTCAGGATATGGAAAAAGGAAACCAAGTCCAAAGAATTACTAAGCTGGTAAATCTGCTAAACCACTTAAACTAACTACCAATTCATTCCTTCCAAATTTCTCTTATTCAACACAACTACCAAAATTTGAGAATTTGACTCACAAATGACCATGGGAACCTTTGTAAATATTCCAAGGGAAGATGCTTCCATCCGCTAACATACTAGTTACCACTATGCTCAGAATCCTATTTTGCCAAAAAATCTACAATATTGTTACACTCCCTCAGAATATGGACAAAGGAAACCAAGTCCAATGAATTGTTAAGTTCGTGAAACTATTGAACCACTAAAACTAACTGCCAGTTCACCCCCTCCAAATTTCACTTATTCAACACAGTTACCAAAATCCAAGAATCTGAATCATAGATGACCTTGCATCGTCAAAGAGCGCACCCATTTTATAGAGCAATAAGGAGAGAAAAATACTCCATAATATTATTAGTGTAGTGTCCTTGAAAGATGGAAAAGAAGAAACAGACAATCCTTAAACTATCCCCGCCAACACCTCCAGCCCCAACATACCCAAGATTACCCCTGTTGGAGCCATCAGTGTTTATCTTTGCGACACTCACATGAGGTGGTGACCATCTGCCTTCCTATTGGATTTTCCTACTAGAAGGCCTCCTTCCTTGATAATAATAGTTCTTTGATCCACCTCCAACTAAACCCAACCCCTACATCACCACCAACCAACTAGCCTTTAGAGGGATATCCACCTCACACTTAGTCCAAATAGTTTCCTGAATCATAGAAAGAATTATTTTCCAAACCTAATGAGGGTTGTCAACATCTCTCCCTAAAAAATCCTTTGATTCCTCTCCAACTAGATTTTCCATAGGATCATGAGGAACCAATACTGCGAGCCACCTAGAGACAAAAAGTATTAATAGGTGGCCTCCCTAAAGTCCTCCAAAACTCAACTAGAGATGAATCATGCACACATTTCATTCTCTGAACCTCCCACAAAAGGTGCCAAATGATCTTAGAATAGATGCACTAAAATTAAAAAAAAGTGATAAAGATTCCTCACTACCACCGCATTGAAAGCAAATAGATGGGCCCTAAAACCTCCCTTTTTATAGATTATCCCAAGTGAGACACCTATTCTAAGAAAATAACCAAAGGAAAAAGTTGCATTTATGTCAAGAAAACTTATTTCTTTCATACTTCCACCAAGTAACATCCTCCCCTCCATATTTTTTCCTATTTAATTCCTAATACCCAATGACCATCGAGTAAACCCCCTAGGATCAAGGCTCCAAGCCAAAATATAATTCCTCAGTAAAGAACTACAAACTCTACTAGCTAAAGTGTGAGATAACTCTTCTTGATCCTCCTTTGATCCCCAAGTGGCCACACTTGAGGATCCTTACACTTGAACACCTCTACCTACCCCAAAATCTTTGGAAATTTGAAGTCTTTCACTCGGTATCAACCAACCACTAGGAAATTAAATGTAGATACATGGTCATGATTGGGGAATGGCCATCTCAAGAGTCAAACTAGAAGAGGGCTTCAAAACCTCTGTTACAAATCTAAAACAATCCATGCTTGATTAGGTTGGCACCCATTTTAATAGTGTCCTAGATCATGGACCCTTTACCTTCCAAGGAGATCCTAGGCATATCTTTTGTAGTCATCCTTCACAAATATTTAGAAGAAAGGATCTTAGCCCAAGCTTGATTTTGATTAACACACCAACTCCAATAAAGCTTGGCTACCAAAGCCTACCCAATAAGGATGGCTTATTGCAGATCCAAGCCCCCCATTTGTTTTGGTCTACATGTAGTCTCCCACTTAACCAAACTCCACTTTGAGGAGGCTAAAATGCTAGCCCATAAGAATTTTCTAGAGAGAGCATCTAGTTCCTTAATGAAACTTATAGGAGCAACTTCCACCATGCACTTGTACAGGGGGAGGGCTTGAACCATATATTTTAATAACATAACTCTCCCATAAAAAGACAACCATCTATAATTATGATGGCTAACCCTCTCATGGAACTTGTCTAACACATTTTGATAGGCCCTCCTTTGCAAGGGGTCAACAAAGAGGTATACAAAAGGAAGAGCACCGATATGAAATATTAGAATCCAAGCAATTCTTAATTGAATAAGGGGAGGTGTATTAAAGAAGAAAATGAAGGACTTAGCTTCATTAATTATTTGACCTGAAGCTTCAAGATAGATATCCAAAGCCCACTTGAAGTTATTTGATTCTCTAATTCTAGAAACACCTAATAATGTAGTATTGTCCACAAACTATAAGTGGGATTGAGGAAGCAAGCCATCACCCTAATTCTAACCTTGAAAAATCTCTTGTATTAGGTGGTCTTTCGAGATTCTACCCAAGCCCTCAATCATTATAATAAAGAGATAAGGTGAAATGAAGTCACCTTGTTGGAGGCCTCGTGAAGCACCAAAAAATTAGATGGTTCACTATTAATCAACATTGAACCATCTACTTTTTTGGTGAACTATTAATCAATATTGAACCATCTACATTGGTTCACTATTAGTCAATTGGGTAGAGTGGTTCAATGTAGATAAAGTGAAAAGGAGTCACCTTGTTTGAGGCCTTGTGAAGCCCCTTCTCTCTCAAAGATAAGAAAAAGGAATGAAAATTTTATTTCCCTCAACATCTACTTACTTATATGTGATTCTTGCACGACTTCCAATAGATCAAATTTGATAATCTCCAAGAATTATTGAAAGAATTCTATCAAGAAACCATCAAGTCCAAAGGATTTTTCTTTTTTCATCTTGAGCATACCTCTTCCAAAATGATGAGCCTAATAAGCACCTCATTCACCTTATTAGGCACGACAAAGGGAATGCACTCCAAAATAATATTCTCTTCCACCTCTGTAGTAAGAGATTCCTTCATGAATAAATTAAAATAATATTGAATAACATCCTATGAGATATCCCTAAACAAAGATAATTGTTTTCTCTAGGAAGGCACAAGTGAAGATATTAAATTTCCATGTCTCTTAGATTTAAAATATTTAAAGAAGAAAGTAGTATTCCTATTTCCCTCCTAAAGCTAGTCAATCCTAGACTTTTTGTTTCCAATAGGTCTCTTCCTGCAACTCCCATTTTGCTAACTCCTTCATGGCTTCCACTTCTTCTTTAAGGGATTCATTGGTAAGTCCCTGATCCCTATTTTGTTTTGTGTTGGTATCCAAGCGATGTTCGACAGTTGAATTTTCCATATAGATATTCTAAAAAAAATTCCTATTCCACTTCTTGAGTTAATACTTCACAAATTGAAGCTTCTTGATAAAGGTATACATAGTTATACCATGCTTAGGCATGTATTTAATTCACCACTCCCTCATAATATCTTATAAAGAAGACTCACATAACCACATAAGTTGAAATTTGAACAAAGGGTTCATATAGTAACCCCTTCCATTCGCAGATAATTTGACAGGTTAGTGATTCGAGCCTCTCTAATAAAAAATTTCTGAATTGGTAAAGCCAATTATTTCCAATCCAAAAACTAGAGATTAGGAACCTGTTAAATATCTTAGAGATAAAACCCTCCCTACTTCTCTTATTACTCCACATAAACATACCATTACTTGGCCTTACGTATATCAGGTTCAAAAAAGCAATAGTATCTTCAAAAAGCATAGAGGAAGGCTCAAGCCTATCCAACCCTCCCCTCTTTTCCTCTAAATTAATAATATCATTAAAATATCCAACAGAAATCCATGAGAATAAAGGATCTTAGGATTGCACATACCTGATATGAGCCTAGAGATGACATTTACCAAGAAAACCAGTTGGAGCATAAACATTGGTAAGCAAGAAGACTTTAACAAAGTTAAAACCTGAGGCAACATGGATAGGGAATTTCTACCAACAACCCACCAATGAGGAGAAATATTGCATGAGTCCCAAAGATAGAAAAATCCTCCAAGACTTCCCTGAACCCCAATGCACTAACATTGATCTCTCCACCATAGCTTGGAGATCACGTTGAACATACTTTCCACTGATAACTTAGACTCCCAAATGAACAAAACATCAAGAGAATGCACCTTGATCTATTCTCAAACAAAATTTTGTCTAAGATTGTTGTTCAAATCCCTTGTATTCTAGGAAAGAGCAATCATTAATGAGAGTTAAAAAAATGGGAGTCAATAGAATTGAATGAACCTAACTCCACCAAATTCTCCCCCATTAATTTAATTTTATCCTAATGCTTATTCCTCCCTAAATTAGAAGACTTATTTGAACCACTTTTTTGAAGTTTCTTTGTTGCAATCCCAATGTAGGCATGACTTTATTTCCTTTACTAGGATCCTAAGATGTTATCTTCGATATCGGCTCCAACAAATCCAATACTGAACCTTCACCCAACACATTTATCTTAGGAGGAGACAAATCACAAGGTTTCTCCTAAATATGGTTTGTATCCATTTGTGAAGCAACTCTCTTAGTCCCAAAGTTGTTATCTTTGGAAGCTAACTGATTCACCCCTAGATTATCCAATCTAGAGAGCAACCTATCTGGATTTACCTCAAGTTGATCAATATCCTCCAAAGCCTCAAAAAAGATAAGTCACATCAGCCTATTTGTCCTTGAGAGTTCTCTTCAATCCTCTACCCTTGCTATGGGGCTTAACATGGGTAAAATCCTCCTTATCAATTTCCCTCTCTAATATAGGGGATTTCCCTTTATCCTTCAAAGGTGTTGGATGAGAAGACACCTTGGTTGAAGATCTTCTAATAGGTACCCCAAAAGAGCTAAGTTTGGGACATTTCTTTTGCATATGCCTATACTCATGACATGTATAATAGTGATCTATGGGAGAGATTCATAATCAAGTTGTTGAAAACATGAAGTGGATCCAACTTGAATTTCCATCAAATATGGTAATGAATAATTTAAATCAATTTCAATACAAATACAGGCATATGGGATTACCTTCTTATCTAGTTTCTATTGATACGAACCCATTAATTTTCCTAGCAACAAAGCAATCATGTGCAAAATATCATTCCTCTATAAATCCAAGGATAGCCAAGGAGGCCTCACCCAAATCAAAACCCTTGACGATAGATTCTCAGTTAGATTAAACCCTATATACCAAGGTTTAATAAATAACCCTACTTGATTGTAGAAATAGGGACCCGCTTCATAAACCTTATTTTGATTTTCTATGCAAGAGAACGCCACATGAAATAAATATTATTTGTTTGCATAACCTCCATATTTCCCTTTGAGTTCCAAATTTGATGAGCCCACAATTTAAAAAATTGGAGAGAAACATGAATCCCTATAAACTTACAAATTAAGGCATGGTTACTCACATAGTTAACATCCTCCACTGTTGGATTCAGTTGGATTACAAAAAAATTAAAAGAGAGACTCCTCTCCAAATAACTATTTACCTTCAAATCCCAAGTCCCCTTGATTTGAGATGAGCTCCCCTTAGAAAAAATCATTTTATCAAACACGCCTATACTTCTTTGGCATGGTCTAATTGGGATGGATCTACCCCCTTCAAGACCTTAGAAAAAATCATTTTATCAAACACCCCTATACCTTCACCTAGCACCATAAGCATCCAATAAATAAAAAAAATAAAAAATGCAACACTCCACAAACCTATAGTAATTCCCCATGCTAAACACCCTCTTAAAACCCCACACACCACCACTCAAATACCCATGCTAAACCATAAAACTTAGAAAGTAGCCAAATCCACCCACCTCCAACCATAATCTATAGAGAGATAAAGGAGGGTGGCGAGCAAGGTAGATGAGCCCTAGCTCATGCCATAGATCACATCCCTTGCAGTGCCATCCACAACCCCTGTATCGCCATCATAAGAAATTTGCTAGATGTATGTTACAAGCAAAGAATATGCCTTATAAATTTTGGGTTGAAGCAATATTTTGTACTGCTTATACCATTAATAGGAATCCTATCAAAGCCTTAAAAGATATAACTTCTGAAGAGGCTTGGTTGAGTAGGAAACCTAATGTAAAGAATTTAAGAGTATTTGGCTCAATTGATTTTTTTTATAAACCTAAAGAAAAAAGGAAAAGAAATATGGTGAGAAGAAGGCGTATGAGCTCTGCTAGGGTTTTCTTGTATCTGCGGTCATTCTTGGCTCCTCTTGCGTCATATTGCACTCTTTGTGCATGATTTTTCTCTTTTCCTATGTGTACGACCTCATTTACTGCAGCTGTTTTTGTTTTAATATGCCTTCAACTAGCTCTAACCCAACAATTCATGCTGGTGTTGGTGGTTTGATGACTCTGCTCAATGACTCCTCTTCTGAACAAATGACCCCAGAAATTTGTTCTAAAAGTGTTTCATGAGGTAAGTCTTTTGACTCACCAGTTGATGTGGTTTAACCTTTGTCTGATTTTGATTTTGCTTGTAAATGGCTTGAGCAACATACTCTTGTTGGGAGGACTCCCCCTGAAAGTGTGCTTAAAGAATGGGTCGACAAGGCCTAGGTCCCTCATGGGGTCCACCTTGATATGGTCCAAAATTTAACCAAGTGTTTTTTCCTTTTTTGTGTTGTGGAGGTCAGTCATGTTCAGGCAATCCTGAATCATGGTCCCTGGTATGTCAAGTCTTTTCTGTTGGTTTTCCAGTCATGGACCTAGGGCTTCGTTGTCTCGGATGACACCAAGTTGTGGGTCCTGGTCTGGATTGAGTTCCTAGGGTTTCCCTTGCCTTGTGTGCCTTTTTTGAGTCATATTGCATCCTCTTTGGGGAAGGTCATTTGTATTGAGCCAGATAGGTTTTTCTAGGCCCGACCCCATTAATGGGTCTATGTTGAAATGGACCTTTCACAAGAATTGGAAAAATCCATTGACATTCAAATTAGAGATTTATGGCATACCCAAAAGGTCAGTTATTTTAATTTGTCAAACACATGTTATAGATGTTAGTCCGCAGACCACAAGATCAAGGACTACCCATTGGTAGTGCCTCGTACTCCTCCACTGCAGGAAACTAAAAAGCCCCGTTAAGCAGATAATTCTACTACTAAACTTGATGAGAAATGGACCATGGTTATGAACTGTAAACACAAGTCTAGTGGCTTTGGGATAGTTTCCAAAGTCCTTTATCCAGCTAAAGATGCTTCAAACCCTTCGACGAAGGGGAAAGAAGCCCCAGTTGGGGCTAATAGTATTCTAGCATGGCCCAGGCCGAAGGCTATGCCTCAACCTGTTGTCGTTATGATGGCACAACCAAATGTTTCTCCTTCCGTGACAGGAGCTCATTGACAATCTCATAGTCCTTCTCCTCCATTAGAAGAAGGAAAATATGTTATGGAGAAACAAAGATTTTTTGCTCTGAATATTCAAATTGGGTCAGTTTCACCAAATTTTTTACAGAATCGCTTCTCTACTCTGGATGAGGAGGAGCCGAACTCCGACGATATGGATTTTCAGTCATGAATTTCCTCTCCTGGAATGTTCGAGGTCTGATAGACCTCTCTAGGAAGTATTTTGTTCGAGATACTTTGCATAAATATGTTGGTATTGAAGTGTTTTGTCTCCAGGAAGTTAAAATTTCTAGTTTTTTTCTCTCATCGACTTGTCATTCTATTTGGCCAACTAGACAAATGTTTTGTACTACTTATGATGTTGGATGTGGTAGAGCTATCACCCTTTTGTCCCCATGGTGGAACGCTTGTGTGGTTGACCATGGATCTGACCCCACAAATCGACTCATCTAGATCCCCCTTATTATTGAAGATCATTCTTTTGGGATAATTTATGTTTATGCCTCTAATGATGCTATGGAACGCTCTTTGATTTGGCATTGGATTGCTAATTCATTGCCAGTTGCTACTTGGCTATTGTGTGGGGATTTCAATATGGTTGAGATGGTGTATGATAAAGATGGAACTCTACTATTCAGATGGGTAGCTGATGAACTAGAGGCATGGTTCTCCATGCATAATAAATTGGGGCTCTTTGATCCCAATAGTGGTCGCCGCCATTCTCATTCCCTTTGGCACACTTGGTGTAATTTCAAGGTTGGCTCTGATGGGATATTTAAGCGCCTTGATTGTGCCATGATCTTGGATCATTATTTATTTTCTTTTGACAACTCTTCTCTCTCGGTTAAGATGTTAGTTGATGTGACTTTTTCAGATCATTTCCCCATTTCTTTTCGCATTGAATGGGAGACAAGATAGCCTCAGGTCTGTAGAACACAGTTCTTTTTTAACATGTCTCTGCTTTGTCATTAGCCCACGTTGGCCCACATTCGTAGGGTCTAGAATTTGGAGTACAGACCATGTCCTAATACAGGCTAGATTAATTAGTGGAATGATGCTATCACTTGCATGGCTAGATTTCTACGTATTTATGGGTTCTAGCTAGCCATTTTTTGATGGTTGTCTTACAAGGCTACCATAACTGACCTATGCTTAGCTACCGAGGCTTTAGTGGCTAGCCCTTTCTCCCCATCATTACAAGTCAGGGTGGAAGAATTAAGACACAATATCCAAGGTGCAAATAATTATATTTCTAGAGGCGTGCAAATCAAAGCCAGATTACACTGGTTAAAGATTGGCGACTGTGCCTCCAAAGAGTTTTTTCTAGCCCTGTGTGCTAGGTACTCATCTACTGGCATTAAAACAATTAAAGATGGATTTTAGGTGCTTTATGAGCTACCTAACATTCTCCAAGCCTTTGTTCGACATTATGAACAAGTTTTCACTGCTCAGGAGTACACGCCATAGCAACAACAAGCCCTTCAGGATTGTCTTGTTGTTGTGCCAAATAGGCTATCTATAGCCTAGAAAGATTTTTGTGATCAATTGCTCACAATTGAGGACTTAAAGGAAGTTGTTCATTCCATTGTTGATGACAAGGCCCTGGGGATTGATGGTTTCCCTTGTGAATTTTACAAGTCCTTGTGTTGGGAACGACTTGCATAAAGTCTATCTTGAGGCTTTTCATTCCAAATCCCTGGGTAATATAATTAATAAAGGAAATATTAAATTCATACCTAAGTCTGGAGATCTTGAGGATATCTGCAACTGGAAGCTTATCACGCTCCTTAATGTCTCTTACAAAATCATTGCCAAAGCTCTAGCTCTAAAGATCCACCATCTTTTGCCTTAGATTGTGTGCCCAAAGAAAACTAGGTTTATCAAGTTCAAATTCATTATAGACAATATCATTGTTGTGTGGGTAGGTATGGAGTGGGCCAAGCGTTTGGACTAGAAAGTTATTTTTTCTCAAAATAGACTTTGCTAAAGCTTATGACTGCATTGAGTGGCCTTTTATTTTGGCCATGTTGAAAACTTTGGAATGTGGGCCTAATTTCATCCAGGTTGTCCAAATTCTCTTCTCAGACACTTCTACTTGTATCACCATTGATGGTTTCCAATCTCTTTCCTTTGGGCTATTCCGCTCCATTTATCAAGGATTCCCACTTTCTCCTTCTCTTTACATGCTTGTTGCTAAAGGATTTGGCTATCTCTTGGCCAATGCGGTTTTTCAACAACGTGTTAAAGGCATTACGCTACCTAACTCCCAGGCTCAACTGGTTAATGGCCAATTTGTTGATGAATCTTTCCTCACCCTTCTAGAGGAAGACAATAATATTAAGGTGGCTCTTGAATGTCTTAACATTTTTTGCCTTGCGTCTGGCTCCACCATTCAGTGGCATAAAAATTTATGCTACATGCAATCTATTTTGCTCACTCCTCATTGGCTTGAATAGTACAGTTGGAAATGGATTGGGCTAGGGGAAACCTTTTGGTTTTTGGGAATTCCCTTTGCCTTCCAGTCTTCTCCGGCTGCGTTGTAGCAAGCTATCCTCTATAGGATTGAGCAAAATTTGGTCTATTGGATTACCAATCCTCTTTCTCTGGCAGGGAAATTCCAAGTGTGTGTAGCTCTACTACTCCTCTTGTTGGGCTCCTTCAAAATCTTCCTATGCCAAGCTTGAAAAGATACTTTGGGACTTTCTCTGGGTCTCTACAGAGTCTCACAGTCTCACAGAGGATTTCACTGCATTTCCTAGGGGTTTTGTTGCCTTCCCAAAGACTCTGGAGGACTTGTTCTGCTCTCCACTCAACAACGAGGGACTGCCTTGTGTGTGAAATGGATAATTAGGGCCCTTATTGGAGATGAAGCCTAGAAAATTCTCCTTAGGCATTGCATTCAATTTGGATTTTTTGTTCACAGACCTGGGGTGATCCCACAATAGTGGTTTACAATTTTTGGCCAAACTGGACACTGAAATTATTATTTTTAACTAAATCTTCACTTTTAGGCACCTAGAGCAGCTAAACCGTGAGGAATTTGAATATTATACAAACTAGAGTTTCATGACATTTTGTCTATAGATTCTAAATATATTTTTTTCAAAAATTTTGGAATCAAATTGCACTTCTTTTTCCATCTCCCTCAAAAACTAGTTTTTTTCAGAAAACAACATTTTTAAAAAGTGACGATCACCGTATAATGCATAACTTTTTTTCCATGAAGGTTAACATTCTAATTCTTTTGAATTTAGATTCATAACTTTGATATCTAGTGCTTCAGCTTAGTTAGATAGTTTTTTATTAAATATTTTTTCTTTAATCAAGTTTCGAATTCAAACCAATTATAATTCAAACATAGCACGACTGTATAACGCGTAACTTTTTTTGTATGTATCAAAATTCAATTTTTTTCTTTGTTGGATCAAGGACTTCAATATCTGGTGCACTAATATTTTTTTATTTTTATTTTTAATAATCTACTATTTTTCCACATGTGCAACACAGAGAGCTTGATTTTCAGTGAAAAAAGAACATTCACGAGAAATAAAAAATAAATATAATAATAAAATTAAATTTATTTAAAATTATACTTTTTGGGAAGATTATAATAAGGACTATATACTTTCAAAAAATAAATTTTAAATGAATTTATTTGATCCCCCAAAATGTAAATCAAAAGTGGTTTTTTATCAACATTTTGATAGGTGTAAAAGAGACTCTATTATAGGTATGGTTTAAAACTAGTGGGGTTCTATCCAAGTGGGTTTGATTTAAGGTGGTTTGATCAAACCCTCTTCAATTGGAATTATTTAAATAGAAATTTTTAAGGCTTAAATCATTATATTTTCTAAAAATATGTGGTTTCAACAAAAATCATTTCCTCCCAGAAATTGTAAACCAGCTTTGTGGGATCACCCCCCACCTAGAAGGGGATTGGCTTTCAAACCCTTTTGTTCATGAAGGAACCAGTTCAAGTTATGGGGAATTTTTTGGCCAAGAGCATTTGGAGAGCCTGGGAGGCAGTTAAGCCTTGGCTTTGTTGGGCCAACTCTAGTTTTTGTGATGGGCTTTCGCTCAATCAACAAAATGTTTGGTGGTTGCCTCTCTTTGCTAGTAATGGTTAGTCCTTGGCCAAGTCACCTTGGCTTAAGGCGCTAAGGCTCCACAAGAAAGGTATTCAAACTTTGTAGTAGGTGTTTCACAGATCCACAATGCACATCATGTCGCGGGAAGAGTTTTGTACCCTTTAAAGGCTTCAAAACTAGGACCGTGATACTTATGATGGTCTAGTGAATACTATTCCTACAAATATGCTTCATAAGGTGGGAATTTGTGGATGCAAGCCTGGGTGGAAGGATTGGAAGTGGTACCCAGACACCCCTTTCAAGAATTACAAGCCTAGGCTTGGTTATAGTTGGCTTTCACCACAGTTTCCAATGATTGAAAGTCTGAACTAGAGGTGGCTTCTTCAATCCCCCACTCATGTCTAGCGAAAAAGATTCTCTGCCACTTGGTCTGCAAGTTCTAAGCAAAAACTTGCTCACTTTTCTTGGTGTATTCTTTTCCAAGGCTTGCCTATGGGGTCTTGGCTTGTTCACCTGGGGGTCCAGGACCCTCGGTGCCCTTTTTTTGTGGACAAGCTGAGTCTTTTAAGAATCTCTTTTGGTTTTGTACTAGAGCTCAGTAGTTTTCGAATTGGATTCATGACTTCTTTTGGCCTTACAAACTGGATCCCTTCTCCTAGCATATGGTTTTGCTGGGAGACTCACCCAAACTTCCTACTAAATATACCTAGTTTTGGCACACTTTCAAGGTGGAAATCCTCTTCAATATTTGGAAAGATAGAAATTCCTATATATTTGCTAACACACAAATGGATAAAAATATTTCTTTGTATTCTAAAGCTATTATTTGCTCTAATGTGCTCTTGCAGATTCAAGTTCAAGACAATAAGGTTGCACTTGAGGTGGCTCACCTTTAGGTGATTTTGGATCATTGGGGGAACGCCTCATGTACTATTGCTCGGGTGCCCGCTTTGCCCACTTCCTTTCATGGTTGGTCGCCCTTTCGATGCTAGTAGTGGAGTGGCTCTACTTGCCCTTGCTCTCAACCTCCTCTTCGACATGGTTCCCGCCCTCCTTAACGGAGTTGTTCTCCTCCTCCATGGGTTAGCTAGGGGTGGCCCTCTGGAGGAGCAGCGATAGCGGTTATGGGTGGCTCTCTGATGATACTCCTGCTATTGGCTCTAGTTGGCTAGATTCTAGTAAATGCTTTCTACATCTGGTACTTGCAATCTCACCCCAGTGTGAGGATAAAGATGCTGATGATGGTTGGGGTCCTCTTCTTAACGTCACTCTAGACCCATTGATGTATGGGGGAAAAACATGAATGACAAAGACCCTCCTGACTCTGCTAGTACTGCTTTGGCCACTTGATGGCCTTTTTAATGTTTGTAATCTTGGACTTTTGGGCTAGGCCCATGTGACTATTTTTTAATTTTCTGGGCGCTACCCATGCGAATCTCAGGGTGTGCCTTCTTACCACCCACCTTTTTTTGTGAATATGTATTTTAATATTTATAATTAATATAGATTGTTGCCTTTTCATAAAAAAAAAGGAAAAAATTAGATTTTAAATATTCTTATCATATTTTTGTTGGGTATGATGAACATTCTAAGCTTATATTGTTTATAATATTATCACTAACAAGGTTAAAGTTGCTAGAGATGTATGTATTGTTGAAAACAGTGTTCATGATTATCCTAAAGTACATAATAATGAATCTTCTCAACATAAAATTATTATTGTTGACGATAATCCTCCTTATTCATCTCTTAGTCAAATTGATAGTGAAGATGTGTTGGTAAGTGGATTGGAACTTGACATGATACTTGAATCACCACTCCAATATTTAGAGAGATTACACATGAAATGAAAATCTTTCTCTGCATTTAAGAGGGGAAACTCCATCACTGGAAAAAATGGCCTCACTGACATTAAATGTGCCTCACTGGCAATGATCAATTTGTCTCACTAACTTGATCATTTTAACTTCACTATACATTTATGAATAGAATCATTAACTATAGAGGATCAGTCTGTTTTACTTCAAATAATATTTCACTTTCAATCTAATACATTTAATATCTTAAAGATTCATTCACTGGAATATCTAAAATATCAAATATATCAGTTATACAATATGTTTTGCATCATGTTTGCAAAATTGCAATTACAGAATTCTGTTTACACATTCAACATGATAACTCTGTGAAAAACATTGAACTTTAAACAATGTAAATCACTGTTTATATATACACTCCAAGAATGGTAACTGCCTTTCAGATAAATGCCACACGTAGCTTGTTAACTGTCTTCAAAACTGCCCCCTGTTCAAGCTTATAACCAACAAGAAAACCATATTCAAACTATACCAAACTACCTCATGTTGAGTCACCAATGTGACACCACCTTCTAACTGTCTTTTAACACAGTATTTATAATGTTCATTGTCTTTGAATTGAAAAAAAATTGGCATCTTCATAACTGATCTATATGCACTTTAACCCTTAATCACAAAATGGTTTTGTGCTTTTGTTAAAACTGACTAGGGTTTCAAAAGAAATAGTTACAAATTAATGAAACATCATTTTAAAACAAACCCAACACTATTTACCAAACTAAACAATAGTTAAAAGTTAAACCATTTCAGATAAACTGAGAGCCATCAAGGTTAAAGAATGAAAACATCTGTTCACCCTTGCTTCATTACACCAAAGTCATTACCTCAACACCTTCTACGTGTTCTGCTATGCCCTAGCTTGAGAGAGATCTTTGTCTTAAAAAAACACAAAGATGGATAACAAACTGCATCACAAAGATCCCTTGAAACTATCATTGCTTGGTGAAACCCTAAACTGCCTAAGCCACATGAAGAAATGAAACCATTATGCCAAACATTCCCTTGGGCTCGAGAAATTTCCTTTCAACAATATGAAACACATGCCAATAATAAAAACCTTAAGAGTCTGGTTTGCAAGTCATTTTGACAATTTTATTTCCACTTTATTTTTCATAACCTTTGCCAATATGAATGCCAAGGTGAATAATCACTATAAAGTTATAAACAACATAATGCCTTGTTGATCATTTACATATCCACCTTGTAAAACAAACATGTCTTATCATGAAGCCTCATAAATATACCTTGTTGGTGTGTTCATCATTTAAATGTCTCCTTGTGAACAACATAATCAATAAATGATAAATACATCAAGGTTTGTACAATAAGCACCATTTTCATACCTTATAACTCTATAATAATGCTTGTCTAATGGCCCCAAGTGCTCAACTCAAGACTTGAACAATTATTTTTTCCTTAAACACAAATTAATGATAACCAACCTTGTATTACCCGTGACAAATAAAAGAACAAGATGAAATTTAAAGAAAATAAGGTGCCTTGTGACCATTAACCAGACAAAAAAATGTTAGCCATAACTTGCTCATGAAGGTGCTCTCACATACATTCCAATACCAAACCATGTCAATTCAACTAATGCATCATTGTGATGATATAAAACATATGCCTTGAAACCTTTATAATGCATTGTCATACTGAAACCAAACATTTGTCATCAATTGTTATCAAGTGCCTTTGTGTGTCTTTGACATCAAGGGAAATAACTATGATATCCAACATCAACCTTTAGGTTTTATTAATAAATCTAATTAGCACATTATTTGTAAATAAAACAAATCAATTTATGGTTTAAAACAATATCCTAGAGAATGGAATTCTAAAATTAATGCTTTCTTTGCATCTCAAGGTTTCATTAGAAGTAAAAATGATTTGAATTTATATATTAAACATACTTAAAATGATATTGTGATCCAAAATGATATTAAAAATACTAAAAATGATATTGGTAAGACAACTATCCACTATCTCACATGGAAGAAATATTACAGAAAGTAATAGGCCGTGAGTTATTTTCTATGATGGATGGTTTTTTGGGGTACAACCAGCTTAAAGTTAAGGAGTCGGAGTAGTATAAGACTACATTTACTACTCCTTGGGGCACCTACGTCTATATTAGATTGCCATATTGCTTAACTAACGTTGGTACCACTTTTTAGAGGGCTATGGATGTAGCCTTCTCTGATTTCATATACATCTTCATGGTGGTGTATCAAGATGATCTAGTCCTGCATACTCAAAGGAGGAAGATTGTTGCATGCACCTAGAAAAATCTTTGCTAGAGCCTTAGAATATGGGATAAGTCTTAATCCCAAAAAGTGTGCTTTTGGATTCAAGGAAGGAAAATTGTTAGGGAACATAGTGTCCAAAGAGGGAACATATGTGTAAGGAATTCAATCCTTCTTTGGGAAAATCAATTTCTTGAGGAGATTTGTCACAAATTTTATAGAAACCACTAGGTCAATCTCCAAAATGCTGAAGAAAGGAGAAGGATAGCTTGCAGTGAGGAACCAAGAAAGTCTTTCAAGGAGATAAGTAAGCTATTAAAGAGGCTCTAGTTTTGAATTATCCAGACTTCTCAAAACCTTTCTAGTTGTTTTCTTTTGCTTCTTTCCATACTATTGTTGTAGTGATTCTATAGAAGAATGAAGGAGGTTTTGAACAACCTACTGCCTTTTTCAGCAAATTATCGTAGTCTACTAAACTAAAATATGACATGACTGAGAAGTAGGAATATGCTTTGGTAAAGGCAGTTAAGAATTTTAGAACATACTTGGTTGGTGGTAGAGTCATAACATATGTACCTGTAGCTATTGTAAAAGACATCTTCACCCAACAAGAAGTCACAAGAAAGATAGTTAGGTGGATCAACAAGATTCAAAATTTTAACATCAATGTGTAAATCACCAAATTGGTTAGGGGTCAAGGACTAGCCAAGTTGATGTCTAAATCAAACCTAGAAGCAAATCAGGTAAACACAATTGATTGTGTTGATGTTTCTCGAATATATGATATGCAAACATCAAGATGGTATAGACTATCGTATACTACTTGCATAACATGTCATGTCTTAAAGGACTGATCGATGATGAGAAGAGAACATTGAAGCTGCAAGCCATTAGGTATGTGATTGTATATAATGAGTTGTGGTGGAGGAATGCTGATGGAAAAAATGCCTTAGAACTCTTGATAGACATGCATAATGGTGTTTGTGGTGGCCATTATATGGCCAAGACTACTAATGACTTTCATGCACAAAATTCTAAGAGTAGGATTTTGGTGGCCTATTTTGTTCAAAGATGCACACAAATTGGTCAAGGCATGTGATGCATGCCAAAGGTTTTCAGGTAAATTGAAATTCTTAGGGAATTTTCCTCTTAGATCAATTATAGTCCAAGCACCATTCTAGCAACGGGGAATAGATTTTATTGGAGAGATCACAAAAAAATCCAACGAAGGACACTCCTGGATATTAGTGGCCACTGATTATTTTACCAAGTGGGTTGAAGCAATCTCCACAAAGAAATCTATAAGAAAAGTGGTGGTCAAATTCTTGTTAAACAATATCTTGATCACATTTGGAGTACCAAAAAAAATAATATCAGATAATGCTATGTGCTTCAAGCTTGATGAATTTATAAGTTTTTTGTGACAAATATGGGATACAAATATCCTCTTCTTCCCCATATCATCCACAAAGGAATAGACAAGCTGAATCAAGCAACAAAAGCTTGATGAAAATCATTAAGAGGATGATATAAAAGAATAAGGAAGCTTGGAACTCTAAGCTTAAATTAGCTCTTTAGGCAGATAGTGCTATTGTCAAGAAGGCTATAGGACAATCTCCATTTTGTTTGGTGTATGGCATTGAAGCAAGATTGCCATCAAATAACCTCATGAAGATGTATAAGTTCATTCAAGAGTATGATGATGATATATGTGATGAGATGTAGCATAGGATAAACGTCTTGACTACACTAAATGAAACCAGAAGAGAGGCAAAACAAAAAAATGCCAAAATATAGTTGCAAGTAAAAAAATTGTATGAGAAAAGGTCATCTACAAGTAAATTTGAGATAAGAAGTATTGTACAGATGTGGAATTCTAGAGCCCAAGATAAGGGAAAGCATGAAAAATTTGAAGCCTTTTGGTTAGGCACTTATCTAGTAAGCAAACCCACAGAGAGGACTCATAATACTTGTAGATCCTCACAAGTGAATTTCTTGAGTTGCAAGTACATGAAAAATTCTTCAAAACATACTTTTCAAAGAGTATGATCTTTTCCATGTACATTGTATTCTATTTAAATGTTTGTATATAACCTTTCTTTTCTTTGCTTTTGGTTTGGTTTGTCTTCCTAGTTCGGGCATGTCCTCGTTTTGGTTCTTTGTGCTTGGTCTACTTCACCGGGAGATTATTGGGATCTCAATTTATCCATGTTAAACAAACGTCCACAATTGGAGCCACTGATAGGACCCTTGAATTTTTTTTGTGGTTCCCTAATATACATTTCATATTGTCTAAGTTTCATTGCTCTTTCCATGGTTAGGAATTATCGAACAACGCCTAGGGTTTATCATACCTTCAAAAGAAAACCTTAATTCACTATACCCATGTCGTTGTTGATCTATTTCATGGTTGACCTATTGAGTCAATATCCAATCAGTTAAGTCATTGCTTAAGTCCTTGTATTCATGTGTTGACTAGCCCCATTTTCCTTGGTAATATTTCAAAATTTCCTTGCCTAGGTATTTTAATATCTGATAATTGATGTTTGAAGTTTGGTTTATGCCTTAGGATTTGCTAAGTCTTGTTCACTCATGTTACCTAGGCAGCCCCATCTTAAAAAACAACTTATTCACACTGTAAATTAAATCACTTAAGTTGTTGCTCCATCGCAAGCCTTCTATGCATCGCAAATTGTTCCCACACCGCTAGCTACCAATTTGCAATATGTGATGCCTTTGCATCACATGTCTCCCTTGCATCTCATTTGTATTAATACTCAATGAACCCTTTTATGTGATGTGTGGTTCCCTTTTCCACTCCTTCACATTGCATTTCCATCATTGTCTACTTACCTCCTAAATGCGACATGCACTAGCTCTGTTGATCTCATATCATGGCCATGCGTTCTAATATTGTTCCATCGCAAGCCTTCTATGCATCAAAAATTATATCCTTGCTTGCCTAGTGGTTTTAGTAATGTGCAATGGGCATAATGAAATAAGGAAAGAAGGAGAATATGGTGAAAGATGCTTGGGATAGGTGTCATGTCATCACAACACCTCTTCATATCGTGTTTATACATTGAGCAACTCATACTCAAAATGCGATATGTGATATAACCTAAAGAAAAGAGAATATGCTGAAAGGATATTCTATGCAGGTGTTAGCCTCTTAGTGCATCATACCGCTTCTTTGTATCGTAGATTGTACCCAAAGGAGGATGAAGCAAAGAATGATATGTGCTAAAAACCTTTTGAGATGTTTCATCGCACAACGTCAATGCATCACAGTCATGGACCGAAAGGGTAAAAGACTAAACACAATGTGTGATGGAAAGGAAATGAATATGCTCTAGAATATTCCTTATATCGTGAGGTGCCTTTAAATCGTGATTTCATTTTGCTTGGCCTAGGACTCATCTGTGATGTGTGATGGGTAAAGTTTTCTTGGTGATGTGTTACATTTTCATTGCATCACACCAATGTAGAACATCACAGTTTCATGTTTTTTTTAGCTAGGAACAAACAATCGATATGCAATAGCAACTAAAATAGAGTTGGTGGCAGGATTCAAAGGTGGCTATATGTCAATTCCATAGTTCATCGCATCTCTTGTTCACATCGCGGTCTCATGTCTAAAAACCAAAAATAAAGGAGTAATGTGTGGATGTGTGCTAATCGTTGATCTTGTTTTAAAACAAATAGATCAACAGTTGAAATTCAAATCTAAAATGCCTAATTGATAGATTGCTCCTTTCACTGACGTGAGCCATCTTTCGCCATTAATGGTGTATCTGCTCAAATTTTAAGGCCATAAAGATGTGAATTGTTTAGTTTTTCATTATCTCAACAAGATTTGGAAGGTGAGCACGCGAGAGGAGCTTCAGGTGAACATATTTGAAGGGAAAAATAGCTAGGGTTTTTGGATGAGTTGATATTTTGTCCTCATGTGCAATATTTTCTGTAATAAGTAAATTGAAAAGGGAACTAGTAGTTGTAATAAGGTTTGTGAATTAGGATTTTTCACAATTTTGTGTTGAAAATTCAAAGAAAATATGTAAGCCCTAGATTGAATTGGGAAGGTTTATACAGGGTTTTCTTGCTTAATTTTAGTTGAAAATTTTGCATAATTCTGCTAGGGCATCAAGTTAGAACCCTAGTACTAAAGTCAAAATTGTAAAAGTTAAAAGTTGCAAAATGAGTCAAGCAAGTCAACTGTCAAAGGAAAAACCTAAGCCTAAAAAGACAAAACCTAAGGCTATGAAACCAACACCAGAAGCATCTGAGAAACAATCTAAGTCAAAAGGGGTAAAAAGGGATTTTGCTCATTTCATGGAAGATTTAGTGGAGTTATTCCCTGGAGAAAAAATGGTTGGAAAGAGACCTACAAGTGAGGGAATTTTGACTGATCACTTGCAAGACAATGCTAGAGGGATTGGTGATATTGTGGTACCTCAGAGTGGATGGGATTGATTGAAATATGCATACAAGAGGCAGAGTTTTCCACGTCCATCTTGCAACTTGTGGACCTAAGACGGTGGTAAACTTGTGGTTCCAAATGTCTTTGTGGAAGTGGATTTGCTCATGGAAATCACTAAATGTTTTGACCCTAAGGCTAGGATTATCAAAAGTGTGAAAGGGACTCCTTTACTAGATATAACTAGAAGTTAGATTGTGAGAAATTTTAATCTAAATCCTTATGCAATAGTAGCCATCAATTTAAATACCCTATCCATGGAATATGAAAAGGATAAATATGGTTATATAAATCATGTGCTCCCAAGGCATAGAAAAAGACATTTGAAAATGAAAGGAGTGAGGTTCTCTCCAAAGGATTTTGAGCCCTTTAATTGTGATGAGTTAGACTTCTTCAAAATCACTTACTTTATTTTATGTCAAGTGTTGGGGAGAAAGTATGACTTAAGGATGCATGTTGCTATGATGACATTTAGATTTGAAGGATGATAATGATCCGTTGTACTTTACCCATTATTATGTGCTTCTGCACATGTTGCTATGAATTGGTCAAAAGGCTGGGTTGATTTCATGAAGCTCAAAATGACAGATGAGGAGGGAAATGACTCTCCCGTGCAGTGTTGGACCCACATATGGGATTAGAACTATCTTGATTCTAAATACACTGCTTTCATAAATGGATTTGCGATAGGAATATTGGATAATTTGGGGGTGAAACCCATATATAGGATTTCAAGATCAATCAAGGAAATCCTTAGACCGCTTGAGTTCAATGAGAATACTAAGGTGAATCATAATTAGGTAGATTGGTATTTCCATTTATCATACATAGTGTTCAAAGTATATGGTGCCTTGGTGTAGCCACATCAGCTACCCATCTATGTTCCTAATAGACTTGCTTTTATGGAAATCATGTGGCAAATTGATACCACGGACGAGGAACATTTCAGGGGTGCCAAGAAAAGATCATTCATTCCTAGTTAATTTTCTTTTTCACATTTTAGAGTTTTTTCAAAAGAAGGGTTGGATAGTTTTGTTGATATGTTAAGCAATTACAAAATGGATGTGGAGAAGGTGAGAAATTATGAACCTGAGGGGTTCAGTGATAAAGAAAGAAAAGAAGTTGACAGGTCAACCTTCTACCACTAATTTTTGTATTTAGAAGATGTGATTATAAACCTTCCATTTGATGCCCAAGTTCTTGAGAGGAAAAATATATGGTTACATATTGTTAAATTTGAAGAGGCAAGGGTTAAATTTAACCCTCTATATGTAAGCCCATATGTGCATATTGAAGACCCTTTTAAAATGGATATGAAGATGATTGAGGCATATAAAGATGGCTCATTTTTTAATACGATCAAGCATGTTGAGGAGGCAACTAGGATTAAAAATGAAGAGTAAGAGGCTAGGGTTAGAAGCCAACCAACTCAATCATCTGCCCAGTGTCCATCTATTTAATTGATGGAGATTGAGGAGGCACAGGTTAGTGATCCTCTTGTTGATTATTTTTCCATAGAGGGGGAGATGAAAGGGAAGAGAAATATGTAGAACATATGCTAGATGAGCAAGAAGTACAACATAAGCTCCCTTTCCCTCAACCAAATGATGTATTGGATTCTCTTGTGCCTGTTGAGAGGGTTGTAACAATAGTCTATGATGAGAATGTGGTTGATGATGATGACATCAAAATCAAAGCATGCCGTGAGTTTATGGATGATGAATCCTTTGTACAAATAAAGGAATTTAGAGAATTCATAATCAAGTCAAGAGCAATGACATAAAAGAGAGGATTGAGAAAGACAAAGAAGGAGTGGATCCTTTATTGCATGAGGAAGTAGAAAAGAAAGAAGAAGAGAAGATCATGCAAGAAATTTTTGTAATTAACCCTATTGATGGAAGGAGTTTGGTTAAAAGTAGTGGCATTCTCTTGTTACATGGATGGGATCTAACTTCTACAATTTCCCTCGATGCAATAAGAAATGATGTCGAGGCATTCATATCAGACGAGCAATATGATAACAAGGTGTTTGGTTCCAACTTGAACCCAAAGTTTCATACATTAGCAATTTGGCCCATGGGACCAAATATAGGGAATCCAAGGGTGTTTAGGTTTGTAAGTGACATAACAAGAGATGTGGTAATAAAGAGAACATCTTAAATGACCCCCATTGAAGCAGTTAAATTGACAATGCATGCAGTCATGTTAAGTGCTGACACATTTGAGATGTCTCAAGACAAGTATGAAAAATTTATGGATAAACATAATAGGTTGCTTGAGGAATACAACAAGCTAAAGGCCACTACTTCCCAAAAAAAGACAACAATGAAAACCCTTCCACCTCCTACCTCAACTCAAGAGTTCTCAACATAGTATAGAGAGACTTTGTCTCTTAGAATTTAAAGGTTGAAGAAGGAATTAAAAATATCCAAAAAAAATGGGGAAAAAGGCTAAGGAGGAGACGTCTAAGGTGGTCATTGAAATAATTGATGATGTCTTGGGAAACAAAGACGCAAAATTTCTCACATTTTACACAAGTTGGATAATGTGTGGGATGTGTACAAGAACATTCATGAGGCTTACCAAAGACATTCTGATGTGCAAGAGAATTTTTCAGAATGTATGGAGTAAGTGTAGTACAAGGGTTGGAGCTTTGAGAGAAATGATGACACACATGGAAGGTGATCTTGAAGCATAGGTACAAATCTGTAATAGCTGGTGAAAGCAATTAAACTATTGGAAGAGATTTTTGCTTTCCATAGCAAAGTGGGCATGCAACTCAAAAGTAAGGTGAAATGTTCAGTGAAATGGAGGAGAGGAGTGTGCCAAAGTTTTTAAATGGAGTGCAAAAAAACTTTGCCACCTAAAAGGGAGAGTTTGGGAACCTTGTCCCTTTATCTAATTTTATCTACATCTCTGGCAAGCCAGATTATGCAAATCTGAATAATATTATTGATGATCTATTCAGGATGGAGGTTGATTTGGATGGATTTGTGAAAGAGGCCAGGACAATCATTGATGCTAGGAACAACTTGCATAATTCTAAAGCAAAAAATTTGATGGATACACAATGGCCAAGTGAGGACTACAACACATGGCTTGAAAAGTTTACAGATTAAGCCTTTGTTATATAAATGTGTTAAAAGTTATCTCCTCTAGAGTGTAAAAGTTGCTGATGTGGAAGATACTTTGTCCTTTTTCCCCTTTTTATGCTTTATGTTCTAAGGATTTGGAAGCACATGAAGATGGAGCAGAAGGAATATTTGGTACATTATACAACTATCTTCTTCAATAAAGCGCCTTTTGGAAGGCGGGAGAATCTTCTTCAATGAAAATAACTTTTGTCTCATATGGAATATTTTCCCATGGGTTGTTATAGCTTTCCTCTCATGGAATGTATTTAAAATTGTCAAATGAAAACATGACAAGTGTGATTGGCCTGAAGCTTGTTGCTCCCCTGCTCTATAAAAGGGAATTCAAGGCGCACAAGATGATTGATCTCCCTGAGAATTTTGTGATGTAAGCACATAGAATAGAAGTCAAATCTTTTGCTTAGGTTATTGAGTCTATATTTACATATGTTGTGTAATAGTACTAGCATTTTGAATATAAGAATTAACATAGTTTTGAGTCAACTATCTCCTATTGTACACCTTTCATGAATTATTAATGAAAATGATCAAGGATATTTCATTTGATCTCCATTGTTGTTCCAATGGATGCATGCTTTTATCATTATTCTGATTCAAATAATTAGTTAAAATATTTTGATGAAAACATAGATTTATGCATTTTTGTGCAAGGATTTGACAAGGAGAGTTGATTTAGGATGTTGAGTGCAATATTGTGATGTGATATTGTAGAAGCTCTGCAATGTTAGGATTTAAATGTTGTTATGCATCATGATTAATACTGAATTTTAATCTATGCCCTAGGATCAAGGCACTAATATAGGATTTGTGTTATAAGTTGCAAATTCTAGGATCTTCATAATTTAAAAGAACAAATACAAATTTTCATTTTCGTTGAAGTTGTTTCAAGGAAGTTTAACATAGTTATGTATTCTCTTTCTTTAGAATGTTAAATGTTATATATGATTAGCCAGATCTTTGAAGTATTTCATCTATCAATCAAAATAGTTTAGAGAATATATCTATTATTTACAATGAATGAGGTAAATTGGCACAAGAGTATCTTAATTGCATTGTGTGGGATCACCCTCCCAAGTTTTTCAGAGCCCAAAGTGTAGAGGGAATGTTATTGCAACTTTCACATGTTCATTGGTCAATCGCTCTAGGTAGCTAACCATTGGAAATGGCAAAATCCATGGATAACCTATGAGATTAGCTTGGCATTTAAAAAAAAACCACCAACATAATGAATATCAAATCTTGCAAACAAGTGAAGAGTCTTGTGTTGAGCCATAATAATGTCCTATTTCCTTGCTAAAGTTGCATACTAAATTATCTTATATTCTATTAAACTCTTAAAGACATTACTAGACCATTTATATACTTTAAGCATTTTAAAACATTTGAAGTTGATATATGTTATATTAATAAGTGTGTGTATGAGCTATGAATATTTGTGATTTTAGTAGGATTTCATGTTTAATTACAATTGTTAGCAATACAAATGCCTTGAAGAATAAGGACTAACCCTTGTAGCAAGGAACATGTCAACTTGCAACAGTAGGCTTCTCAAGCTGTAGCAGAGATTTGAAAATTCAATGCAAAGGAGTTAATTTGCTACAACATGATCACTTTCAGAAAATGATGGAGGTGGTCATTTAAGGATAAGATGATGGATTAGCAAGTGTCACTCTTATATTAATAAGTCATAAAGGAGAAGAAGTCTATTTAAAATAGGAATAAGAGTTATATCAAAAATTAATATGTATGGGCATATTTTTTATCATAATGGTTAATCTTGATTGAGTACATAGTCCTTATGTAATTTCTATACTCTTGTTTTGATAATTATTATTTTTAATATAGAAAAATCAGTCCTCTTCCTATTCATATGGGAGAGTTGACATCTACATTTAAGTTTGTTTATAGTTCACAAATAAATGGACTCTCGTGAATCCTATATAGTGAGATACCCTATCAAGAAGGACATCTAGATCTTGCATGTATTGGACTGAATAATATTTTTTGTTAGATTATATTCAACAAGTTCTATGTATGATTGAAATGCACTAACAAGAAGATATTCAAGTAGCATGTTTTATTGAGTGAGTAATTGAAGAAGATTTTGTGGGTACAACAACTCAAGCAAGGACCACTTGAGGTACTGCAAAACCACATTATTTTAGTCAATAAATTAGACTATGCATTGTAAGTTTGATTAGTAGTTTTTAGTTTATGCAATTATGAATGATGTATTGTAATTTTCGAATAGGGAATCTTTAATTGATACTCTATTCAGTACTCTAGAGGTTGGTTAGATTAGTACATATTGTAGTATAATAGTTATTTGGTTATAGTCATAAGCATTAAGTACCTACAACAATTAGGTTGTTTGCATCCATTTAATTTGTTTTAAGAATAGAAGTTAATTTTGGTTAAAATATTGTAATGCATTTATTTGTGTTCAATTTACCTATACCCAGTCAATGTAGGATGTTTAGAATTCCTAAATGCATATATGTTTCCAACATCATCTAAAGTCTATGACTCCCTAGTTGATAATTCAATGAATCCATCTCTTGAATGATGATCTGCTTAGTTTAGGGATCTTCAGGTCCATTAAGTTGTGTGCCTGATCATCTACACTAATTAATTAAGCATTAAGGGTTCGCTCTAAATTTTTGGCACTGTTGTTGGTGAGGGCACTAAGTTCATAATAGCATGTCATACACAAAAGAAGTATATTAAATGCTTAGTCATATTTTCATGATGCTCTATATCACAAAGTATTGGCCTTTGAGGGTTTCAATAAGGCACAAATTCTTCTCTAGACTAGTCAACAACCAAGAATTGTCTTGACCCTTGCAATTTGCACACATTTGTTGTGCTTTCTATCAATCATCACTTGCCTTACCATAGGAGGCATCCTTCACATCAGTGTTACATACACATGTGATATTCCTCACAAGTATACCCTCTTCTTTCTCAAAATATATTAGCCTTTTTGACTCAGAATTAATTTTCATTAGTAACTTTGCTAATTGTTTTTTAATAGTTAGTGTTTTGTAATATTGACCCCAAGTTGATCAAAAGTGCTTAAAAGGAGGATTTTTATTTATTTTTACATAACTTGCAAATGGGAGGGTGTTTTTTCAAGTGTGAATAATTGATGAGAAGTTGGTTTCATCATTGAAATTTCAATATTGAGACAATTTCAAAATTATAAATTTTTAATCTATTTTTTAACCTCTTAAAATAAGTGTAATTTATACAATTTTTGATGTGGCATAACTTTCACCCCATTTGTCAAAAATTGACACTTTAAAAAAAAAAATATTAGAATTTTGCAAGGATTTTGGATTTGTAGTCAAAATCAAGTTTTTGAAAGCCCATTTTTTTATATTCATAAAAATCTTCATAAGTTATAAACAGGTGTTTTGGCTTCCAAACTTCACAAAAGATTCTAAATATTATCTTGCATCTTTCTATGGGGGTCTACATTAGGATATAATACAATTTTAGGGGGTTTTATAAGGCACAATTCAAGTGCCTTATTATGTGTGCATCATGAATCAAAAAATTGATTTGTTAACACCACATAATTTCCACACATGGAAAGTCAAAGTATAACTACCACTTCAATTTAAGGAATTATGGAAAATGACCAATAGAAAACAAATGCAATTTACTATGGAGTTTGAGTAGTTTACTTATCAAAAAAAGTTAGATGAAGAAATGGGTCTAATAGGTCTTCTTGTTTCTGATATTTTGCAATTTCACATTTCTAGTTGTACCAGTCCTAAGCAAATATGGGAAAAATTCGAAGATCTCTTTGGTAAAGATGATGAATTCAAGATTCTATAATCAGATACATAATTAACAATATTGTCTCATGATGCCTTCTCTTTTATTGAAGATTTCTTAGTTTAATTCAAGTCTTTGCTTTCTATACTTCAAGGTTGGTAAAACAAAAATAAAAAAGACATGCGTCTTCTTAATTTTGTCAAAGCTATAAGGTACTTATCATTTTTCTTCTTCTTTCTACTACACAACACATGCTCTTGGAACAACACATAAAATTCCTTTTGTTGAAATTTTTTGTGATGCTCATGAGAGAATAATCTAAATTAATCTCTATGGATGCTATCACCTCTGAAAAAATTAAAGCATTAGTTGCTCAATCATCTAAGGGAAAGAAAAAAACTAAGGATCAATATAAAGGACCAAAGTTAGGAACTTCATCAGATTCATCTCCCTCATCAAAAGGGAAAATGTATAAGCACGAGCTCAAATGTACTCATTGTCAGAGACTACGACATGAAGAACACCAATGTTACAAAATAAATTGATGACTTGAAGAATCTTTTTCAAAAAACTCAAATTCGATTATGTGAGATAGGTGGTTCTTCCCTTTCCACATCCACATCATCCACATTTTATAAAAGGATAACCACAAGGATATGACACTCATTTCTTCTACAAACAACACATCACATAAGTGGATTCTTGATTTTGGTGCATCACACCACATGGCTACATCCATAGTACTATTTTCTACATTTGAGGCTTGTTCATTCCCACCAATATTGATGAAAAATAACACTTATATATCAACTCTTGGAAAAGGATCTATTGAAATTGGAGAAAGTGTTGGCATATGGCTTCTAGTGTTGTCATTGATGTCAACCTAAGTCATTATTCCGGTCCATAGATCAGGATTTGTTCATACCGGCAGACAAAGTAAAGAATAGAGTATTACTGGAAGAGAGAATGAAGAACAAGGTATCTGGTTAGTATGTCGATTTGTATGTTTTACTGGATTATCATGTTGAGTTGTGGATCTCAAGTAAGGTTGTTAAGTATCTATATTATCTTATTGTTAAGTTTTGTGATGTTACATTAATTGGTGTATAAGTTAGGAGATCCGATAGGATGATTTTTTGTTTATTAGCTCACAGTGGTCGACTTAGTGAATATGGAATGTCGCAAATGTTTAAGGTATAATTAATTAAGGTATCCTATGCTTGAAGATTTTGTTTTGGGTCCTAGCTATTCCATGGATGACTTTTATGGGTACACATCGAATATTAAATGTGGATTGAGCCGACTATTGGAAAATATTTTTATTTTGCTGAAGTCGACATGAAGCGACTAAATCTTTGATAGTAGATATATATAAGAGATGAGTTAATTCATTGTAAATGAGTGAAGGTGAGTGTGCGAAGTATATTGCAAATGTTAGAAGGGTTGTTGAGAGATTTGACACAGTTTCACTTGTGCAGAAGAGGATTGTTGTGAAGCAAATTAAGGCAGAGCAGAGCGAAGTGCAGAATTAGAAAAAAGGTCCAAAATCTGATCTATGAGCCTCACCGGAATTGAAACCTGGAATTTATAGATGCTACTTTCTCAGTTCAACTCTTTGTTGTAATCCAAATATGTTGTAAGGTAGTGATCCTTCTTGATTTTGAGCAGTGAGCTCTAGGCAGTGTGCCTGAATGCATGTGCATTCCCCTTTTTCTTCATACTTTTAACAGAGTATAAATTATGGATTAATCTCCACCGTGGTTTTTCCCCTAACAAGGTTTCCACGTAAAAATATTGGTGTTATGGTGTTTTGATTGTTTCCTTCATGTACTTACATCTTTACTTTTGTTTAAATGTTGTAAATGGTTTAAGATTTGGATTGTAATTTAAATATTGTTGAACACTAATTCACCCCCCCTCTCAGTTTTCCTTGAGTCCAAAAAATGGTATCAGAGTAAGGTTCCTCTGTGGAATTTTAACAACTTGAGGTGGATCTTAGAATGCAATGGACTCTGGTGGTCTTCAATAGTAGCTTTTGGTGGCACTTGATGATCTTGATCAATCTAAAGAAAAAGTCCTGGAATTAAAAGCAAATCTTGAGGATGTTGAAAAATTCATTCAATCGTTGAAGGAGAAAATCAATGAGTCAAGAGAAAAGAGGAAGGAACTATGTGATCAATTGAAGCAAAAATAAAGTAAATGCTTGGAAGATGTTCACCTGAATCAAACCCTAAAAGAAATAAATGAAGAATGTGAAAAGTTTGCTAGACAATGCTACTCTAAAGCTTGAGATGGAATCGATGGTGATGAAGCTAACTAAGGAGATTAAAGAAAGGAAGAAGAATGAGGAGAATATGGTCCATTCCTTAAAAGAAAGATATGAAGAATGCAATACAGTTAATAGTGGATTCATTCAACTAGAGATTGAACTGCAACAATTCAAAAATAATGAACAAGAGCTTGAAAGACAAATAATTATTCTCAGAGATGAACTCACTACTGCAAATGAATACAATGAGAAGTTTAGGATCAGTTCTGCTAAGCTTGATGAGCTAACTAAAGGACAAAAGGATGCAAATGACAAGCAAGGTCTTGGATATGAGAAGGGAGAAAGCTCCAAATTTGAACATAAGGATTCCAAACAAAGAAATCAGATGAACAAAGGTAGAAGGTATCCGGTAAGACAACCCAATGCTCAAAATTTTAATGGTCACTACCTTGCTTGTAATAAATTTGGTCATATGGCTTCTTAGTGTAGAAGTAAAATAAATTCAAGTAGTCCATCATTTCTTGGTCAGTGTTTTAGTTGTAATAAGTTTGTTCATAAGTTAATTGAATGCAAAAGTAAGTCTATCAGTGTAAGGAATGTTAAATGCTACACCTGTGGAAGATTTGGGCATATTGCTAATCAATGCATATCAAGAGGAAATCAATGGAATGAATGGTCTAGACAAAGAAATCTTGTGTGTTACAATTGCAAAGATTTGGTCGCATTGCAAGGTTCTGCAGGAACATAAACATGGATAAAAGAAGTCCAGTATACAAAGGCAGAATTTACCAGAAAAATGATAAAGGAAAAAGGAAAGTGACTGTGGAAGAAATAAGAGATCAGATGAAGAAAACATGGGTAAGGAAGAGTGAGTTCGATGAAGGAAATAAGCTCCAGAATTTGCTTCTGGTAATTCCTTTGGAAATTGATCTTAGGCCATTGGCCTAGGGGGATTTTTTCAAAGAAAATCCTTTGTCCCCTTGTCAGTAATTGGCACCGGAATGAAATAAATTATTAGTAGGTGTGCTAATAGTTTACAAATGTATCAATGATCATTTGTGTAGAAATTTGAGAAGTAAAAGGTCTGTAGATGAATCTTTCTTTTGCTATATGAGAAAACAAAGTATCTAGAACACCTAGGGAAAAACATTTAATGCAGTAAAAAGGTTAGGTGTGCAAGTTATAAAAGGGTATTTGGAACCCTCATTTGTCACCTTTCATTGAAGAAGAATAGAAGGAGAGCCTCTGCAGTAGAATTATAAAGGAGTAAATTCAATTTGGCGGTGAATTCATCAAGTATTTCAGTTGCTTGTATAATTCTTACTTAATTTGGTGCTTGATAGAAACTTGTTCAGTACGAAAAGGAAAATGAAGCAAATCAAAGGAATGGTGAATTTAGATGAATATAACAGTGAGAAGATTAGGGATGTGAGAAAAATGTTGTCGGCCAATGAATTGAAATGGCTTGAAGGTGTGAAACACAAAAGTTTGGACATTTGGAGTGAATTTCCCTATTTTGATAACGTGGAAGTCATTAGGTTTATCCTGAATAGATTGAATGATGAAATTCTTACTTTGGATAAACCCTATCTCATTTTGAAAGAGGTGATTAGGAATCTAACTAGATTATGCAATGTTGGGGATATACCAAAAAATAAGTTGATTTAGAACAAAGAAGTCGAAACCCTAACCGAAGTAATTGTAGATCAAAGGGATTTTATAATTTTGATGATCAAAGATCTGATAACAAGGTACATTGTGCATGGAATCTCATACAAAATATTTTTTAGAAATAGGGAAGGCGCAACTTTGGCAGGTGTAGTTTACATCTCTCATAAAATGATAATGGAGGATCAAGATTTTGACCTATGCGGATTGCTAAAAGATCAGTTGATGGAAAATGTGCAACTAACAAAGGAGGCACATTACCCCTTCAGGTTTGATACCTTGGCCATATGTCTTGTGATGTATTTTATGAATTGCTTGCCATAGATCAATAATGTTGTATGGATAGAGAATGAACCGATTTGTAAACAGATTTTTGAACACTCTAATACTTTGGAAAATTGTAAGCAATAGTGCAAATTTCTTTAAAGAATTGCTAGGGAAGTTTGGAGCAATTAGAATTTCCATTCTGCTAAGAGAACTTGAAGTTGGATCCTCTTTCGGTGAGATGGAGAGGAAGAAGAAAAGAGCACAAGAGATTGCTGATTACACTCCTTTGACACACAAGACTCCAAAAATTGAAGGAAAAGGTAAGGAACAAGTGATTACAGACATACCAGATGAGGAATCTGATGAGTACACTCCAAGGGAAGAACTGTAATCACTTGAACCAGATGTAGTAATGGTAGAAGGAAGTGAAGAAGGTGTTTTATCTAACGTAAAGATACTGCATCTTGTTTAGGAGAAAGATGAGATGCAGAAAATTGCTGACATATGGTCTGATAGACCCTCATACGAGCAGGACCTGATCAAGAGCACAGTAAGTACTTATTTTGTGCACAATAACATTGGATTGGAGATTTTGTAGAATGTGTTTCCTAAAGAGATGATTGAATGCATTAAGGAATCCATGGTCTCTAAGTCCCAGGATAGGAAAGATGGAGAAATAATTCTACATCTGAAGGAGAAGTTTAGGCTATCTCTTACCAAACTAAAAAGGAAAATGAATGAGTTAAGGCAATGCATAAATACAAAAAATAAAATCTACAACTATTGTCTTTGTTGGCCTCATGCAGTTGGGAGATACAAAGATAAGCTAGAGCAAATTGAAACTAAGCTAAACAAGATTGGTCAGGATTATAACAGGTTTCAGGATCAGGATGGTGCAGTCAAGAAAAAGTATTCAAGAGTTGCAGACCGAGCATACAAAAGTTCAATTCACTAGAAACAACCTTGTGGACACCTTTTGGAAAGTGAAGGATTTAATCGAATGCAGACTGGAGCAGTTAATTGAGGTTCTAAGGAAAGGAGAGAAATTAGAAGAGGAAAGCACAATTTTAGAATCTCTCATCCAGATTATCAACCAGACATCTGAGAACAATAGCTTGATCTTAATCATTGGGATTTCAATAGAAGCTTGGAGGAAATTTCTTCTAGAAATGAAAGATAAGTACAAGATAATTTTCTAACTCGAGTAGCAGTTGTATTTCTTCAAATTTTGATCCAATTTTTTCAATTAACAAGGGGGAGATCCAAAATATGTTTGCCATTGATGTCAAAGGGGGAGAGAGAACAGTGTAAAATGCCTTATCATTCTAAGGGGAGTTGTGTTTTTAAATTTTGAACTTTGGCAGTGTAATCATATTGGTTCTAACACTTAGTCATTTTTCACTAAGTGTTGCCATCAATGCCAAAGGGGGAGATTGTTGGCATATGGCTTCTAGTGTTTTCATTGATGACAACCTAAGTAATTATTCCAGTCCGCAAATCAAGATTTTTTCATACCGGTAGACAAAGTAAAGAACAGACTATTACCAGAAGAGAGAATGAAGAACTAGGTATCAGATTATCATTTTGAGTTGTGGATCTCAGGGAAGGTTGTTAAGTATATATATTATCTTATTGTTAAGTTTTGTGATGTCGCATTAATCGATGTATAAGTTAGGAAATTTGATAGGATGATTTTTTGTTTATTAGCTCATGGTGGTCGACTTAGTGAATATGGCATGTTGCAGCTATTCAAGGTATAATTAATTAAGGTATCTTATGCTTTAAGATTTTGTTTTGGGTCCTAGCTATTCCATGGCTAACTTTGATGGGTACGCATCGAATATTAAATGTGGATTGAGCCGACCATTGGAAAATATTTTATTTTGCTAAAGCCGACATGAAGCAACTAAATATTTGATAGTGGATATATATAAGAGATGAGTTAATTCATTGTAAAGGAGTGAAGGTGAGTGTGTGAAGTATATTGTGAATGTCAGAAGGGTTGTTGAGCGATTTGGAATAGTTTCACTTGTGTAGAAGAGGATTGTTGTGAAGCGAATTAAGGCAGAGCAGAGCAAAGTGCATAATCAGATAGAAGGTCCAAAATCTGATCTATGAGCCTCACCGAAACTAAAACAAAGAATTTGTATATGCTACTTTCTCAGTTCAACTCTTTGTTGTAATCCAAATACATTGTAAGGTAGTTAGTCTTCCTGATTTTGAGTAGTGAGCTCTGGGCAGTGTGCCTGAATGCATGTACATTCCCCTTTTTCTTCATACTTTTAACAAAGTATAAATTGTGGATTAACCTCCACCATGGTTTTTCCCCTAATAAGGTTTCCACGTAAAAATCTTGGTGTTATGGTGTCTTGATTCTTTCCAAGTCGTGTGCTTATATATTTACTTTTGTTTAAATGTTTTAAATGGTTTAAGATCTGGATTGTAATTTAAATATTGGTGAACATTGATTTGCCCCACCCCCCTCAGTGTTCCTTGAGTCCAACTGAAAGAACATTCAATGATGTACTTTATGTACCTTCCTTATCCAATAATCTCCTTTCCATTTATCAAATTACACATAGTGGCACAGGAAAAATAAAATTGAGTTCACACCACATTCTGTGATCATCAGAGATTTGTAGAGACATCATTGTCACGATTTATGCGAATTATGATTCTAGATTGTATTCCTTTTCTTCCTTTGGTTTTGTCAACTTTGATGATGGTTTGAGTATAGATGAAATTGATACCTTAAAACATGCATCAGGAGATATAGTTTGGTTATTTAAACCTCAAATTTCTATCCTCCTCATTAGTTCCTTCACCTTACATTGATATCACATCTCCTTCATATTTTTATTCTTCAATATTGAGTGTTCCTACATCATTGGTTTCTCATTATTTAGGGTAGTAAGATATTCATAGTTGTGTTTCCACTACAGTTGAATAGGATGATTACATACATAACATATCAAACTTGTTTAGTGAATCTCATTTTATAGAGTTGGTAGACACCTTTAGTGACACCAACATCAACATTGTTGTCAACCCATCTACATATTTGGTTTCTATTCAACATCAACCTTTACATGCAAAATTTGAGTTGCTTTTAGAAATTTCACCATTGTATTTAGATACTATACATAATTCAAAGACTTCTATTCTTCTCACATGTGAATACATTGTGCACCTATTTGTAGTTCATCTTCTTACACAAGGAAGAAATGTTGCTCAACATTTAGGGATCACATTTTGCACTCTTCTTCGAGCATTACTTAGCATTGCAGGTTCTATGATCTTATGGGGCGGCTCCATAGTCTCTCTTTTTCTCTCCTGTGGGGGGAAAATTTATTGTACTTATATGATAGAAGTAGTCCTTGAGGGGTCATCACGAGTTCTTGTATCTTCTTCACTTGTACATTTTATTTCTTTGCATCATTTCTCCTTTGGAGAGGTTTTTATTTCCCACCAGGTTTTTCTCATTTACTCCACTTTATGAGAAAATTATACATGAGTACCTAACATGGCCTAGTAGTCGAGACTCATCATTATACATTGCTCCCTAAGTTTCATTTAAGGGGGCGTTAGTGTAAATATAGTCATTATCATACCTAGTTAGCTAATCACCTTTCTAGGATTGATCTATTCACACCTAGCTTAAGTTTACTTAGGTTTAGTTTTCTTTTGTATCACTTCACATGGTTGAGATATGTGTCCTCATGACTTGAGAAACCTATTGAAAATTTCTCATACACTTTTCAAGTGAGCTCACAAGTGTCCCACCTTTGGAGGGGTAGTCAGTGTTTCTCCTACCTTCTCACCTCCTCATCCTTGTTTAGATGTGCAAGGCTTGATCATTGTATTTACACACTCTTCATTTTATATTGTTAGACATACTATTGTGCTTATTTTGTTCACTTGTGGAATTTTATTTCATACTCTTGATCTTGGCATTCTCCAAAAAAATTTAGTGGCCTTAGACTATTTTTCTTCTTGTCTCCGACACTTGCCAAGTGAGCTAAGTGTCCCAGCTTTGGAGGGGTAGTCAGAGTTTCACTCCTACCTTCTCACCTCCTCATCCTTACCTATATATGCAAGGCTTGATCATTGTATTTACACACTATTCATTGTATATTGATAGACATACTATTATGCTTATTTTGTTCACTTGTGGAAGTTTGTTTCATACTCTTGATCTTGACATTCTCCAAAAAGATTTAGTGGCCTTGAACTTTTTTACTTCTTGACTCTAGCCCGTTTTAGGTTGTATTGGGCTGATTATAGTTCTATGATATCTTTCATTTCATAGAATCCAGTTGGTTGTTTTATTCCATGTAATTTTTTCTTTCATTATTTCAATATATATAAAAAATGTTGCTTTGAAGTTTATTTATTTATTTGGAATAAATTATTGAACATATTTACATCTAGGGATTCTAAAATACATTAAATATTTCCTTTCACATTAGTTTTACTCTTTTGTAATAAAATAAAATAAGATATGCTAATTTTATGAGGAAATACATATTTTTATTTCATGGCTTTAACAAGTAAATCTAATTGAGAATTTTATTTTTTTACCTTCAAATTTATGGTGTGAGTAGCATTTCTAACTTTGTGTAGGTAATTGCGCTAAAAATTATTTGTAATTAGTAGATTTTACATGTAGATTTATGTTTTGAATAATGTATACTTACAAATATTATTCAGACAATTCTATTCAAATATTTCTATGTAAATAGAAGAGAGCCTAATAAATATTACTCTTAGACAATTCTATACAAACATTTCCATGTAAATATAAGAGATCCTAAATTAATATTTCATAAAAATAAAAGAAAATAATCATTATTTTGTATCATAAAAGAAGTTATGTTCTTATGTATTACAAGTCTAAAAAATTGAAACATTTTTGAATATTAAACCACTAATTATATTATCAAAATAGATTATATATATATATATATATAAATATTCACCTTTGCTTAGAATATTAATAGTACATAGAATTGATAATATAAAATTGAATGCAAGGAATAAAACAATAAGCATTAAAATTAATATTTAAAACACAATTATTCTAATGCATACAAACCTCCAATAGAACATTGAATGGATGTGCTCTTCATAATGTTTAAATATAATTATTCTTATTTTACAAGCACAAGATTAGTGTTCACAAAATTATTAAATTGATAGCATAATCTTGCATTGAAGATTGTTGGTCAAAATAATGAAGTTGAGGATAAACTTATAGATTTTTGGAGGATTAGATGGATGGTTCAAATTTGATCTTTAATTATGATTTTGACCTGTGATTAATGGAGAGGTGGAAAAAATGGTGGAGTTGTTGCTTATTTTAATTTTTAATTAAAATAATTATTATTAGTTAACCAAATTTGATGAGTGAGTTAGGAGTTAACTGATTGCATAGAGAGTAGATGGTGAGTCGATTGAGTGCACGAAGGAGTTGATTAAGAGTTAGTTATTACACAAATTTCATTAATTAGATTGATTGGGTAAACTAATTATTAGACAAACAAATTAGCTAATGTTTATTGATTGATTAATTGAATGAGGTGGGTCTTGAGGATTTTATTATTTATTTGATAGATAATATGAGAATACTAGATAAAATTAATTAATTTACTTAAATATTTGATGGATAATAGGAAATTACTTATTTTTATTTATTTAAATAAAAGAGGAAAATTGTCTCACTTAAATTAATAATAAGAATTATTTAATTTAAATAATAATAGATTTAAAAAATGATAAATGTATGTAATGAATATTAACAATGATGATAAAATAAATATTAATAAAAAATAATGATAGTGGATTTTTATTTTATTTTAGTGTCTACATTTTTCCCTCTTCGAGAAAATGTTCAAAGTAACATTGCTTCAAAGAAAAGAAAAATCTAGCTAAGAATAATCAATTAGAAAATATGAAGAAAGTGGTGATATGTCATACTCAAATATAATGAATAGTAAAATATTATGTAATGAATGATGCCATCTAGAGAAGTTAGAAAAACAAGAAGTACTCAAGTGACCTCTCAAAAGAAGAAACATGGAGAAAATGATCATATGGAAAATGGAAAATAATAAAAATATAAATGAAAAATGGAGAAATGGATGCACAAAAAGTAAAGTGAGTTGAAAAATATGATATGGGTAAATGGATACGTCATTATGGATGGAATGATGATGATAGAATGTAGATGATAAAATGAATACATAATTGATAAAAATAAAGATTAGTGAATCATTAGATGATTTTGATTTATTCTTGTTATGTTGATATGTGGAGAGCAATTGTATTTTAATATAGTAAGAGATGTTATGTACTAGAGTATATAAATACTAAGGTTCCAGTGTATCTAATGCATGGATTGATTTACAAGCAAACAATAGAGAAGAGGATTCCCTAGCACTCACAAGGTATTTGACACTCTTGGTAGGTCCTATGATGAGACAACCAACAAGCATAAAGAGGCATCCCTTACATATTGTAAGGTGTTTAACCTTGGTAGATCATGTGAGGGATCAATTGATAGACATAACAAATAAAAATAATATACCATGCCAATATATAAAACAGTCAAGACAAGCCATGATATATAATGATTGACAACCTCAAGTAAGCACAATATGGGTCAAATAATAAACCAAAAATAAAAATAAACTATTAATTAATAGACTATGATATTATCTCTTGCCAAGGTGTTTTAAATATGAATGTATTTATTACGCTTGATTAGGGGAATGATGTCCCACAAAGACAAATGATAGATTTTGCTCGATATGGGGAATGATATATCCCATGAAGGTGAAGGATGGAAAATATATTTTTTATGAAGTCAAAAGATGTGCAATTATATGTTGTCAAAGTTAATTTAGAGTTCTTGATTTGATGTTGTAGGTAAGATGTTTCAAGTGTGTAGTTTACAAGTTTAAGCCATTTATATTATTTGGTTTATGCATGTAATGATTATGATGAAACTATGATGAGAATTACTTAGAACATAAGGGTTGAAATGATGATGATAATGATAAGGAGGGAATGATTGAGATGGTAACAGTGATGGTGATTAGTGATGAGGGGGTATGAAGAGGAGGATTAGGGGATGGAGGGTGAATATGGAAGAATGTAAAGTACCAATTATAATGTTTCCTTAGTCAAGATAAAAATGATGAAGTTTGTGAATATAAAATTAATCATAACCATAATATTTCACAAGAAATAGTAGTTGGATATGACTAGATAATAGGGAGGATACATCCTAAATCAATGGATTTCTCTCATGGATGTTGAAAGGGTAGGATTGAAAGACCATTTATTGATTGATGGGATTACATCAGTCATCTAATAAGTGAGATATAACTTTGGAGATGCTTGTGGATGAGTGGATATAGGATGAGATGATGTTGTGATGAAAGAGGAGGATAATGATTAAGGTGGAAATTGTCAAAAACAAAGGATAGTGATGATTAAGAGATAATGGATAACATGATGGAGATGTTGGAGAATGATGAGGAGGAAATCCATTTTGGATTTTCTAGAGTTGAATAGGGTTTGTATCAAGACTTGTGACCAAATCTTAAGTGATTTTGGGTGGGAAAATGTTAGGATTAGAGTTATATTGGAATCTAATGCATCCATGGTCTTAATGGTATCACTATTTGATACAAGAGCATCTAAAGGTGTAGGAGCAATATTGCATCGCCTATTAAAAAAAAATCATTTTGCTTTTGTAAATATCCATGAAGCTTATTTCCTCTAAAAGGTCTCGTGTAATGGTCTAGAACCTCAAACATCTCTAAAAGGGATAAAAAACAATAGGGCCTCTATTTTTAGAAAAATTGTATTTATGCATGTATGGACCTAAATTTTTATCCAAAGCCCTATAATTGCAAAATAATCATTTTGGGTGACTTTCAAGTCAAATTTAGGCTTATATGTCAAGTTGTTAATGATTCAAGCTTTCAAAAATCTTGAAAAAAAACTTTCAGATTGAGTGTTGAGGCTTTAAATGATGGAATGAGGCCCCAAAATTTGAGTAAGTTGAATGGATTAGGCTTTAAGGACATAGAGAACTCTGAGAGTTCTAAAGTTAAAAAAGGTTCAATCATGTGCCTAGATCAGAAGTTATGACTTCTAAAAGTTGTGTTATTTTTAGGAGTTGGGAGTTACACTTTCCTAAGCATATAGGGAGGTTCCCAAGTGTATTAATGGATTATTTTTGGCATTTACAAGAGACGGAAAGATAGAGGGGAGAGATAGGTCATGAAAAAGAAAGGAAGGAAAAATACAATATCAAATTTGAAGCTCCAAAAGAAGCAAAAGACTCTAGAAGGGAGATAACTGAAGTAGTACAGTGTTGTTGTCTATTGAGGATTTTATCCTCTATTTCGTTTTTGATTTCCTATTTGTAATTTTGTCACTAGGATTGCACCCTAGCTAAGTGTGATACCTGGCTATCTTGTGAAACATGGGATCATCTTCAAGTTTTGGGTGACTTATAGTGAAGATGAACCTCCAGAGAGGGTTGGTTCCCTTAATGGACCTCCTATATACTATTACTTGATAAGGAAAAAAGGATAGAAGAGAAACTATAAGTGAAAGTATTAATCATAGGAGGTGATGCACCAAATGATTCAAGATCTATAATATTGCTTTGCCACACAAATTCCCAATTACTCAGCTAGCACTCACACAACTCAATATTTCTCATGCTCATACATTAATATTTCATAAGAAGGCCAATGTTTATAACCTTTAGTAGGAAAACCATAATTATTTTCACAACTAAAATATATTAACATCAACAACACAATCTATGACCTGTATAAGACATGAGTTTTTTACTTAAAGATGCTAGAACGAGATAACTTAAGGATTTATGTTTAAATCACAAAAATATGTATCAATCATTCATGTACACACAATAAAACAACTATCAAGAAGGAAAAATCACCAAATTCTATTGAAAAAGAAGGTACTTCTATAGCTGCATACAAATCTAAAAATAGTATTTTTCTGAGTTACAATGTTGCTTCTTGATTAAAAGAACCTTCAGAGGTTACAATCCAAAAATAAAGAATAAGCTAAAACTCTCTACTAAACCTTTGGAACCTAGGCTTTATACAAATCATCTTTTGATAATTGAACCTATCTTCAATGTTACTTGGACTGCTTGCCAATCTTGCAAATTATGTAGATAATGCAGAGAGTAGTTTTCTGGTCTTCATCTAATTTGCATGGTCCATAAAATCTGCTCCATCTAATTATAATTTCTTTTCGTATGGAGTTCTTAGGAATCTTGAGTGTGTAAAATGGAGAAAATCCATTTTTAGGGTTCAAACTATTAGAAAATTACTTGTTTTAATGATATCTATGTAAATGCAAAATAGAAGTTGGCGAGGACTCTACAAAATGATAAGGAATACATGGAGTCATTTCTGGCATGATCATCTACATACAAATTTTCCCCTATTGATTGAGGGTTTCATTCGACTTTTGTAAATACCTGAGAAAATGGCATTTCCTGACTGTTATCATTTTATTTAAATCCGAATAGTAGATATCTACTGTCATGGAAGATAATCGACACTTTAAAATTCCTTTGACCATTTTGAATGTCTTTGAATATTCTCATCCAATGATAATGTGCCATGTTAGAGTCAAAAGTATGCGTCATCAGAGGTAGACCCATAAAAAAAAGTCATTGAAAAGATTCAATGACGTCATTAGACACATGTCACTCTCTTGCTCTTCCATTGTTTGAAATTGGGCCCACCATGAAGAATCTGCTAACTCATGGAAATAATAACATGCCACCTGTCCTCTTTCCACAAGTTCACCATTAGAAACTGGGCCTGCAATGAAAAGTTCATGGACCTGCAAAAACATACAAATACTGCCAAGTGGCAAACTCTTCACACCTTTTGTGGAAAAACCATAATTATTTTGAGAACTAAAATATATTAGCATCAATAACACAACCTATGACTTGTATAAGACATGAGTTTTCTACTTAAAGGTGCTAGAATGAGACAACATACTTGAGGATTTACATTTAAATTACAAAAATATGTATCAACCATTCGTATACACACAATAAAACAACTATCAAGAAGGAAAAATCACCAAATTCTATTCAAAATAAGGTACTTCTATAGCTACATACAAATCTAAAAAAAGTATTTTTCTGAGTTACAATGTTGCTTCTTGATTGAAATAACCTTCAAAGGTTACAATGCAAAAATAAAGAATAAGCCAAAACTCTCTACTAAATCTTTGGCACCTAGGATTTATACAAACCATCTTTTGATAGTTGAACCTATCTTCAATGTTACTTGGACTACTTTCCAATCTTGCAAATCATGTAGATTATGTAGAGAGTAGTTTTTTGGTCTTCATCTAATTTGCATGGTCCATAAAATTTGCTCCATCTAATTATAATTTCTTTTTGCATGGAGTTTTTAGGAATCTCGAGCATGTGAAATGGAGAAAATCCATTTCTAGGGTTCAAACTATCAGAAAGTTGCTTGTTTTAATGATATATTTGTAAATATAGAACAAAAATTAGCGAGGAATTTGTAGAATGACAAGGCATGCATGGTGTCATTTCTGGCATGATAATTAGCATGAAAATTTCCCACTATTGATTGAGGGTTTCATTGGACTTCTATACATACCCACAAAAATGACATTTCTTGATCGTTATCATTTTATTTAAATCTAAATAGTACATCTCTACTATCGTGGAAGAGAATCAACACCTTAAAATTCCTTTGACTATTTTGAATATTCTCAATCAATGATAATGTGCCATGTCAGAGTCAAAAGTATGTGTCCTCAAAGGTGAATCCATAAAAAAAGTTGTTAAAAATATTTGATGATGTCATTAGACATGTGTCACCCTACCCCTCATTCATTTTTTGAAATCAACCCTGCCACAAAGAATTCACTATATCATGGAAATAATAAGAACATGCCACATGTCCTCTTTTTGCAAGTTTGCCATAAAAAATTGGGCCTGCATTAAAAAGCTCACAAACTTGAGAAAATGTAGAAATACCACCAAGTAGCAAACTCTTTGCATTTGTGCACTTGGAAAAGGGAACCACCACAAGAATTCCATGGACATAGGGAAACCAAATTGTGAGATGAAAAATGTCACCTTTTCCACCCTTCTATGCTTAGAAAAGAATCTTTCTCGAGAATTTTGCGGGCTCACAGAATTCATGACATGCGTTGAAAATCAGGTGCTCTTTATAAATCCTACGGGTGAGCGAAATTGACCATACGTTGCCACATGTCACTCCTTCAACACCTCCATGACTAAAAAGTGGCATTCTTTGAAAATCTTGCAGGCTCACAGAATCTTGACTACTAGGTGTCAAACCATTCGTGCTTCCGAGCTCAAAACGAGGCCCTCCTAGAAAAGCTTGCAAGCGAGCGAAATTGACCATGTGTTGTCATGTGTCGCCCTTTCTATATCTCCATTACAAAAAAATGGAGCCACCATGAAGAAATCACAAGCTCATGAAGTCCATGGAAAACCTGCCACATGTCGCCTTCCTGCACCCTTGAGGCTTAAATATGAAGTTCTTTGAAAGATTGGTGGGTGAGTGGAACCAACCATATTCCTCCACACATTGACTTTTCTGCATTTCTACATTTGAAACTGTCTTAGCAAAATTTATCTTGCAGAAATGTGGAGCTTATGATAGATGTCACCCTTTCCGTGATCTTACACTTGAAACCAATGAAAATGCAAAGGAATAAAAGATGGCGGTAGTGGGGACATAAATCAGATTTGGACTTTTGGACCAAAAGTCCAAAAATCCAAAAGGAGTTTGAAGTCCTGAAGAAGGAAGAGATTAGGCTTGAGAAAAGAAAACGGACCTAGACCTTTGGATTTTTTAAGAGCAAAGTCTGGCGAAGATCTAAAAGTCCAAAAGGACCCTAGAAGAACATAAAAGAAGACAAAAGTTGGGAAGGAAAAAGGAAAATGGCCATTTAGACAGAGGGTACAAATGTTGGGTCTGGTCTTGAAAATTCGACAGGACCAAAGAAGAAAAAGGAAAATGGGGACTCGAGAGGAAAATATAATTTTGGACTTGATCCAAAAGACTGTTCAGAACTCAAATTTCTAAAAGGACAAGATTGAAGAGAGGAAAGAAAGAAATCAAGAAATATGGATAGATTTGGACCTTAGTTCGAAAGTCCGATTGGGACTCAAAGTTTCAAAAGGATCGAAAGAGAAAATATGAAAGGAAAATGGAGGCTTGGAAATGTTTGTTTGGGATCTGAAACTTCAAAGGGACTCTGAGAAGAAAACAAGGAGAAAGAGAAAGCCATCCTATGAACACTTTTTGCAAAATGGGTTTTTTAGCACAACTTGACAAGGGAGGAATGCAAGTACCAAAGGCCTTTTCTGAGCATGATAAACCATATAGGATCTCTCAGATCAATTTTTTATTGATGGTTTATGCAAGAAAGAAGGGGCGTCACAAAGTGGTAACAATAATAAGTGATCGTTTTGAATCAATGAGTTTGTATGTTTGAATGTATTAAATCTCTATTATAAAAATTGACTATAAAGGCAAGGGCCTATGAATATGTGGCAAGGAATCCTTGAGCTAGTCACCTTTAAGGTTAATCATTACAGACTTTCATTAGGATACATGCTGTTAAATGAAGAATCCGATGGTATTAATGATACCTCTAACACTGTGGGATAATCTTTTCCCATTATTAAAAGCATCAAAGAATGGGACATAAAAGACTCCTTAGTTGACTTCGTTGCTTTTTTCCACAACACCAACATTTGCACCATCACCCCCATCATTGAACCTTACATTGACGTCTCATTCATTGATTTTGAGCTTATTGCTCGGGACCAAGAAGATCCCATGCCTCTTGACATATTTGAAAATGATGAAGCCATATCTAAATTTATGGCTCCATGATGACATTATACCAAATGACCGCAAGAAAAGTTTTGAAATAGACTTGGATAACTAATTTTAATTGATTAGTTAATTAAATGAAGTGGATTTTGAATATTTATTATTTATTTAATGGGTAATCTGAGAATATTAAGTATATTTGATTTAATTAATTTAAATATTTGATAGATAAAGAAAATGGTTTAATTTTATTTATTTAAATACAAGAGAAAATTAACTCACATAAATTAAATAACAAAAATTCTTTAATCTAAATAATAATAGATTAAAAAAATATACATGAATGTAATGAATATTAATATTAATGATAAAATAAATTAATACTAAAATATGTCATTAACTAATTAATAATCAATATATTTTTTTTAATAAAAAGGGGGTAAAATTTTTATTGAAGAAATCAGAGAATTATGTTGTACCCAAACCAAATTTTTTGCTTCATCAAGTCATTTTGCATAAATTAGTCTTAACCTTGCTAAAATGATGTAAAATACAATTTTGGGCAATATCAAGCATGGAGTTTTTGTCAATAGTTTGTCAGTCAAAGTCAGTTATATTGAACAGAACCTGAAGCAGAGACTCAGAATGGAACGTTTCATGATGGAGGAGCGTCTCACAACAGCATTTCAAGTTGCACACGGTCATTTCATTGATCGAAACAGAGTTTTCAATGGTCAATTTATGAAGATTTCTCAGGAAAAAGCATGAAAGTGCAAGTATAGCCCAGGGACGCCTAGCTTATTGAAGGTCAAGATCTTGTTTAAAATGTTCAAGCATCCAGTCAATCTCTTCAGAATCAGTCTGGCTATCCGTCGAGCTATCCAGCGAAGCTTTCCGAGACTCACAACTCCGACAATCAGCGACAGAAGTTGAAATCCCTAAATTGCCAGATGTGTGAAATGTGTCTTTTTTAGGCAAAAGCGCGCCTCTAGCCTAAAGGCGCTCATCTTAAGGAGGGGGTAAATCTTAGCATTTTCAATGACGGATACAGTCAATCTGTTCTCGACTAGTCTACTCATCCGACGAGATATCAAACGTAGTCATCCGAGTTTCAGAATTCCGGTGGCAGTCACCCAAAGATCAGCTTAAAATGGAGTTTTCACGTTTCTGAGCTTCTCCGTTTGTTCCTAGTGCAAGTACAGGCCAGGGGCGCTGGTTTAAAGGACCCTTCAGATGGCGATATTTGTAGACAAAGTCTTCCTGACATTAGTAATATTCTAGCCTAGCTCCGCAACGCACCATTCTGCTTGTCAATCCGACGTTCCAGGTGGTCGTGGCAGAGATTCTACCAAGCACGTAATTTCACGGGCGAACCAACAAACAAATTACAGTGTATTTTCACAGTCCAGAGCCGCCTAGCCTTTAGGCCTGTCAGATGAGCTCGTTCGCGTTCAAAGTCTTCACGGCTATTTAGCGTAATCATTTTATCTATCCAACGAGCCTAGCCGTCAGCCTTCGGGATTTGGCAAACGCTCGTACGTGCGAGGTCTTTGGTGCAATACTGAAAAGTGAGGATATCCAAAAAATGGCTAAGTATGGAGCAGTAATTTTAATTAAAATACGCACTGGAGTTTTTTGAGGTCTTAGAAGCAGTTTTCTTGCTTCGTCACCTCCAGGGACTTCTTTTGTAGGCCCTTCTGGCTGTCCGTTAAAACAGATAGTGCCTGAATCGGGTCATCCCAGCTCCAGATGTCAGACGTCAAAGTAGGGTACTTGGATGAACGTTCAACTTTCGTAAAATGACAAAAGTGCAACCATGAGCCAGGGGCGCTTTTACTTTTGAGGCCCTTAACACAACTTTCAGCTGTCGTGCATACAGTCATTGGATGCAGAATGTCTCTAGGCATGTAGTGAGCTTCATTTCCTGTCAGCAGGGTTCACCATTCACTGTCAGCAGCCGTTTGAAGTGTCAGATGGCAGTTTAGGAAAATGGCCAAGTCTGGAACCCGTAAAGCAATTTAATCAGGGGTGTCTAATTTTTCAAGGGGTTAAATGATGGATTTTGCGGTTATGTCTCCTAGCAGACATTTCTTCCTTGTTCAGTAGGTTTTCCGATGAATTCTCTAGATCAGTCTCAGCATCACCCGGTCATCCGGAAATCAGTGTCGAAGTTGGCTAGTCATGACGGTGTTGTCAGCTATAAAATAGGAAGTTAGTAAAAAGTGAAGTATCTTGAGCAAATGGACGCCTATAAGCTCGAATGATGACTTTTCAGAATTGGTGAAGTCCAACGGTGAAGCCTAAAGCTTCATTCAATTGTCAACTGGAGTTTCAAATATTTTGCATATTTTAGCATTGAGTGGCAATTTTCTATTTTTGGCGCCTTTGCTATTGCATAATAAATATTTTATTTTTGAACTTCCAGTTAGTGGCAGTTCAACTGAAGGGCGACCAATGGGAAGGCTTCTATTTTCATCAGGGTTTTAAATCTTGCAGTTGCCAGATTGATGCAAATTTCTTGTTTAAGTATGGCGCCATCTTCATTTATTATTCATAAAGCTAAAGAGAAATTCGTTTTTCTTCAAAGCAAAGGCGTATTTTCAAGCAAAATTCATTTTTCTTCATTCACAAGGCGTATTTTCAAGGGAGATTCGTATTTTTCAAGGCAATTCATATCTTCAAAGTCAAAATTCGTTTTTCTTCAAAGCAAAGGTGAATTTTAGCAAACCAAAGGCAAATTCTTCATCAACAATCATTGGCGAAGACATCAAAACATTTTCTCTGCAGGTACAAGTCAGAATTATCAGCAGACTTCAGACAAGATGGCGATTTTAGTAGAAGCAGAGCACTAAAAACTTCTTTCTTCTGTCTTAAATTTTTCTCGTCTTAAATTCTTTCGCATGTTTGAAGAATTGGCGACTTTTGGCAAAACAAATCATCTGGGTTGATTCAGAATAGCTTCCTCGAGAAAACCCATGTGCCAGAATTTTTTAGGAAAATTTACTCCAGAGCATCAGTTCTTGAGTTTCTAATTTTCTCAACTGAAAATTCCTTGCATGGTCGAGTAGAAGTCAAATTTTCGCAAATCTGACATTCTAGGTTGTCTTAGAATCTTCTTCTGGACAAAACCCATATCTCAGATTTTTGCCGAAAATAACCCTTCGATAGGCTATTTTTAGTTTTCCAGAAAAATTGTCAGACTATAGCCGTGTTCACAGTCAACAGGCGAGTTTTTCAGAGTACAGTACACACAGATTGAATTCAAGACCAAATCGGTCTTAATTCATGACTTCATCAGAGAAGCTGAGACCGATTTGTATCAAGCCACAAAAGAGATAATGGCCATCACTTCAGTTACGAAGCCACCAAAGCTATAAGTCAGTGAAATGTTAGTTTGAGTGTGCGAAGATTGCTCAAGTTGTTGACATTCAGATGCTGATGCAGTTGACAGCCTCGTTGAGGGATTGGTTGCTCGAGATCACGACCAGTAGACTTCAGTTCCCACCTCTTAGGATAGACATTACGCACAGGAGTTAACTTGGCGTTACCCTTTCAAGTTAACTCGATGTTTTCATTACATGCATATCTATTCTGAGATCAGCTTTACACACTTGGAGTTTTATTTAGGGTTTTACGTTAACTGATGGTAGTCTTCCAGTTAACTCGCTTTCAATAAGGACGTGCATGCTCGCACAATTGTCCATTTTAGATTAGATGTTTAGTTAAACGGGTAGTTTCCAGTTGACTGTATAGTTTACTTCATTAGGGTTTGGCAAAACTTGCATGCATTGCAAGCTGTAGATGACTCAAGGTGATTTTAGGGTTCCCTACACCTTGATGTATATAAATAAGAGCTTTTGCTCATTTGTAAATAACTTTTGCTTGAGAGAGAAATATATGCTGCGCCTACCTTGCCCTCAATATTGCTCTTTTGGTATTTGTTCATGTGTCTTCGCTATTACGATTAAGTGTTATGCCACATAGGGTTTCATGCAATTGTAATGGTGGATTCTTTCTTTCTTGTGAATCTTTTATCATTTCAATCAAGTGTTATGCCACATAGGGTTTCGTGAGATTGTGATGATAAATCTGTTTTGTGAAGTCTTCACTACTTTGATCAAGTGTTATGCCACACAGGGTTTCATAAGATTGGCGTGGTAAATCTGTTTGAACATCTTTACCATTGAGGTCAATTGTTATGCCACATAGGGTTTCAAGAGATTGAGATGATAAATCTGTTTTATGTCTATTTACCATTGTGATTAATCGTTATGCCACATAGGGTTTCGTGAGATTGTGATGATAAATCTGTTTTGTGAAGACTTTACTATTTCGATCAAGTGTTATGCCACACAGGGTTCCATAAGATTGTCTTGGTAAATTCTTAAATCTGTTTTGTGCCCAATAAACTTGTCTAGATTGAGCTGATAGATGCGCCACCTTGCCTTCAAGTAGAGAATCTAAACACGTTTATCGTCTATAATCATCCCTGCTCCATTTCCTCATGCTCTGTTTTCTTGAGGAAACTGGATAGATTTAAAGTAGTTAGCTTAGTTGTAGTTAATGATCTGCGAAACCAGAAAATCCTTAGCTGCAACGTTCTTGGTTTTCTTAACCTTGTGCCTCTTCCGAGAACAAAAAGATAGGACTTAGATTACTTTTCTTTTCCATGCATTCCAGCACAACGAGGGAGCTTCCCCTCCTAATTTGAAGAGCACTCATTGCGTAGTGTACATAGCTGTCCGTACAAACCTGCACTCCAGAGGTGTTAGATTTGACGCCAACAAATTACAAGAAATTGGGAACTAAAAGGGGCATCTCGAAGGAGCCCCAAGCACAACCAATTACATATTATTGTCATCCAAAATAATCTTTTCTAGGGCCACTACCAAATTCGAAGGCAAATGACCCCCCCATTCACTAACATCCCACCTCTCCTCATGCTTCGAAGCCCACTTGGCCAAACAATATGTTGCTCTATTCCACTCCCTAGGAATATGTCAAAAAGAAATAAACTCCAAAGAACTACTTAATCTCAAAACTTTCTTTACCACCAAAGCCAACTGTCAGCTAGCTCCTTCCAGCCTCTGGTCATTTAACATATCCACAACAATCTATGAATCAAATTCACAAATAATTTGCCTCCAACCCATAAAGCACCCACTTTCCACAACTTGAAGAATAACTAGGGCCTCATTAGATTATTGGTCTGCTGCCCTTTAGGGGAGAGGGGCCTATAGTGGAGTGGGGTTTAATAGAGGGGATAGAAGTAGGCCTTAGTAGGCCCCATAGTGGAGCACCTTAATATCCAATTGCAAAACACTTTTTATCCATAAAATACATAAATTGACAAATCATGTGATGCCACATTAGCGCACCAATAAAACATGACTTAGCGCACCACTATCAGTCTCAGTTTTTTTTTGGGCCTTTTTGGATACCTCAAACAAAAGCATGTTGATGTGGCATCATATTTGATGATGTGGCCCTAAAACGAAATATAGAAGCATGTGAGTTGCGAAATAAATGATTGTACAAAATTGGGAGTGATTTGAAATTTCCACATAGGATTTTGAGAAATGTGAAGTTAGGGTGCTCCACTATGGGTCCCTCTCCCCTATACACAGAAGAGAAAAACCACACCACCACCACTATCTCTGCCAATACCACCAATTCCTGCATGTCTAGGGTTCCCCCTCGACGACCCATTAGTATTTACTTTCAGGATACTTCCAGGCGGGGGTATCCACCTACCTTCTGTTGAATTTTCTTCTTAGCAAGACAGGTCGTCTACCAATAGAGAAACCCAACCCACCAATTAATAATTAATATATTAATTTAGTTAAAAAAACACCATTTATTTAAACATTTATTACATGTCCATTATATCTTCTAAAAAGTACTAATTATGTGCAATTATTATCTTCAATACATATGTGAGAAAGTATTTCCGATACGAAATTGCGAAGAAATTGATAAATAGCATTTTCTATTCCTTCACAATGAAGGAGGTCGAGCTTTTTGTTGCTTTCTGTCAAGAAATAACTTTATTAAAGCAATTGCTAAACTTTCGCAAATTACGCCGAACGTTCCCCGGTGCGTCACCCCGGGCTGGAATGATCACCCGGAAGGACCCGCGCAGCCCAGCCCACTGTTGCGCGTATTTACCCAGGATACGAACGTCTTAAGTCTTGTCTTCTTACACCATTCCACGAGCTGACGACAGCCATGCAGCGCCCGTAGAATAAAGATACGAACGTCCTAAGTGTCGTGCTACTGTGCTGCTACTGCAATTCTAACGATGGCGATCATTACAGATTACGTCGAAGAAGAAGAACACTCTACCCAAAACGCGGAAGCAGAACCCTCAGCAACAAATGGGCCTTACGATGATGTTCTGGAGAAACTTTTACAGCAGAAAGCGCCCCTTGATTTCGTCGAAAACGTGATAGATTTCTTGCGGAGGAAGCACGATTTGTTCAAGGACGATGCAGCCGAACGAAAAATTGCCAAGATGGTTTCCCAGGCCAAGATCAAGGATACCGAAGAAAAGAAGCGCAAATCAGACCTTCAAAAAGTTACGAAGACTCAATACAACAAGCGCATGAAGGAAGAGCAGGTCCCGAATCCGAGCCAGAACCCTTACCCTAGCTCTAGCTCCAACTCCAGCTCCGACCCTAAGCTCAGCACTTCAAATGCCAAAGAGAATGGACTCGGTTAGTTCTTATTCATTATTTCACATTATTTCGTGTGCAATTTTAAAATAAGTTTTCAAGCTTTGTTTGAATTTGGCAAAAACTCTCGGCGGTGCCGCAAACTTCTTAACTCTCCTCTTCAGTATCCGCTGAAGGGCTTCTATTTAAATTTACCGCTCCTCAATTTTTAGCACACTTTTAGATTCTATTTGTTCCTATTTCACATTTTAAATCTTTGTATGCCAACACCAATGAGGATATATAGGAGCTGTGGCCCTTCTCCATGGGACCTTTTATTAAAGATTTGATTTATGAGTTAATGATCGCAAGTATTTGTAAATTTTTTGCTTGATATTGTATTTAGGAGGTTAAAAGAAAATGAGCCTATTTTCTATGTTTGTGGACCTATGGAGGGGGCTTCCATTATTTACTCACTGGCCGTTACTGAGATATTTGGAAAGAATTGGAGGAAAATGGGCTTGTGGTAATTTAAGTTTACTGCCTTTCTAGGGAAGAGATTTGGAAAGAATTGCATGGAAAATGGTTGCATGGCAATTTAATATTATTGCTTTTCTACAGATGCTTTAGAATCTATGTGAAAAACTACAGTTGATCTGGAAGCCCTCAGCTCACCTCAATTTTAGTGCTCACCTAAACTCTAACAATGAATTGGAAGCTTATCATTTTTAGTCGGAGATTACATTTTTCCCAGCATTCATAGAGTCAACCCCCTCAGAGAACAGAGAAACAGTAGGAACGGTTGGGAGTTCTCAGTTTCCACTAATCTTCTCAAGTCTCTTTGCGTTGGGTTACTTGAGCTCTCCTCTATTTGAGCCTCAGTTTCATGTACTTGAAACATTTCTTATGCCACCATTGCTTGGTGCGCTCTGAGGGAAATCTCATGCTTTATGAGCCCTGTACTATATATAGCACTTTAATGGGATTCGAGAGCTGAATTTGAATGAGGTCTTTCTCTATCTGTCTAACTTTGAGACCATTTCTTTGGCCAAAAATAAACTTCTCCTCTTTGTATTAGTGAACTCAAGCTTTCTAGCTTGTGGACCCAGACTATAAACACATCTGTGTTTAATCCTTTGATAAACTCTGAACAGATTGTTTTGATGTTGTGCCCATGTTAGAAAAAATCCATTTCCAGAATGAATTATATGCAGAAAATAGGACAGCAGGCATAGATCGATTTGAATTTTAATGATGGACAGCTTTGAATTCCCGAAGCTCAATCAAGTGCAAATCTTTTAAACAAAGTTTATCAAACAAACTACAGTAGAAAGTACATGAAATCCTCATCTCGAAATCTCTGTATTCTTCTGGTTGCACACTTATCAAGAAGAAAACCTTTTCCCTTCTCTAAGATTGAAAACCTGGAGAAATAAACTTTTCTATGTTGACTATCTGCAAAGTTACTTGTATTTAAGGGAAATTTAAAAATCACGTGAAAACTGTCATTCCCAACATTATTCAACAAAACTACCTCTAAAATTCATTAGAGTAAGATTGTAGTTCAGTTAACCTTTGCGGACCAGCGAGTGCTTCGGGGATAATTTTTTCTGATAATGTGCGAGTTAATCAGTTGAATGGCTTCACATTATTAATTGCCTCATTCCTTATACTTGCTATTTGGTGCCTTGATAGTAACTTCCAGCTATTTCTTGATTTCTTCAAACTTGTACTAGGAGGATTTGCAGGTAAGGTAGTTCATGAATAAAACAATGGTTGAGATGTGTGAGAACCCAGGCAACTAGTAACCTGAATTAGGGACTTGTTTAACCTGTGGTGGCATACAATTTTGAGAAGTTATGATATGAGAATCAAGATCATTTGAGGTGTATGGGTTGTTTAAAAATTAAATATATAGTCACATGGCTTCTCTGTTCACTTATGTTAAATTTCAAATTGTAAATATCATTATGATATTCTCTTACCAAAGTATCATTTTGCTACAACTACATGTGTTCATTTATAAGACCCTCTTATGCTTTAATTTATAAGCATGTGGATTATTCTGTTTATATTAATTGCCCATGGAGTATGTAGAATGCTGATAAAGAAGTGGCTGGTTCAAATTCTGTAACCCAAGATGCTTATACTTCCATCTGAAAATGACAATGCATTTGGTCTTTTGATTTTCCTGTAAAGAATGGCTTGTATATGTTTTCTGTCTATTCAATTGAATATATGTTAAACTTGATACACTCAGTGACCATGGTGGATGCATCTGTTACAGCAGATCCAAACTCTGGTAATGGAGCAGATCTTGAGAGTTATTCCTGGACACAGACTTTATCCGAGGTCACAATTACCATACCTCTTACACCTGGCACTGTAAGAAGATCCATTATTTGTGAAATTAAAAAGAATAGTATAAAGGCAGGGCTGAAAGGGAAGAATCTTATCCTAAACGTAAGTAATGACTCTCAATGTAACCGGTAACCCTATCAATTATATTGAGGTGTATGTTCTTCTCAAGTTTTCTATATGACTGTATAGGGCAGTTCATCTCCTTTGATTGTGTTTGTCCACTTTATGTTTTAAGTTTTAACTCATAATTTTATATATGAACAGGGTGAACTTTCTAAGTCGGTTAAGGTGGATGATTGCTTCTGGAGTATAGGTAATTATGAAATACTGTATAGTTACCTTTGTTATTGTCATGCTATCTTTTGGCTATTGTTTGGCACACTTACTGAACTGACAAAATTGTTTTGTGAGCAGAGGATGGTAAGGTACTCTCAATTTTATTGACAAAGCAGAATCAAATGGAGTGGTGGAACTGTGTTGTGAAAGGTGAACCTGTAATCAACACTCAGAAAGTAGAGCCTGAGAATAGCAAGCTTTCTGACCTGGATGCAGAAACACGGCAGACAGTGGAAAAAATGATGGTATTCAGTTACAACTTTTTACTAGATCTGTTCTTTGTGGATTTTCTACGGTTTCAAGTGTCACCATGTGATTTGAAAAATAAGTCTAGATTTTCTGTTTGATCCTTCTTTTTCTTTCTGATTTATGCAAGTGCTGCTGCTGTCTTTTAGTAAGCTGAACTTTACTTGGATTGGTTATGCCTTGATGCCAAATTTGAGTTCTTGCGTGGCTCAATTGGAGCTGATAAATATTGTCTCAAAAAAATAGATGTATATTCTCTTTTAAACATATTGTGTGTATGATTAGTATTTTATTTTTATTGGATTTTGATTACGTATTACTGCATGCTATAGTTATTTGACTGTTGTAGTGGTACATTAAACTTGTCAAGTTTTATGTGGTCTACTTGTTAACATGCCTGAAAAATTAGCCAATAACATACCATTTTTGTTTTGTCTGTTCCCTGATACTGTCTAACTGATCTATAATTAGCACATATATTCCGTAGCTAATTTTGCTCAATTAATCTTTAACTAGCATGTAAATGAATTAAATTTGGCTGATTATGTTTTCTGTTCTCATAGTAAGTGTTTTTATTTTTACTAAGAAAACTGGAAATTGCCCTATAAATGTGTTTTAGTGCTGAAATTAATTGTAGGTAATAGTATACATAAAATGAAAACACAGAAGAGAAATGCTAAGGCTATATCTTCTATTTCTACCATCCCTTGCAACTTTACAAGCCAATTTTCCTTCTAAAGGCCACCAAGAACAGGAAAAACATATAAACAGTGCACTTATAGCATGCTTTACTCTGGAGCTTGCCCCAATAAACGTTGGTACTCATATTTTGTAGTTTCCAAAAACTTCAATCAAGAAGAAATACAAGACCCACAAGGGGTGTATAATCTGCATTATGAAGATCAGGATGCTGTTGCAGAGGACAACATAGGTTGTAAACTGTATTACTTTGTTACAATGAACATGTAACAAAAAACATTCTTGCTATTTGTCATTCATGGAATCATGAGGCAGAGTAATAGAATAATGTCCTTCTAGGTAAACTAAACAGTTATGTTACATATGGGTGCAGATAATTAGAAGTTTGAGATGAGGATTCCTGTGATTAGAAACTATAGGGGAATGCTTTCTAACTAATTTAACTAGTTACAATGCTTATGCATATGAACTTTATGGGTTGAATAAAATTACATTTATATACAAATAAGTGAGGCAACTAAAACTATGGCTTGCTATAAGAAGCTTTAGTTCTATAATGATTGATGGCTCACCTTCTTTTTGATAGGTTAGTTCACCTTCTAGGTCCCTGTTGCATGGGGTCGTTTGATGTTGCAAAGAGCACTGGGGTGTCAACAGGTGTGGTACTAAGGCTGAACTATGAAAGCACTCTTAGCTCTGTGCACCAACTTGGGAAAAGCAATAGAGAGGAGTGTTGCTTGAATGGATGGAAGTTATTTTCAGAGATGATGGTATTGGAGTTTTGTGCATTGCAACATTGCTATTTGTCTGAGCATGATGGGTGTGTAGGCTATTGAGGATGTGCTAGGGAATAGTGGTCCCATTATGTCTTTAGTTAGCTCTGGAAGTTGAATTTGAGTTTGTTGAAGGTTGTACCACATAGTTTGATTTGTTTTGACTAGCCTTAACCACTTTGATCAACTAAGTAGTGGCATGATGGTGTGCATTGTTGTAGTTTGAAGAATTTAGTTTTTTGGTGCTAGAGTTTTTGGCTTAGGCAACAACTAAAAGTGTGGCTTAAGGAGTTCCACTTTAAGATTGGATGAAGGCTTAGATATGGTGTTAGATCAAGGAAAAAAGATGTATGGTGTAAGGACTCTTGTGTAGCAGCTTGATCTTTTGATTGAAACCATAAAGAGTTCTGTTGATGTGACTTTTGTGACCGCACCAATCAGCAAAACAAAGTAATCCAAAGGCTACTCCGTTCTCTCTTGATCAAAGTATTCCGTGCGCTAAGATTGCAAGAAAGTTCGCACGTTCAACTCCAAGGTTCTGAAATGCTTTGGAATACCCTCAGTTGGTTCGTTGTGAATTGCTGTTTACACGAGCGGACTTACCTAATCGTTCATAACTCTTGCAGCTAACAGTAGATGGATGATTGGAAGGGATTTATGCAATGCGGATGATTTGGCATTTGGGTATGTTTTCCTAAAACTGATCAGAAATAAGCGAAATGTAAATGAGTATAAGGGAAAGAAGGTTCTATATTCTACTCTAAGGCGGGACGTGGGATCGATCTCAACAAGCTTCAACCAAACTCTGCTCCACCTCACGCTGGACAGTTTACACAAAGTTGGTGCAATCTTCAAAGGGATGGCAAGAGATTTTCAAGCCACAATCTAGCATCAAGATACCATCAGGACGACGCATACCAAAATATAAATTGCAACTGAAGTTAAGCTTATGAAATGCTCCAGTCGACCACAGAAGGAAAACTTGCCTTTAGCAAGCCGCTAGTGGTATGGAATGAAACGAAGTTGCCTCGATCAATACAGCTACTATCTACTTGCATGAAATGAAAATTATGCTACTTTAATTTGCTTTACGCTACTTGGAGTCGAAGGGATGAAGAAACCTTGCTAGCTATCCATAACAAAGATGAATTTCACCATCAATGAAAAGATCTTCTATTATGAAAGTTTTACACAACAATCTCTTACAAAAGTTTTCAAAGGAAAACTTTCCTTCTTCTCCACACTAAGCTATCAAACAAAATATCTACTCTCTCTAATATCTAGTCTCTAGTGTCTGATTCTAATCTTAATCTAATGAATTACAAATGAGGGGGAGTCCCCCTTTTATAGATGGCCAAGTCCAACGGACGGCTCAGATTACAATCAAATCAAAGGCTCAGATTGAGCCACCTCAACCCTAACCCTAAAAATTGCCAGAATAGGGAGTGGTACAATAAATGAATCAAAGATTCCCACTCACTCCCAAAATAGTAAAGACAATTAATGCCCATAATCAGTCTTCTAGAAGATCATCATCCAAAAATGCATTCCCGTTCTCCTTCTCCCTGGCTGCAAACTCAATGAACCTGGCAAGTACAGCCTCGACCTCCTGAACTGAAATAGGCGGAATGCAATCAAGCTGAAACTCTAACATCGTGATTGACCGTTCATGCCGTGTGCAAGATTTTCTTCAAGCGACTAAGGCATCTTGCATACTCTGAATCAAGCTGGAGAAAGTAGAAGTGTTCTCAAAGTCATCCTGCACAAAGGTCTTTATCTCTGAGAAGAAAGGTGTCAGCCTACGCCTCAAATTATCAATAGTCACCTCATCAGGATTTAGCCGTCTAGCAAAGATTGCCTCCAAAGTATTTTGGACTCCATCAATGATGTTTGCCATAGCCTTTCGAACTCTAGCTGAATCTGCCTGTGCTGCGTCAAAGAAACTACGTCCTGTGACTACTGAAGAGTACCATCTAGCAAAGTTATACCTGTCACCCTCCTGAATGACTCCTCCATCAATCAACGTCTGCAAAGGAGTATGCATCAAAGCCTCCAGACGCTGAATGACTTTGCTTTGATAAACAAAAGCATCACCCCGGGCCTGATCAACCGCCTCCATTCGTACCAAAATGCTGGAAGCTTGCTGGAAAGCATGAGCAAGGTCTTCTATGAAATTTTCTGTCTTAGCATGAACTCCTGTAACCCATTTATCTGCTTCCTGTGCCATCTTCCTCAACTCCAACAAGCTACTAATTGACTCTTTGGATAACTTGGCTAGAAGCTCTATTGTTGGAATCTCCTGCCCACATGGACAAGACAACTGCTGCACATATCCTATCAAAGCCTTATGCTCCTTCTTCAATTTCTTATACTTTCCTTCCTTCCTGAATAGTCTGTCCTTGAGCGCCTGATAGGAGTTATCACACTCCTCAATAATTTGTGCACCTGTGGGACATCCTAACTCCATGGTTGTGATCACATAATTCTCTGGCATTGCCTTGTCCCGATCACAATCAACTCGTGGCACCGCAACATGAAGGGTGTGAGAGCCATCCTCATCAGTTGATATCTTTGAAAATTTTCGTGCTCTCTTCTTTTGTGGAGGCGCGCTAATCCTGTTCAATAACTCTTCCATCTCTACCGCTGGATCAATCTCTTCACTGGGGCTCCTTCTCATCCTATCTTTGAGCCAATCAAGTACTACCTGTTGTATATCAAATGGCTGCTCCTCTCGTGCCTCTACTTCACGGACTTGTTCAACTTCAACTTCATTCTGGCGAGGCTCATCAGCTTCTAATGGTTGAGTGTCTCCTGAAACTGCATCATCTTCTAAAGCAGTCTCCAACTCACGCTAAAAATGAGTATCCATGGCAGTCTCCTCATCATCCTCCGGCTGATCATCTCTAGTTGGTGCGTTGACCCTCTGGCCAACTAATTCTCTCCTCGGTGGCTGATTTTCTTCTTGTACCTCTTGCACTTGATTCAATGCATTTCTTTGATCAGCGAAAAGTGAAACCTCCTGTATGCTTGGAGAATGTGTCTCCAATGGCGTGGGTGACTCAACTCTCGGAGGTTCCCGCTGAACTGGCTCCTGCTGAACTTGCTCCTTCCTTCGAGATTTTGGACCTCGAGTAATCTGCTTCTTTTTGCTGGTAGTGGGTGTCCTGTGATCTCCCATCAAGTTGTAGGTGCAAGGAATTGACCTACTCTTCAATCTGCTCACATGTTTGTCAACCCATGCTTTGGTAAATGTCAAGACCGGAATGCAAAGTGTATCCAAATCAGCAATCTCTGGCTTTGACCAATCGGGGAGTGGAAGCGGAGTATCTCTCACTGCCTCATAATCTGGGTGGAGAACGTTCATGTCCTCGCTCACCTGGTCTGGCACCAGAATGACTTCACACTCCCTGATCATACTTAACGACAACCTAGAGAACATTCTCTTTCTAAGTTCTGCTTCGTCTGATGCACCAGCCCAATAATCCTCAATATTTGCCTTATGCTTGAACTCCTCTGACTGTATCCACCTGATATTGTTGTGTGGATCGTAATGTTGTTTGTTGGTGTGATAGGAAAAGTGAAAGAATTGAAGCTCGCTCTCAACTTTTCTAGCTGCCTAAAGTGTAGGACACACTTCGTTTGAATTACCCATGACAACTGGGAAGTCAACTCCTCCCTTCTTCTTTCTCTTTTGAATCTTATCGTAGGCAACTAGTTGCCTAGATATCGCTAACATTAAAATTCTATTGGTTGGGTACTTAGGCAGCCTATATGGATATTGTTGTACCCCAAAATTAAAATTTTTGTTACACTTAGATATTTTGAAGAAATGAGTAAAAGTCTTGTCAAATCAGTCAAAAAGGTCAAAATTTGGGTGTGCATGTCTTGCATGAGGGGTTAAAACGCTAAATTTTCAAAATCTGACGATCGGTCGCTAAGAGCACTAAATCTACAAAACCCAGATCTTAGTTTTTCATCCCTAAATTTTAGGAAAACTGCTATTTTTAGAAATTTTCTCGAAATAGTAACGTTTTCTGGATTTTTTTGGGTTTCTTTCGAAACGGATACTGGCAAAATTTTCTAAAAATAGAAAATTTCTAAAAATAGAAAGTTGGTCCAACAAGGTCCGAACTGATTTTGATTGGCTCAAAATACGTCCATATCAGGCTGGTGCAGTCAGAATCTTAAAATAATCAGTTTTGCCCTATTGGGTCTATTCCGCTTTTTAGAAGCATATCTGGAGCTCCGAGATCATCAATGGAGGTCGTTCGGCTGCCAGGCGTTAGTTTCAGCATTCAAACTTTCAGCAGAAGGTGAAACGATGAACATGCACGAAGAACGAGAAAGAAAATTGGAAAAACATGAAAATTTTCTAACTCTGCTGAGTTTAGGCGGCCCTGTTGAAGAAAGGCGCCCATCTTTTTAGGTCACCAGATGAGTGAATTAGGGTTTGGACCTCCAATGGAAGTTGCTCAGTATTCAGTTAGCTTCGCAATGGATATCCCCATCAGAGCATCCGACAATCCAGTCCCCGGCAAATTCGAGTCAAAGTGGAAGATATAGAATGAAGATCTGAAACTCGAAGAAGAAGATTAAAGTAAAATTTTCTAAGTCTGGAGAAACTGGGCGCCCTAGGTGAAGAAGGGCACCCGACTTTTCAAGGGTTCAAACAGATGAATTTGCAGTCAAAGTTATAACGAGATGTCTTCAGAATGCAACAGGCTTTCCAGTGAGCTATCCAACACGACAAACAGAGCTCGCAGTCATCAGATTCAAAGAGCTGAACAGAAGGTTCGATGAGAGTTGAAAAGAGAAATTTGAAAGCAAAGGTGAAAAATGTGAAAAATAAACTAACTCTGGTGAAACTAGGCACCCCAACTTGCCAGGGGCGCCCAAGCTTTTGAGGACCTGAAATCCACTTTTTGGCAGAAGTGTTTCTAGAAGACCCCTCCTGAAATCTTCTCAGCTTCGCAACGAGCCCAAACATCCATCAATCCGACGCTCGAGACTCCGAATTCAACAAAGATCACCTGTAGGAGTGAAAGACATGAACAAAATTGAAAATTTTCTAAGTCTGGAAGAAGTGGGCGCCCCTGTTGAAGAAGGGCGCCCAAACTTTTGAAGCTCATGATGATGGATTTTGCAGAAGTAGCATCCAAGAATGCCTCACGAAAATCAGTCTGGCTATCCAACGAAATATTCAGACAGTCAGTCGGATCTACACAGCTCCCGGAATCGAAGATTCATTAGAAGATCAAAGGGAGAAGGAAGAACTTGGAAATCATGAAAATGGCTATCTCTGGAAGAAATGGGCGCCCTTGGAAAGAAAAGGCTCCCATGAATTCAGAGGTCGAAATGAAGTCTTTCGCCAGAGGTGCCTCCAGAACTTCTTTCTCAGAATTAGTCAGGCTCCACCGTGAATCATTCAGCTCGCCTGTCGGGTTAATCTGTCAACGGGAAATCAGAGGCGAAGTAGCATGTCAAAATGAAGGAAAGTTGAAAAGGTCAAAATTTTGACTAACACTGGAAGAAGTGGGCGCCCCTGTTGAAGACAGGCGCCCAAAGTTTCATGCCTTAGAGAAATTTCAAGAATTTTCAAAATTTTCAAAATTACAAAAGGAGAATGGCGTCCAAGTTCAAAGAGATTGAATTTAGGGTTTTGGAAATAAAAGCAAAAAGAAAGCAAAACCTAAATCAAACCCTAAGTCTATTTAACATCATTCTTTCATGTATTTTTCATTATTTTTGCAGGTAGCATCCAGAGGAGAAAGTTGGAGCAGCAAGTTTGAAGAATTTTTGTGATTCAAGAATCCATAGTTGCTGGTTTTACATCAGAATTTTCAGACCAGCAAGCATAAACCCTTGCTTTTTCATTCTTCTTGTTCCAGAAGATCAAAATTTTCAAGTAGAAGACCAAGGCTTTCCATTTTTCAGTCATCTGGGTCTTTTTGCCTCAATCTTCTGAAGAATTTTTCGAGAACTTCATCAAGTTGCAGCAAGTGCTTTTATCTTGCATGTCAGTGAAAACCTTAGTGCATTCAAATTTCATCCATCTGGGTCCTTTCCAATTAGTCTTCTGAAGAAAACCCATATCGCAGCTTTTTTTTCAAAATCTAGGGTTGGCTGCTTTTTTGATCAAACGTCAGGGTTTTGCAAATCCAATCAACTGGGTTCATTTCTAATCACATTCTGAACAAAACCCAGATGCCAACTTTTTTTGGGAAAAATTGAAGAAATTAGGGTTTGCGCTTTTTTTAGGCAAAATTCAAAATTTTAAAAAACGGACGATATGGGTTGTCTTGCATCGATATTCAACAAAACCCATATCTCAGAAAATTTCTCAAAAATTTGTCCATTGGAGCACAAAAATCAGCATTCTAAAAATAGAAATTGTTCAAGACTTGTCTGAACCAAGGCGAGTTTACATCATTCTTCGAGTTTTCTGAAATGGAGTACACTCCTAATGTTTTCAAGTCCAATCAGCTCTCTTTCACAATTATATCAAAACAGTGAGACAGACTTGCATCATGTCAAGTGTTCGATTTACATGCCTTGGAGAGAGCAGGCAACACTTCAATCAAGAACCAGGACATTCCGGACTCCTCGCAACATCAATTCCTATATCATTCAGAGCCTTGAGTTCGTAATCGCTTGCATTAAGCATTACAACCCGGCTACTAGGGAGATCCAGTCAGCAGACGGTAGATTGATTTGCAGTCTAAAGCCTGATATGGTCGAAAGGTGTTTTTCCATTCCCCCGTGGCCTGAAAGTGTAACTCTTTCAAGGGATGAGTGCGAAAAGATGTGGAATATGCATAAAGATAAATATAGCATGAAGATTGCACAGAGATGGATGAAAGAAAAACATAAAACATTGCCCAAGAATGTCGGGCGAGGGGAGTTCAAGGACGAGGTTGCCATCATCATCACTTTGCTCAATAGGGTCACTGGCTCAGAAGATGCCACCAAGTTCCAACCTTGGATGTTTTATGCCATACCTCACATCATGAAGAAAACCGAGTTCTATGATTGGCCTACTTTGATTAGTGATTGCCTACATCAGCAAATAACAGAATACTTCCTGTTTCATGTATTCCACATGGTGTCATACCTAGTCTACCTGGTGGTCTATCAAGGTCAATTCAGAGGGTTGAACATCGAGGGATCGTTGAGCGTACAACACATATATAACTATTATCCCCAGTTGGAATTCACAAAGTCGTTGCACCACTACAAAAGGGTGAACGAGGCATTCTTGATGTACACAGTGCGGGACTTAGACAACGAATTGCACGTCCGCATCTCTTCAGTTGCCAGGGCAGCAATGGCGGAGTGGGCAGATTGGTTTATACAGTTTCCTACCTTTACCTATCTCAGGGTCTATGGTTATTCAGGTGCCCCGCTCATGTTGCCAAGGTATCCGTCAGACGAGGTCATCTTCATGGAATTCTTGAGGCAGGCTCACGGTGTCCACACAGTCTTGAGGAATAGAAAGAAACCCTCTCTTCAGTTTCCATTAGGGTTGGGTATTTATACATGCAGGACTGCTGCAGATGCCAGGACAATTGGAGAAGAGTTAGATAAATTCGGCCTCAAATCTTACAGCGAGAGACGGTCATTTGATCCTCATGGTGTCTACGCTGGCCGATTGGAGAAGAACTATAATCACATAGCTGCACTTGAAGATTTTTGGGCTAATTGTGCAGATGAGTTTGAAGTGCGAAGGCGTAGTTACAGCAGGCTAACTCTCCATCAGATGAAAGACTGCTTAAATGAAGATATAGAAGGGCTCTCTGATGATGACGAAGATGTGCTTCTCCCGATGTACACTCAGAAACGAATCGAGGATCAGCCCTTACCACAAGTTAATTGGGCAAACAAGGAATCTCTTTTAGTCGAAGACAGAACAAGACAAGTCATTGAGCATAGTAAGGTTTTCTTAGTGCTTAAAAGGAAGAACTCCATTCCAGTAGCAGAGCCGCCAAGGATAATTCCCTCTTCTTCCAGAGCACAGTCGAAGGGAAAGGGTAAAAGTCAGTCTCAAGATGGCGTCAAAGGTTGTAGATCAAATAAAAATGTAAAAAGAAGGTTGGATTTCTCAGGCATAGTCATACAGGAGCAGCCTATAGTTGATTCAGAAGTTCCTCTTGACGAGCCCGTGCCTTAGAATGAAGCAGAGGATCCACCTTCAACACATGTTTCTATACCTTTGACGGGTTCTTCACCAATTCACATTGATCTTGATATCGAAGATGATGAAGAGATTGCAGCAGTACCTCCTGAGGAAGTTAGTAAAGATACTACTGTGTCTTGGCTTGAGAACTCCTTAGGAAGGGTTAGGAGAAGGCCATCATATCAAGTGAATGTTGATGATCTCGATAATATCTATCAGGAACCTCCTAAGAAGAAGGCAAAGAAGCAAGTTCACTTTGATAGGAATCCTGACAATGAGATAGTCATAGAGACTGCAGTGCCCCCAGAAGATAAGAATAGGGATGAGGTAAATATGGATGATTTCGTCATGGTCAAGGCTAATCTCGGTAGAAATACCAGACATGCAGATTTGAGTCTCTTCAAAGTTGTATCCGAAAACCTTCAAGAAAGAGTGCTTAAAAATGGAGAAGACAAGGCAGCCCTCAAGGCTGAAAATCAGCAGCTCAGGCTTTTCATTTCTAACCTTGTTCATGGTTCTTCGCAAGCAACCCAGTTGCTGCCCCAGGTCTTGGAGACACCAGCTGATCACCATCAGTTAAGACAGCTGGTCATATGTGGGAAAGAGACTCAGGAGTGGATCGAGAGCTTCATTGTCAGAGGAAGGGAGATCTTGGCACAGATGTTCCGGTTAAGGGAAGGCGCTCATAAGCTACGTCAAGGTATCCAAGGATTTGAATAGACACTGGCTGAAGTAAAACCGAGACATGAGATTATCATTGCTGATTTAAACACGGCTTACAGTTCAGCAGTTTCCAGAGAACACAAGAAACAAATCCTTGCCTGGAGGGAGCGTCACGTTTTCAAAGTTAAAACCTATGAGAGGATATCTGAAGAATTCATCGTCTACAAACAAAGGGTGGTTGAAGCTCTTCTTTTCATCAGCGAATTCGTCATAGAGATCCCCACTCAGTACAGTCTTGAAGACGGTTCTTATGTCGGGCTTGAGGAGGTGCAAAATCAGTTCCAGAGTGTTGTTCACAGTTGCAGTCCGGTTGGCGGAAGGATAGGCCATATTTCAGTGATGTCAGCAAAGTTCGATAAAGCGGTCAATGAGGTTGAAGATTTCCTGAGATCTATTGCAGATGCTAAAGATATTCTTGAAAAGTGGTGTTTTGCTGTTGATGGCATAGATGCACCGAACCGGCACACAATCTCTAACTTCCTAGCGGATGTGATCGAGCTTTAAAGCAACTTTCTTCTAGAAGCTTTCTTTCCCGCTTTCTTTCTATTCTTGGAATAATCCTTATCCATTTTTTGAGGATAGAAAGAAGATAAGATGTAATAGTTGGCGTTTCCCGCTTTTTCTGCTTTCTAGGGTTTTATCTTTCTAGATTTAGTAATAAAGCTTGCTTGCTGAGCAAGCCCTAGATTGTGAAAGCAAGGAGATTTTAGGGTTCCCTACTCCTCTGCTTCTCTATAAATAAGAGCCTTTGCTCATTTAGTTTTATTAACCGTGCTAGTGAGAACAAAACGCTGAGCCTATTGTGCCTTCTATTTGTTGCTCAAGTATTGTTCATTTGTGTTGTGATAAGCAAATTGTTGAGCCTCTTTAGCCAACAAGGAGTTAGTGTGATTGCTGTTTTCTATTGTGTTAAGAATAAGTTTGCAAGCCTCTTTAGCTGCAATTGCTTGTTCAAGGCATGTTAGAAGTGAGCTTTGTTTCAGAGATTTGAGTAATAAAATCATGAGCCTCTTTTTCCTTGGTCCAAAATCTCAGATTTCCGTTATCTATGTTCTACTTTTATGATCTTTATTTCAGCTTGCAGTGAAGTGTGTAGGTGTTCGTTGAAGAGAGATTATTGAAGTATTTTTGTCAGAAAATTTACCTTGTTAATTTCTAACTTCTCTTGCTCGCTATTACTTGAGAGGTTAGGAGCGTCTTTAGTTTAAGTTAGTCGTAGTTGAACTTCTTATCAGAAAATCTCAGCTGCGGCGTTTGTATTTAAAACCTTGTGCTCTAAGCTGATCAAAAAGATAGGTAACTTAGTTTTAGTTTACTTTCTTTCAAACACCATCAGCAAGAGGGAGCTTCCCCTCCTAATTTGAAGAGCAGTTTATCTGTGCATAGCTGTCCGTTTTCAAATCCGCATTCCAGAGGTGCGAATTTAAACGCCAACAGATATGAAGAAAAACCCTACAGCCTGAAATAAGAAAATTTCGAAAACTGAATATACCAGCACCGATATCTTTCAATTAACTCTTGAGCTTCCCTTGAGATCCTGTGATGAGTATGCTGCTGAAGTGATCTCATAATATGCATGGTAAAAGCGTCGTTAACACGCTTGTAATGAGTAGTGCTTGTCAGGTGCAGCTGCAGAAAAGCCTCATGAATTTTGAATTGATGAGAGCCACAACCCACTGGTTCCTTGTATGAAATTCCTTTGTATCTCGTCATATGAGCCAACATGTAAATAAGGTAGGAGCCCATATAAAATGTCTTTGTTCTTCTCAAACTCAGGAGCTGCTCATGCAAGTTATCATTGATCATCGCAGCCCAGTCGATGTGCTCCTTTCCTTCCAGCATGAGGTTGATGTAATAAAACATCCACGGCTCGAAAATAAACGCCTGAGGGAAACCTCCAACTCTACTCAGCATCATGATCAGGTCAAAGTACTCCTATTTCAAATCATTTGATATAATCTGCCTCGGCAGCTTCATACGAGAGGGCTTAGGCTTGTTCATCTAGCAAGTATTAATCGCCTCTGTACATCTCTTGAATGTAGAAGCATAAATTCGCTCAGCATGCTCTCTTGTTTTGTAAATCATCTTCTTGTGTGCTGGAATCCCAAAAGCTTCATCGATAGCTACAGGAGTGAGGTTGGCGAACACTTGACCATCTGGGGAGACAATTGACCTGTGATCAGGCTCATAGCAGCTGGCACACTCCATCATCAGCTCTGAGCACTGAATAGCTGGCGGGAAACCAGCAGCTGCAAATAGTCCACTTTGAACAATGTTATGTGAAGTGATTGAAGGTTGGTGACTGCCAATCCCCAGCATTCGATTCTTGAAAGTCTCCAAGTTGAAAGAGCCCAAATTGGTGTCAGTCAGTTTGCCCAACTTAGAAGTAAACTGTGACTCCAGCATGAAAGACTTGCTCAATTTCTTGATGACAGCCTGCCTGGATGCACCATTGCTGTATCTGCCAGTTGCTCTTACTTCAGCCATCCTGCAAGACAATAAACAACCATTAGCAAATAACTTAGAAAAATAAATAAAACATCATGCAGGGGCTGCCAGTTGACTTTAAGAGTTTGAGAAGCTGCAACATCATATCTCATTTGCAAACCTCACTTCTCCTTCAACAAACTTGAACTTTCAACACCTAGAAAGTTTATGCAAGCTTCAACAACTTCGACCTCACACTTCCAAACTTTCAACACTTAGAAAGTTTCAGCAACAGTCTTCAGCAAGTTCAACACTTGAGAAAGTCGTCCAACTTTGCTTCAACACTCCTCAACACTTGGACCTTTTAAAATTCGTACTTTAGCAATTTCTTGTGACTTAGCAATTTTCAAACTTCAGCAACCTCTTCTACTCCAAGTCGTACTTCCTCAGCTTCAACAACAAACTCAGATTTTCTAAACCTCAACTTTAGCAATGTGCTCTTTCAAAAACAAATTTCTTCAATAGTTGTAACTCAGTCACTCACTGCAACCTCAATCTCAGAGCAAATTCGAATTTCTTTAGTTGGTGAGGAGAAATGAATAACTTCTCAATTCTTATAGCAAAATCGAATTCTAGAAAGAGGCCAAGTTTAGCAAACTCATTAAATTTCCACTACTTCTCTTCAAGAATTCGAATTTCCCTCTAGAAATTTTAACACTCGTCTCCTGACGCCTGGAATCTTGACCTTCTAGAACTTCAACTTTGATTGGCGTATTTGCAATTCACTTTTGAAAAATATTTATTTTAAATTTACTCTTCAACAAATTTTATTCACCAGTTGGAGCTTTGTTATTCAACTTTTAATTTTATTCACCTTTAACTCTGGAAAATTCATCCTGCGAAGAATTCAATCGAAATCATCTAGGCAATTCATTTCAAATTCCTTGTCTGAAGCATTTTTCCTTCGAAAACACATTTTATTCAATTTGCCTTAGAAAATTTTAAATTTTCCTTAGGAAAATTTCATAATTTCGAGTGACGATTAAATTCTCCATCTGAAAGGCCTTGGTGAAGTGCAAAAGATTTTGGAATCCACTCCTTGTCGAAGATCTTCAATACCCAGAAGAAAAATTTCCTCAAAACGCGTTGAATTCATGGGTATACAACGAACGGGTTCATTTATTTTTTGAATTTTGAACCTTAGAAAAAATAATTTTCAACAAATTTACTCATGTTCTTCACATCTGTGGACATTTCTTTGCTCTGACTTGAAATCTCTCGTTGATCCTGTGCAGCTGGTATCTTCTGACTTCATCTCCGGAAAATTCATTCGTGTCCAGGAAAATTTCATCACCCTCCATTAGACTTAGGCATTTTTCCTAAAGAAGAAAAATTTTGTGCCTTAGAAAAATTTAAATCACTTAGCATTTTTGAATTTTTGCCTTAGAAAATCTTTATTCATCTTCAAATCATTCTGCTTGTGGTGAGGAATTTTTTTGTTTTTGTTTTAACTCACTTAGAAATTTTTTCTTTTTGAATGCCTTGAGCACATATTTCATGTGGGAGAATATTTTGATTTTATCGCCTACCATATTTATTCACCTCACATTGCATTTTCAACGTCCTAGCAATGTTTATCTCCCTTTGACCTTACCTTGGCGCAGTTAACACATGCAGGAGGATGAACTTCATTTCAACGCCTTAGTTACTTTATTTCACCACCTTCACTTTACATCTTGGCGTACTTAGCATATTTTATTGTTCACATCATCTCATAGCCTGGCGCATTTAGCACATGTGGAAGGAATAACTCCAACGCCTTAGCTTTTGTCTTCACATCCCTTGATTTGGGCGCATTTTACCCCTTGAGAAGGATGGGTGCATTTCAAATGGGGTGGAGGATAGAACTTTCAACGGCATCCTTGACTTGTCTTTGACTTCTCCTTGAGCTCCTTCTAAACTTGGCACATTTGAGGGGGTGAGAGGGATGGACTTATGCCTTAGAATATTTTTCTAGCATCTTGCTTGTGAGGGCGCATTTTGAATGTGATGAAGGATAAAGCTTTTTCCAATGCCTTTGACTTCCTTGTAGCATGGGCGCATATTGCCTATGGTGAGGGATGAACTTTGAACGCCATCTTTGACTTGCCTTTGACTTCTTAACATGGGCGCATATTACACTTGCTAGAGGATGGGCACATTTTGCCATAGGAGGAGGATGAAATTTAATACTTAGAACTTTTCTTGACATGTAATACCTTGAGGGCGCATATCATGTGGGGAGGTGGATGAAACACTTAGAATATTTTTCATGCCATTACCTTGAGGGCGCATTTGGGCTAGGCAGGAGGATGAAGCTTAATACTTAGAATTTTTCTTGACTCTCCAGCTGAAGTGGGCGCATTTCTTAGGTCTTGCAGGATGAAACTCAAACTTAGAGAAATTTTCATCTCATGTCTGTGAGGAGGGTGCATTTCGGGGGAGCTGCAGGACAAGACTCATGCCTTAAGATTTTTCTTTCCTTCTTGCTTGTGAGGGCGCATTTTCAAGGTGGTAAAGGATGAAGTTTCAACACTTAGCCATTTTTCCTTCCTTCTGCCGACTTCTCCATGTCTTGCTATTTATAGTAAGTCCTCTGATTTCCATACTTCTGAAGCTCTAATCGATTTGAAATTTTGAACACTGGACCTTCATGACCCCGTCAGCCTGTTCATACTGCTATTCTGAGTTGGCCTGCTATTTTTAACCCATTTCCGAAGGTGATTTGCTATTTATAGTAACTGCTTGTTTCTGAGACCTCCACAACTCCGATTGACTTGAAATTCGAATGACGTGCTCCTCAGCAGGTGACCTGCCTGTTGACACCGGCGCCCAACGCTGATTTACTATTTTTAGCTAGTTTTTGAAATGACTTACTATAAATAGTAAGTGCTCCGTTTGCCTTCAAATTTTACCTGTGGACAGCTCGAAAGATGTTGATTGAGGTGGGATACACCGGTTTTCGAAAATTCTAACTTTATACCCCTCTTTTTAGGTCCCGAAGCTGGAAACCCTAATCTGACTTGCATGTATATCAAATGACCTCCATTTGTCCTCGTTTCTATTGTATTGCGATCAGTTTGTGATTCTGAAGTATTGGGAGGCGGCTGCCAGAATGCGTCTGTTAAAAATAGTAAACTCCTGAATAAGTGATCATCTTGCTTTGCATGTCACACCACTGCGAAGCTCTCGAAAAACCCATAAGGAATATGCAGACATGCAAAGAAAACCCTGACATGCAAACCCTAAAAATAGCCTCCGAAGGCTGAACTTTGAAAGTCGTTACCTCACTTTGCATGTTACACCATCGCGAAGGTCTTTGAAAACCCAGAAGGAATCTTCAGACATGCACTGAAAAACTCTGCATATAAACCCTGAAATTTGCTCTGAAAGCTGAACTGCTAAAAATAGTAAGTTGTCTGTTTCAGCTCAAATTTTGCTAGTGAGTAGCTTGATGTGCTCTGGATGTAGTGTGATTGTCGGAACTTCAAGAATGTTGACGAAATACTCTGAATTGCACACTTACTAAAAATAGTAAGTAGTCAGAATCTGATGAAACTTCAGTGAAAACTTGCTGGAAGCATACTGACATCAATGTTAATCTCTGTTTTCAATTTATTCACCTCGTTTGATCACAAATTGGTTAGAAAGTTCAAAACCCTAATTTTACCGACTTGGCCAAATTTTACATTTAAACTCAATGGCGAGCACGTCCCCAGACAGGCAGACAACAGAAGAGAGAGAGAGAGAGAGAGAGAGAGAGAGAGAGAGAGAGAGAGAGAGAGAAGAACCAAAGCCAAAAGACCATAATGGAGCAAAAATTAGGGGGTCCCCATCTTGAATGGGGCGATGTGTGAAAAGGTCACAACAAGTTCCTTTTGTAGATTGAACCAAACCATATTATTAGTGACTTTGAACTCATGAGGTGTTTGATGTGCATTGTCACATTTTTTGTACTTTTATCATTAGTTGAATATGATCTATTGAACTTGCTAGGGTACTTGTTGGATGCATTGTAGGGACCTTTGTGCCTTGTCCATTTCCTTCTCTTATGATTGTCTTTGTATGAGTCTTTGGGAGTGCCCATAGGGAAACAAAGATGTCCAAGATTGTAGTGAAGTTGGTTGGATAGAGAGTTCATTAACTTGTTCACTTTGTGCAAGAGCAGTACAAGGTGTGCTTGAAATCCACATTGGCTGAATCGAGAAACCTAGTTAGAGAAGTTAAGGTCAAGAATGGCAAGCATTGTGATAAGTGCTTGGACAAGAGGAAGGCTAAGGCAATCTATGTCCTTATTGTTTTTGATTGCCACATGGAATTGTTGCAAACATGTCATTGACTTCATGTGGCACTCATTGCCTATTACTTTGTGATTTTAAGAATTGAGGGGAATTTTGATCAAAGAGAATAGTGGTCTCTTTCTCTAAGATGTAATGTTGCTGTTGTTTTACAACTTGCTTAATGCCATATAGTTACTGCGTTGAAAATTTCTAAGCGACATGCCTCTAAGTGTTGATGCTATGTGGGTACAATGTTGAAGGCATAATTGGTCTTGATCTTGAAGGGCTGGTCATCTATCATGGCTAGGGCACAACACAATGGCATTACTTGTCCTCTTCAAAGGTGTATTGTTGTGTATGAGCCATTGAAAAGAACCTTTTGCAGGTATAATCTGATTTAGCAGCCTACAATGCTAGAGAATTCAAGGAAGACTTGTTGGACAAGTTTTGCAAGTCCAAGAAAACTCCCAAGCTTTGTGAGCTTGCCGATTGACCAATCTTGGATTACTTTAGTTCTCTATTGAACCTACATGTACACCTATGTGATCAATAATATAGTGAATGCATTGGGATTGTGAGGCACAAAATGGATGCTTTCTTAAGTTGGTGCTCAACTTGTATGGGTGTGATGTGTCTAGGACCTACATGATGTGTTCAATGGGCTCCTCACAAACTTTGTTGAAGATGAGAAATAATCCAAGTAGATGATGGTGAAAGAGTTAGCTAATGCCCTTAGTATATTATTTGTTAGGTGCATGAATGTAGCTGGTGTTGTAATGTCCCCTTTTGAGTAGCTACCAAGTGATCATTTAGCCTTTAATTATTCCCGAAAGGCTAAAAGGAGAAATAAGGGAATAAATATTAAATTAATTATTTGTAAAGTTATCTCAATAAATTAATATAAAAAAGATAGCTTTATATTTAATTAATTTAATAAAGTGACTAAAAATGAATGTTATATTATAAAGTCACTTAATGAATAAAATAATATTATTTTCTAGAAGCTTCTTGGTGACGGATGATTATTCTTTATAAGGGGCTGAATGCAAGCCATTGGACATATCTTGAGTTCATCTATTTTCCATACCTTTGAGGTATAAGCTTGAATGCTTGCATTGCTCGAGGGTTTGAAGACTCTAGAGTGCCGGTTTTGGTTGTGAAATATCAACCCTAGCTAGATTTGTGTGGGAGATATCTCAGTCTCTCAATTGAAGCAAAATTTTGTGGCCTTTGGCCAAATTTTGGATTGACAGGAGGAATCAATTTGGAGAAATATATTCTCAGATTTTGAAGAAGACATTTTCAGTTGGAGTTTGATATTTTTGCAGCTTGAAGGAGATTACTTTGCTGGATATGATCATCATTTCACTTTAGTCATTGAGGCGATTTTGTAGAACATTGAACAAGGTTCGATTTTGAGATTGGAGGGCGATTTAGGGAAGGACGACGTGGCTTTGCTTGTGGGAAAAAATCATATTCATTGGAGAAGAGCCCAACACTGCCTCTGCTGGTGCGATTTTGATGTTAGAAGGTTGATACAAAATCGTCTTGGCTCTTGAAGGATCGCTGGCCATCACTAAGTACAGTCGCTGCCCATTTTGCATGATAAGGACGACTTCTATAGGGAATTCGATCACTTTCAGATTGCTGTAATCACAATCTTCAGGCATCATTTTCAGGTTCCAAACATTTGATTGTAATCCTGCATATTTAGGAGTATTTGCATTGTAAAAGTTGAGTCTAAATTGCTGTCTTAAACAGTGACTTTTTGATGTAATCCTGGTATACATTTGTAATCGGATTTGCATACTTGAACTCTGTCAATTAGGACTGAGTTATCTTAGTATTTCATAAACATCTCCAGCATTGTAACAAGTTAGATTTCATTTGCAATATCATATTGGAGGAGTTTGGGAGTTTGGCAATGAAATGTTTGTTGAAATGCCTAACTACTGTCGGTGTAGAATTGCATGAGTTTCAGTCATTTAAATGCATTAAAAAATACAAAAACATCTTGCATATCATTTCTATTGCATTGATAGACATCTAGCATTGTTAGACAAGTGTTCAAGCATCATTTGCATCATTCAAAACCAAAACAAATCAAATAGAAAACCATTTCCAGCAGTCACTAGTTTCCATACCAAGTGTTTGTCAAAATTCCTTAAGGCAGAAAATCAGAGATTTTACATCAGATTTGGCAAGGCACTTTACAGGTGCATTATTTAAGGAGAAAAATCCCAAATTTTGTGTGATTGCGGAGTTGGCCAATCTTGGATTACTCGAGGCCTTTATTGAAACTATATATATACCTATGTCGTCAATGATGTAGTGTATGCATTGGGATTGTGATGCACCAAATGGATGCTTTCTTAAGTTGGTGCTCAACTTGTATGGGTGTAATGTGTCTAGGACCTTCACAACATGTCAATGGGCTCCTTACAAACTTCATTGAAGATGAGAATATAATCCATGTAGATGATGGTGAAGGAGTTAGCTAATTTCTTTAGTATATTATTTGTTAGGTGCACAAATGTTGCTGGTGCATTAGTTAAGGAGAAAGGCATAACCAATTGTTTATTCCTTTCATCTTTGGATTGAATCTTTCCTTCCAAAGATCTTTAGGATTGGTTGAGACTTAATGGTAAATACTAACTAGACTTCAAGTTGGTTTTGGTAAAGTATTGTTTACTTCAAAGCTGGTCTATCACTTATTTATGGTGATGCTTTGTCTTTTCCTATTTTTATTTCTAGTCATCTTGCAAATTTGAAAGGAAAATGATGGAAGATTAATTTGCTCCTATTCACCATGGATAAAGAAAATAAGTTGGTTCAATCCTTATCTGAGTTTAGAACTCAAGGATGGATGTTGGAATCAAACAAAATAGAAATTTAGATCCCTTTTTAGATAAACAAGTTGATTAGTCCAACATATATATGTGTGCACACACAATTTGTCTTGAATTAAATTGGTATATTTCACCATCTCTATCCATGCAGTTACTCCATAATTTGAGGAATTCTTGATATGTTATGTAGTGAAATAACTTGCAACAAAGAAGAATAGAATAGGAAATATCCTGCAAATACTTGATAAGACTTGAGAATAATAAGCCACTTTGAGGGGGAAAACCTCCAAAAGTCTCCTAGAAGAGCACAGTTTACAAATATGATAATAATAAACTAATCACTAGCGCTTATATATACCTAATTATGCCATGGTTGCCACCTAGGCTGACTTTGATATCTAAATATAACACCTACGACAACTTAATTACCTAAGTAAGACTAAATAAATGACCTCATAACTTAATTAAAGTCTATGCTAACCACAAGTTGGCTACGCATCTCTTGATAGAATCAATGGATTAAGGATGTAGCTCGCCCCCACTCTTCAGAGAATCATTATTCTCAATGCGGATCAATTGTGGATGCTTTTGCAAAAAATCATCATCTTCCCACATGGCATCTTCAATTGCTAAGTTTTTCCACTAAATGAAGTACTTTGTTATTGTCCTAGTCCTCAACTTCTTTGTGTGTGTTTGGAGAATTCATTTTGGATCCAAGATGATTTTTCCATCTTCATCTAGTTTTGATAACATTGTCTGTGTAGGGACATGTTGACCAATCACCTTCTTTAAACATGAGACATGAAAAACTAAATGTATCTTTATTTTTAGAGGCATAGTTGGGAGAGTCGGACTTGGCAAAAACTTGGCAAACCCAAAATTTTTGGCTTAGCAAAAATCTCGACAACTTAAAAAATTTCTTAAATTTCTTGAAAATGTTTTTATAAAATTCAATGACAAGATATATATGAGTCCATAAATGAGTTCAAAAGTGTTTTCTATTAAATTTGATTAATTTGAATACAAATTGAGTACAAAATCACATCATCATTTCGAATCTTGATTGCCAATACAATAGATAGCTAACAACTATTATGAATTTATGATGATTGCCTTTGAAAATCGTCATCATAATTCATAAATTACATTTTACAAAATGAAAATACAACATTTTACATCTTCCTCTTCCCTAATCTAGTGAAAACTTGGGGAGAGGTTAAGGTTTTAATCCTTGGAGTTTGCTATGACTCCTCACTTGGCATAGAAGGTTGTGGCTCAACCTCCATCCTACTAGTATATGGCAATGACTCTTCCTTAGCCTCATCAATGTCATCCAATCCTATATCTCCTGTTGCACTCACATTCTCTAATGCCTGCCTCTCAAAATCAAGAATCTCATCTTCAATAAACAATGGAGATTGCTCACCCCGCTCTATCCAATCACTACAAGGATCAATCTCATCCAAACCAATGAGCTCCTCTGATTTTTCCTTTACCCTTCTTGTGCGAAGTTGAAGGTTGTATTGCACAAAGACAAGGTCATTGAGGCATTTTTGAGCTAATTTGTTCTGCTTCTTCATATAGATGGCCTCAAACAAGCTCCAATTACACTCGCAACTGGATGCACTACAAGGTTGGCACAAAATGTAATGTCCCCATTTTTGGCCCAGGTTTTCAGAAAAGAAATAGTATAATTAATTAAATTAAGTTATCTAAATTAATATTTCCAAGCAACTTGTATTTAATTAATAATGATTTTAAGTTACATATTTTATTATTATAAAATGACTTTACGTGGAGCCAAAAAATAAAATATTATAAAGTCACTTTCATGGAGCAAAAATAATTATTATTTAAAAAAGTGATTTTGAATAGGATTTTCAGAAAGTTCCTCAGGGGGTTATAACAGAATGTTGAGGAGCTCATTTGATGATTCTTGGTTATCCATTTTGGCGAAACCTTTTTTGGGAGTTTGTTTAGTTATTCAGCCTGGGACAAAAACCCTAAGGCAATTTTAGTGGACAAAAGCCCACCTAGCCAATCCTTGGTAGATTCATTTAGAGTTCATAAGTGTGCAAATTGATACAGGTTTTGTAAGACCTAAAGGGAAGAATCACTATTATTTGCAAGCAAATATTATCACTTTCTGGGTATATATTGAATAAATAGATAATTTTATTATTCTAAAATTTTGATAAATTTCATTATCAATATTTCTGAAAATTATCAGAAAGTATAGTGCAGTGTGTGCAATGGTGGAATGATATAAAATCATATATTATTTATCTATGTTGGGCTCACCCCAGCCGTACCATTTTATGGTACTTGAAGGGGACTGTACATCTCATAATCTCCACATAAAGGGAGTCAAAGTTATTTGAAAGGTTTAAAAGCCTTATTGGAACCTGCCGCAGCCTTTTAAGGCTTCATCAATCCCAGTGCAGCAGCATACAAGGGAGTCACAGCAATACTTGAGGTAGCCGTACAAGTTAGGAAAGAACCGTACCACATGAAGGAGCTGTATAAACTCATGGAATGGTCAAAAGTATAAGTTGACTGCTGATTTGGACTATTTTCAGTAAGGTCAGCAATTCTGGTTTCTAAATATTGAGATTTATTGAATGATACTTCTGCTGTTGTACTTTCTGAAAATAATATTTTGTAATAGCAGTATTGAGGGTTATAAAATATATTTCCATTGAATATATTTGACATTAATTTTGCATGGGTGGAATTATTAGCAATATGTGAAGTTAGGAATTTGTTGCCATGATGATTATTTACAATATACGTGCAAAACAAGCACAGAGCAGCAGAATGCCAACTGTTTGACGAAATCTCAATGAGCTTATATTGTGAAATTTGGCAAGTTTGATCACATATTTGTATAGATGCATTGCAGTTGCATGATTATTGATGATATCTCCAAACAAACAAATCAAAATATTTTATGTTGATCCGGTGTCAAGTTTTTGACAAAATTCTTGCTTAACAAAAACTGTAAAAATTCCAAGTTGGTTAAAATATTCTGGTAGGGGATATTACACAAAATGTGGAAGGTTAATCTTTGAAGATTTGGGATATTTGCACCCCAATCTATCCACCAAGAATCTACAAAATAAAATATTGAAGGGTTAGAAAACAAAGTTAAACCATATTTTATCAAATTATCAATAGTTGTAAATTTGAAATTTGTAACTTGTAAGATGCATGTGATATAAAGACTCCAAATTATATTACATGGTGTCTGAGTAGTTCTTCCTCGAATAGCTAGCTCTAAAGAAAAGAGCCTACTCCTTCCAGTCTTGTAACTATGCAATTCTTGAATAATGAGGTCTCTTACCTCAACTTGGGGTGTCATCCTTTGAATGCATGTCATGAGGCCCTCTATAACCTCTCTATTAGGATTTGAGAAGCTATCCGAATAAAAAAAATGAGGGTTGAGGAAGTACCTGTTGATGTGATTTTTGTGACCGCACCAATCAGCAGAACAAAGTATCCGAAGGTTACTCCATTCTCTCTTGATTAACGAAATATGCTAAGACTGCCAAAAAGTTCGTATGTTCAACTCTAAGGTTCCGAAAATGCTATGGAATACCCTCAGTCGGTTCGTTGTGATTTGCTGTTTACACGAGGGGACTTACACAATTGTTCAAAAGGTTTGCAATTGACAGTAGGTTAATGGTTGGAAGGGGATTTTCGTGAGACGAATGATTTGGCGATGAGGAATGAATTTTCCTAAAACTAACTAGGAATTGTACTGAATTGAAATGGATGAAGGGTTCTAGAAGATCTAAATTCTAGTCTAAAGGAGGACGTGGGATCAATCTCGGCAGACTTCAACCAGATTTTGCCTTGCCTCATGTTGGACAGCTTCAGCAAAATCAGTGCAATCTTCAAGGGAGTAGCGGAAGGTATTCAGATTACAACTCAACATGCAAGTACCATCAGGACGACGCATACAAACACTTGAATTTAAGCTTGTAATGTTTTCCAATTGACCACACAAGGCAAACTTGCCGTTAGCAAGCTGCTAGTGGTATGGATTAAAACGAAGTTGCCTTGATTAACACCACAAATCCACAGCTAACATCTACTTGCATGAAAATAAGAATTATTCTAATCTAAGCTACTACTTGAAGTCGAAGGGATGAAATCTCGCTAGCTGCTCATAACAAAGACGAATTCACCATCAATGAAAGCTTCTTTTTATTATGATAGTTTTCACATCAATCTCTTACAAAGTTTTCAAAGGAAAACTTTCCTTCTCCTCCAAACTATGCTAAGCTATCAAACTATCTCTCTGCTCTAACAAAATGTCTACTCTCTGATCTCTAATCTAATGATCTAATTTCTACTGAAGTACAAATGAGGGGGGATGACCCTTTTATAGATAGCCCAGTCCAATGGACAGCTTGGATTACAATCAAATGAATGGCTTAGATTAAGCCACCTCAGCTTTAACCCTAAAAATAGCCAGAATGGGGAGTGGTACAATAAATGAATCACAAGATTCCCACTCACTCCCAAAATAGCAAAGGCAATTAATGCCCATTATCAGTCTTCCAGAAGGTCATCATCCAGAAGAGCATTTCCGTTCTCCTTCTCCTTGGCTGCAAAATCAATGAATCTGGCGAGCACAGCCTCAACCTCCTAAATTGAGATCGGCGGAATGTGATCAAGCTGAAACTCCAATACTGTGACCACTTGCCCATGATGTGTACAAGATTTTCTCCAGGCAACCAAGGCATCCTGAGTATTCTAAATAATTCTTGAGAAAGTTGAGGTGTTCTCAAAGTCGTTTTGAACAAAATTCTTCACCTCTGAGAAGAAAGGTGGTAGCCTATTCCTCAAGCCATCAGTAGTCACCTCATCAAAATTCAGCCTACTAGCAAAGATCACCTCCAAGATGTTCAGGACTCCATCAATAATGTTCATCATAGCCTTCTTGACTCTGGCTAAATCCGCTTGTGTTCAGGACTCCATCAATAATGTTCATCATAGCCTTCCTGACTCTGGCTGAATCCACGTCTTGTGACTACTGAAGAGTACCAGCCAGTAAAATCGTACCTATCACCCTCTTGAATCACTCCTCCATCAATCAACATCTGCAAGGGAGTATGCATCAAGGCCTCCAGATGCTGAATAACCTTGCTCTGATAGACATGAGCATCACCCTAGGCCTGATCAACTGCCTCCATCTATGCCATAATGCCGGAAGCTTGCTAATAAGCATGAGCAAGATCTTCCATGAACTTTTCTGTCTCGACATGAACACCTGCAACCCATTTATCAGCCTCTTGTGCCATCTTCCTCAAATCCTCCAAGCCGCTAACTGGTTCCCTAGACTACTCGGCTGGGAGTTCAAGTGCCGGAATCTCCTGTCCACAAGGACGAGATAAATGCTGCACGTAGCATATCAAAGTCTTGTGCTCTTTCTTCAATTTCTTGTACTTCCCTTCACTCCTGAGCAAGCTGTCCTTAAGTGCCTGGTAGGAGTTATCACACTCCTCAATGATCTGTGCACCCGTGGGGCGACCCAACTCCAAAGTAGTGATCATATAATTTTCCGGAACAGCCTCATCTTGATCACAATCAACCCTTGGCACAGCCACATGAAGGGTGAGAGAGCCATCCTCATCCGTTGAGATCTTTGAAAATTTCCTAGCTCTCTTCTTTGTTGGGGGTGCACTGATCCGACTCAAGAATTCCTCCATCTCTATTGCTGGATCAGCCTCTTCATTGGGGCTCCTTCTCATTCTATCTTTGAGCCAATCAGGTACTACTTGCTGTATAACAAACGACTGCTCATCTCTTGCTTCTTCCTCACGGACTTCTCTAATTTCATTTTGGCGAGGCTCATCGACCTCTATGGGCTGAGTATCTCCCGAAACTGCATCATCTTCTAGAGCCGCCTCAAGCTCACTCTGGAAGTGTGTGTCAGTGGCAGTTTCCTCATCTTCCTCCTGCTGATCATCTCTAGTGGGTGCATTGACACTCTGGCCAACTGATTCTCTTCGTGGTGGCTGATTTTCCTCATGTAATTCTTATTCCTGATTCAATACATTTCTCTGATAAGGAAATAGTGAAACCTCCTGTATGCTTGGAGAACGTGTCTCCAATGGCGTAGGTGACTCTACCACAATTCTTGGAGGCTCCGACTGAACTAGCTCTTTCCTTTGAGATTTTGGACCTCGAGTAACCTGTTTCTTCTTAGAAGCAGTGGGCATCCTATGATCTCCCATCAAATTGTAAGTCAAAGGGATTGACCTACTCTTCAATCTGCTCACATGTCTTTCAACCCATGCTTTGGTGAAAGTTAGGACTGGTATACAAAGTGTGTCCAAATCAACAATCTTCGGCTCCGACCAATCTGGGAGTGGAAGTGGCGTGTCTCTCACTGCCTCATAATCTGGATGGAGAACATTCATGTCCTCATCCACCTGGTCTGGTATTGGAATAATTTCACACTCCCTAATCACACTCAATGGTAGCCTCGAGAACATCCTCTTTCTAACTTCAGCTTCATCCAATGTATTAGCCCAGTAATCCTCAATATTTTCCTTATGCACAAACTCTTCTGATAGTATCCATCTAATATTCTTGTGAGGATCGTAATACTGCCTGCTAGTGTGATAAGAAAGGTGGAAAAATTGAAGCTCATTCTCAGCTTCCCTGGCTGCCTGAAGTGAAGGACACACTTTGTCTGAATTCCCCATAATGATCGGGAAGTCAAGTCCTCCCTTCTTCTTTCTCTTCTGAATCTTATCATAGGCAATGAGTTGCCTAGATATCTCTAACATCAAAATTCTATTTGTTGGGCACTTGGGCAATCTATACGGGTATGAAGAAAACCCTTGCAGCCTGATATAATTAAATTTCGGAAACTAAATAAACCAGCACCCATACCTTTCTATTAATTCTTGAGCTTCCTCGAGATCCTGTGATGGGTTCTTTGCTGAAGTGATCTCGTTATATGCATGGTGAAGGCATCATTGACTCGCTTGTAATTGGACGTGCTTGCCAGGTGCAATTGTGGACAAGCCTCATGGATCTTGAACTGATGAGAGCCACATCCAATTGGCTCCTTGTAGGATATTCGCCTATACTTCGTCATACGAGCCAACATGTAGATGATATATGAGCCCATGTAAAAAGTCTTCGTCCTCCTCAAACTCCGGAGCTGCTCATGCAAATTGTCACTAATCATCACCACCCAGTTGATATGTTCTTTTCCTTTCAATAAGAGGTTGATATAATAGAACATCCATGGCTCAAAGATAAATGCCTGGGGGCAGCCTCCAACTCTCCTGAGCATCATGATCAGGTCACAGTACTCCTGCTTCAAATCATTTGATATTATATGCTTTAGCAACTTCGTGCGAGAGGGCTTGGGCTTATTCATCCAGCGAGCATTGATCATGTCAGCGCATCTCTCGAATGTTGAAGCATACATACGCTCAACATGCTCTCTTGTCTTGTAAATCATCCTCTTGTGTGATGGAATTCCAAATGCTTCGCCGATGGTTGCAGGCGTGAGGTTGGCGAACAATCTACCATCAGGTGAGACAATAGACCTGTGATCAGGGTTGTAGCAGTTAGCACACTCCATAATTAGCTCTGGACACTGAATTGTTGGTGAAAAACCAACAACTGCATATAATCCACTTTGAACAATATTGTGCGAAGTGACTGAAGGATGATGGCTTCCAACTGCCATCATTCGACTTTTGAAAGCCTCCATATTGAAAGAACCCAAATTTGTGTCAGCTAGCTTGCCCAACTTCGAAGAGAATTTCGACTCCGGTAGGAAAGACTTGCTCAACTTCTTAATAACAACTTGCCTGGATGCAACATTACTATCTTTGCCAGTTACTCTTAATTCAGCCATCCTGCAAAAAAACAAATAGCCATTAGAAATTAAACTTAGAAAATAAAATCACATTGGGGTTGCCAGTCGACTTTTGAAAAATGAGGAGCTTCAGCATCTAATTTTATCTTCAAACCTCAACACTTCTTTAGCAACTTCAAACTTAGAAAGACTTAGAAAGTTTTCCAAGCGAGCTTCAACAACTTCACTACTTAGAGAAAATCAGCCAACTTCACTTCAGCCACTTCTCAGCACTTAGACTTCTTCAAATTTCGCACTTTTCAAAGTTCAGCTTCAAACTTTCCTCTCTACTTCAAATTGAACTTCTTCAATACTCAACAATTCACTTGCACTGCAATCTTTACTTTAGAGCTAGAATCGAACTTCTTCAGCTGGTGGAGAAAATGAAACAACTTCTTAGCTCAAATAGCTGAGTCGAATTCTAGAAGAAACTATCTTTAGCCAGTTTATTAAATTTCCACTACTCCTCTGCAGGAATTCGAATTTCCCTCCTCTGGCAGCTATAACACTTGTCATTCGACATCAGGAATATTTGACCTTCTAGAATTTCCAAAAGATTCACTTCACTAGTCAAGGCATACTTAGCATTTTTAATTAATTTTTTCTGACTTCAACTGCATCTTCAAGAAATTCACTTCACCAGCTGAAGCTCTGACACTTAATTTTATCCATCTTTGGCTTGAGAAAATTCACCTTCATGAACAATTTTGATCAAAATCATCTAGTCGATCAACTTCAAATTCATCCTCTGAGGCATTTTATTTTAACAACACATTTTATTCCTTGCCTTAGAAATTTTTTAAATTTTCCCCTTAGAAAATTCATTAGTCAAGTGCCGATCAAAATTTTCATCTCGAAATCCTTGGCGAGCTGTGGAAGACTTTAAAATCCATTCCTTGTCCAAGATGTTCGATACCCAGAAGAAAATTCCTTTCAGAAAGCGCTGAATCCATGGGTCTACAAATGAAGGGGTACATTTAATTTTTGAATTTTAAACCTTAGAAAAATATTTTTCATTAAATTTATTCTCATCCTTCATATCTGGGCGAATTTTCTTGCTCTATCTTTGAAATTTTTTATCATCTTCGTGAAGCTGGCACCCTCTGACATATCCATTGCCAATTTGATTCATGCCTCTGAAAATTTCATCTCCTCCACCAACTTGGGCATATTTTCTCTAAGGAAGGTGGAATTTAAATATTTACACTTGGAAAAATATTCTATCATTTCTAGCATGGGCGCATATAGGCATCATGGGGGAATTAACTTCAACGCCTAGCATATTTTCCTTTTATAAGCTACCACCTCCAACATCTTTGGGCTCATTTCACATGTGGAGGAGGATTATGCTTTAGTCACATTTCAAATTCAATCTCACCTTGCACCTTGGCGCATATAGCATGTTGAGAGGGAATTAACTTCTATGCCTTCTTTAGCCACCTTAGACTTGGGCGCATTTAGGCCATGGTGAAGGATTTAACCATGCCTTAGCAATTTTTTACTCATCTTTACCTTGTGTTGACATCAATGCCCTGGTAACCTTTTCCATTTTTACCTTCACTTGGGTGCATTTCATACATGGAGGAGGAACAACCTTTATTCCATCTTGGGCTCATTCAAAGGGGTAAGGTGGAAGTCAACTATTTTTGTCCTTTTCCTAGCCCTTTTGGGCACATTTGGCATGTGCTGGAGGATTTACCTTGAACGCCTTAAGACTTCTTCATCATCTTTCCTAGCATGGGTGCATTTTGAGACATGAGGTGGACTTATCTTCAAACTTAGAATTTTTTTTATCATCTTCACCTTGCATGGGCGCATTTAGGGGTAGGAGGTGGACTTATCTCTTTGCCTTAGAATTTTTTCATCAACTTATTTCTCCTTGGGCGCATTTGAGGTAGTGAGTAGGATACTTTCAACACTTAGAATTTTTCATCAACTTTTCAAGCTTGAGGGTGCATTTGAGGGTGGAGGTGGACTTAAGTCCAATACTTAAACTTTTTTCATCATCTCCTTGTGAAGTGGGCGCATTTTCAGGGGTTTATAGGATGAACTCAATGCCTTAGAATTTTCTTATCATCTTCTTTCTCCTTGGGCACATTTGAGGTAGTGAGCAGGATATTTTCAACACTTAGAATTTTTCATCACTAGTTGAGTGAGTCAGGGCACATTTGGAGGGTCCTGCAGGACTTAAGTCTAACATTTAGAATTTTTTCTCCAGCTAATTCTTCCTTGGGCGCATTTAGGGGGTCCAGGTGGACGAACTCCAGACTTAGAAGAATTTTAGCTTCCTGCCAGCTTGAGGGTGCATTTCAGGGGTGAAGTAGGATGAGATTTAGACTTAGGTGTTTTTTTTTTCTTATTCCTTCTGCTAGCTCAATACTTACTATATATAGTAAGTTCCAGGTTTTCTCTCTTCTGAAGTTCAAATTGTTTTGAAATTTTAACCACAGGATCCTCATGACCTAGTTAGTCTATTCACACTGCCATCTCGAGCTGACCTGCTATTTATAGCATGTTTCTGAAGGTGGTTTACTATTTATAGCAACTTCCTGATTTTGATGCTTTCCCAACTCCGTTTGTCTTGAAATTTGAATGGCGTGACCCTCATCGGTAGACTTGCCCATTCACACTGGCGCTTGCTGCTGATTTACTATTTATAGCTTGTTTCTAGAACGCCTTACTATAAATAGTAAGTGATCCAATTGCCTTCAAATTTTATCGGTGAATAGCTTGAAAGATATTGATTGTAGTGGGATACACCGGTTTTTGAAAATTCTAGTATTTTACCGCTCATTATGGGTCCTGAAGCTGGAAACCCTAATTTAACTTGCATGTCTATCAAATGACCTCCATTTAACTTCGTTTCTATTGCACTTTGCTTTGTTTGTGATACTGATGTGTTGGGTAGCTGCCGGAATGGACCTGCTAAAAATAGTAAGTCTCTAAAAAGTGATCATCTCGCCTTGCATGTCACATCACTGCGTAGCTCTTGAAAAACTCATAAAGAATAACCTGACATGCATTGAAAAACCCTGCATGCAAACCCTAAAAATAGCTTCTGAAGACAGCTCCTGAAAAGGTCATGATCCTGGTTTGCATGTTATATCATTGCGAAGCCCTTGAAAAACCCACAAGGAATGTTCAGACATGCAAAGAAAATTTGAACATGCAAACCCTAAAAATAGCCCCTGAAGGTTGAATACTAAAAGTCATCGTCTCATTTTGCATGTTATATCACTGCGTAGGTCTCAGAAAACCTAGAAGGAATCTCCAGACATGCATTGAAGAACTTTGCATATAAACCCTAAATCTGCTTCCGAAGTTGAACTTGCTATAAATAGAAAGTTGTCTGTTCCAGCTCAAAATTTGCAGACAAGCAGCCTGACATGTCCTAGATGTAGTGTGACTTAAAGAACTTCAGTAGTGCTGAGAGAACGCCCCAAATTGAACACTTACTAAAAATAGTAAGTTGTCAGAATTTGGTGAAATTCAGCTAAGAATCCGTTGGTAGCATGCTGACTACGTTGCCAAACTCAAATTTCAACTTATTCACTCCATTTGACTTCGAACTGGCCGAAAGACTCGAAACCCTAATTTTATAGACTTGGCCAAAATTTCACGTTTTAGCTCACAGATGGGCACATCCCTGGAAAGCAGACAACAGAGAGAGAGAGAGAACCAAAGCCAAAAGACCAAAATGGAGCAAAAATTAGGGGGTCCCCATTTTGAATGGGGCAATGTGTGAAAAGGTCACAACAGTACCCTGTTGCATGGATGGGTTGGTGGAGTTGATTGTTCCACCTTTGATCAATGATCTCCCAAATGGGGTCAAATTTGAGGCTGTCCCCCTTATAATAATTTCGGATTGGCTCTTTGGCCCTATCCATGGCCTCATAAATATACCCCATTGGGTTTTGATCCCTATCTACCAAACAAAGAACACTAATCAAGGGTTCCGACACCTACAATTTACAAATAAAAAAAGAGTAAAGTTACAAATTTATAATGAAGACTTAAATTAAAAAATAAAATTTTCAATTTGAATTTAAAATCAAAGTTTTGAGGTTACCTTCACAATCTCCGTAGCTCTTTGTGCAAAAAGTTGTCAATGTCATGTCCCCTTCTCAGTGACATCTCTCGGAGTACAGGATTGGCCTATCACACGACCCTCGTAGGCCGATAGACTGGATAGAGGGTCACTTCGGAGCTTGGCTCAACTTCAGTTGGCAGAGTTTGATCAGTAGGCTTTCGTTTGGGCTCGATCGAAGGCTTTCTAAGAATTGCTATTTTTAGCGTTCCATGGCCCACACCCCCGCTATTTTTTCAAGTATGGCTTTTTCCATGAATCAAAAGAGTTCAAGGCATCGCTACGGATGGGTCCATGAGAGTGAGGAAAATTAATAATTTATTTTGATTAAATTATATTTAATTGTTATTATTATAATATAATGTTATATATAACTTAAGTGATTTGCCTTGAGGGGTGCGCCCACGGTTTTAACGATTATTATGAAATATTTCACGGAGACTATTGAAATATTAAAAGATTAAAATGTGAATATTTTATTAAAACCCTATTCTTAAGGAAATCGCACTTTTCAGCTTATTAGTGGATTTGCCTTGGGTTTGGAGCGATTATGAGATTATTGAGAATTGAAACTGATCAACTTTGATCTGAGCCTGAGACTTTAGGGTTTCGCGTTCGAATTCCTTGGGGAACGAGCCATCTCCATCGGAAAGCAATTCAGAGGGTGTGGAATATCACTTGATCTATTGCCAGCAGAGGTTTTCTCATTCAGAGGAAATCACAGAGCTTCATAGAAATTCATATCTTTAGATCTTTCAGTGTTTTTGCATTCAGAACCTATTCATTCATCTTGGCGCATCATTACAGAGAACCAGACATTGATTTTGGTGAAGGCCGAACAATATTTATTGCTGTTCTGTCAGGCCGTACCTTGCTGTAGGGCCGTACATCTGTCCTTGAGCCGTACTTACCAGATCAAGAGAAACGCCTTTGACTGTGGTCTTTAGTTTGCATCAACTAAGGCGCTGGGGGTTCCAGAAGTCAGGGAGGTCGCCAGACAGGAGGAAGAGTGAACATTTAATGCAGCCGTACCTTCTCATCATTATCTATGGCGGCTGAAATCAGGTTCTTTAAATATTGAAAATTCATTGCTTTTTCATCTTGCATGCATCTGGGTATTTTGTATTCATTTCAAAAGAGCAGAATAAATATACTGGCACTCTATTTCCATCAGTATCAGAGTTATTTAATTTTTATTGAATTTATTTCAATTTATTGCAAAAGTCGTACCTTTTCATTTATTGTCAAAAACCCCAAAATTTGCAAAAAAATCACAAAACATCAAAAAACCTTCAAAAACTTCAGAAAGTCAACCAGAGACAGAAAAAGGGGAAACTAGGGTTTCTACAGTCAAAGAATATGATGAGTCTAGTCATGCTTGGCTCACAAACATCCATTTCAAAGAAGTCTACAAAACAATAATGTTTTGCAATATTAGGAAAATCATTGCAAACCTCGTGACACCCGATCTAACCAACTCTTTCCCCTAGGTGTAATCTCTCATCAAATTAAGAACCCAAGGGTGATTGTAGATAAATTTTGTTATGCTCTTTGCATCATCTACAACTGGTCTCACCCAATCAAGTTTGTCTATGCCCTTCAAAAGAAGGTCAAGGCAACGTGCTGCGCAAGGGGTCCAAAAGAGTGATCGATGCCTCTCTTTAAGCAATCTCCCAGCCACCACATATGTTGCTGTATTGTCAATTATGATTTGTACCACATTCTCTATGCCCACCTCCATGACAATTTTTTCCAACATTATATTCAATGTTTTTGCCTTTTTTACTTTGTTAAAGGCATCAACTAATTTCAAAAAAATCACCTCACCATTTAAAGATACCAAAAAATTGATAATGGTGCAGTTTTTTCCATCCATTCACCCATCTAAAAGAATAGTGCAGTCATATTTTCTCCATTGCTTCTTCTGTTCTACTATTAGCTCTGCCTCTTCAGTTGCATTCGTGAGCAATCTACAAGTACAAAATGAAAGTATAAAATTTTAATTTTAAACACAAAAAATAGCCTAAATTCAACATAAATTACTATAAGTTAATCAACATAAATTTAGCATAAAATTCAACATAAATTTAAAATTACTATAAATTAGCATAAATTTACCGACCTCCCACTTAAGTCTTTACAAGGTGTCTTGTAGCCTTTTCTTGATATTGTTAATGCAACTACCAAATTCTCCCAATAAGGATTGCTTGCCATATTGAAAGGAAGGTTGTTGAAGTACCAAAAATCAACACATGCCTTATTTGCTTGTTGATGCACCTCCCTATTCCACCCTTTACCTTCCAATGATGGTTGTGCTCCAGGTGTGTTTCTAGGCACAAAAAAGATGTGGAATGCATGTAGCCGATGTAGGCAATGGTGCTCTACTTGAAGTGGATGAAGAAGATGTCGATGTGGTTCGTACACATGGATCATGAAGGGGGCCCACTATGCCTTCAAATGTTGTTTCTTCATCTGTTTTTGCTTGAGGACCATGACCATTGGCACTAGCTATGGAAGCTGCTATGGCTAACTTTGTTTTCTCCCTTTGTAATTTTTTTCTTCTGCCAATGCTAGGTGTGCATTCATCTCACGTTTGATCTCTTCTATGGCTTTTCCACAAGGCTTGACATCATGATGAGTAAGGCTTGCAATATGGTATTTGAAGTGATTTATGCCTCCATGAAGTAGCTTTTGACATCTAATGCAAATAATTGTCCCAAGTGTAGGTCCTTGTATGCCATATTTCCAAGTAAGGTCTCTAGCTCTTGTTGGACGAATGCCTATAATTGGTGTTGATTGGGCTAAGCTTGAGCGCAATCCAAATCTAAAACCCTCTCTATTTTCCATTGCATCTAATGGTTAACCTACAAGTACAAAGTAAATCAGCTTAATGTTAACCTACAATTTATATAAATCAACATACATTAGTTTAAATAAACATAAATTCAATATAACGTGATCATTTTATTCCCAAAATTAGGTTAAAATCAAAAAAATAATTTGTGTATAAAAATTAGTGAATTTCTAAAAAAATTGGCATAAATGCAAAAGAAATGGTGTTAAATCCAATGTTTTGAAAGTAAATTTCAAAATACTACTAGGTTTTAGGAAATTATGAGTTTTCATAGCCTACATGCTTGATTTTAGTTGTTAAAATAAATTTAAATGCTTGAATTTTTTTTTCTTACCTACCCTTGAAAATCTTGAATTTTTCTCTCCAAATTCACCTAGCAATCCTTCCAAGTAGCTCAAATTTTCTCTTCAATTGCTATGTGGTGAATAGTGAGGGCATTGGAGGTTTTATAAGCGAAAAAAGGAGTGTTTTTTTTGTGTTCTTGGCAAGTACCAGGCGCGTCTCACGTCCATTCAGCGTTTGGCAAGTTTTTTTCTTGGACTTGCGAGTTTTTTGGAGAGTAACATGCCATCACAAAAAATCAGCAAGTACTTGCCGAGTGTACCAATTATGGTTAGAGGTAACTCAACCTTATAAGCTACACTATCAATATTTTGTAGAATTTGGTATGGACCATAATATTTTGGTGACAACTTGTTATTCTTTATTTGTTGCTTTAGGGACATTTGCTTATAGGGTTGCAATCTTAAGAAAATCCAATCACCCACTTCAAAACTCATTTTGTAGGGTTTTGGTTAGCCTATTGCTTCATTCGAGTTTGTGCTATGGCCAAATTCTCCTTGAGTCCATAAAATACTTGTTGATGATTCATGCTATCTTCCATAGCCTAAACTCTTTGTCACCCTTAATGATGATGTGATAGATGGGGGATGGTATCCATATTGTTGTACCCAAACCATTTTTTTTGCTTCATCAAGGCATATTGCTTAAAAGAGTCTGAACCTTGCTAAAATAATGTCAAATACAGTTTTTGGGCAATATCTAGCATGGACTTTCGTCAGTGTTGTGTCAGTCAAAAGCAACTGTTGAGTAGTATTTGTTGATGAAAACCTGAGTTGAGGACTCGGAACGAGGCATTTCACAATGGAGGAGCATTTCATGATGAAGCTATACCTTTGCATGGTCATTTTAGTGGCCAAGACAGGGATTTCAGTAATCAAATTTATGAAGATTTTTCAAGAAGCTAATTTGCGCCCTTGTAGCTTAGGGGCGCCCTTCTCCTTGAAGGCCCAAATCTTGTTGCTTTTGTTTGTAAATGCAGTCAATTTCTTCAGAATTAGCCTAGCTATCTAGCAAGCTATTCTGCGAGGTTATCTGAGGTCTACAACAACGCTCGTACGTGCGAGGTCTTTGCAGAAACTGAAAAACAAAGATAGCTCAGAAAATGGCCAAGTCTGGGCGTACATTTCACCTTGGGAAAGGTGTCCTCTTTGAGGTCTTAGAAGTAGTTTTCTCACTTTGTCGCCTCCAGAGACATCTCTTGTAAGTTGCTCTAGCTACGCAACGAGACAAACGGTGAGTGAATCAGGTCACCCCAGCTCTCGATATCAGAGGTCAAAGTAGGGCATCTGGTTGAAAGTTGCACTTTTGATAAAATGGTGTTTTGAGCCTTCTTAGGCTAGGGGCGCCCTTACTTTTGTGGTCCCTAATGTAGTCTTCTGATGCCTTACGTATAGTTGTTGGATGCAAAATACTTCTAGTCACGTAGTGAGTTTGCCATCCAGTCGACAGGGTTCATTGTTCGTTGTCAACAGTAGTTTGAAGTGTCAGATGGCAAAATGGAGAAATGGCTAAGTCTGGTGCCGGAAAATCAATTTAAGCATAGATGCCTAATTTTTTGAGGTGTCAAATGTTGATTTTAGTAGTTCTAGCTTCCAGCAGACATTTCATCCTTGCTCTGCAGGCTTCGCGATGAATATCCCGACTTGGTCTTAGTGTCATCCAATCACCTAGAAATTAGTGTTGAATATGGTTAAATGTAACTTTGTAGTCAGCTACAAAGTAGGAAGTTAGAGGAAAACGTAATATCTTGAGCAAATGGATGCCTATGAGGTCAAATGAGGACTTTTCGAAATCAGTGAAGTCTGTTGGATAAGTCCAAATGCTTTACGTGGTTTGTCAACTGAATAAAATAATATTAAATTTTCAAATTGCATGCTAGCATGAAAGGTGGCAATATTGTCCAATAAAGCTATTTTTGGCGCCCCTTTGTGTTGTAAGATGAAATTTGCATATTGTTGGCAACTAAACATTTTTATTATTTTTATCCGGATTCTGAGTCAATGTCAGTGTAACTGGAGGGGGTCCAATTAAAATCATTCACATTTTTAGTTGAGGTTTTAAATCTTACAGTCAACATTATGGTGTGATTTTACTCTATTTAATCATGGCGCCATTATTAATTATTCATCCAGCTTGATCAAAATTCGTATTTCTTCAAGGCAGAGGTGAATTTTCCAGAGTTGGGCGAATTTATCATCAGCAACCAAATATATCAGCATCAACAATTCCTTTTGTAGGTACAAATTCATAGTCATCAACAAATTTGAAGAGCAAGTGGCGATTTTGACAGAGGAAGAACATAGAAAAAACGTCTTTTCTCCTCTCAAATTCATCAGAATTCTCTCAAATTCAATTCGCATGTTCAGAAAACAAGCAAATTTTGGCAAATTAATTCATCTTGATCAATTTTTTAGAGCTTCCTCAAGTTAAATTCATGTGTTTGAATTTTCAGGAATTTTTAACCCCAGAGCATTAGTTCTCGAGTTTCTAATTTTCTCAACTGAAAATTCCTTGCATGGTCGAGTAGAAGTCAGATTTTCACATTTCTGACGTTCTGGGTTGTCTTAGAATCTTTTTTTGGACAAAACCCATATCTCATATTTTTCATTGAAAATAATCCTTCAATAGGCTATTTTTAATCTCAGCAAGCTATTTTTAGCTGTCTAGAAATTTTGTCAGAACATAGCCGTGTTCACAGTCAACAGGCGAGTTTTTCAAAATGCAATACACTCAGCTTGAATATAGGACCAAATCAGTCCTAACTCACAACTTCATCGGGACAGTTGAGATGAATCTCCACAAGGTGCTGCTAGAGGCAGTCTTAGATCTAGTCAAGATTAGAGATTTGATTATTCAGAACATTCAGCAGTCCGGGTTACTTGAGGCCGCTTCCATACCTATCTTCGTTCATTGTGTTGAGTTTGTGATGTCTTGTGTCAAACATTACAACTTTGCTACTCATGAGATAGTGTCAGTAGATGGACGAGTCATTTGTAGTCTTAAGCCTCTAGACGTTGAAAGAAGTTTTGGTATCCCTCAACACCTGAGCAGTCTGGTCATTTCTATGGAGCAGTGTGCGCATGCATTCAATGTTGAAATGGACAAGTGCCAAAGTAAGATGGTAGAGCGATGGTTGAAGCAAAAGAGGAACAAATTGCCAAACAATGTGGGTCGTGGTGAGTACAAGGATGAGTACTTGATTCTAATCACACTCTTGAATCCTGTCTCAGGTCGTTCAGATGCAAATGTTTTCTAGCCCTGGATGTATTACATCATTGGTTGCATCATATCTGGGTAGGAGCATTATGACTGGGCATCGTTCATTAGTGATGTTCTCCACGAGCAAATCATCGGTTTCCTAGTTGCCAACGAGTTTCACATGTGTTCTTACCTCGTGTACTTGATCGCTTACCAGGGTCAGTTTAGAGGGTTAAACACGGTTGGCATTCTCAGTGTTCAGAAAGTCTATCACTACTACGATCAGCTTGAGATCACAAATGTTGAACGTCACTTCAAGCGTGTTCAAGAGGCTTTCCCGACTTATACAGTGAGAAACTTGGATCAGGAGTTGCACGTTCATATCTTGGTAGTTGTTAGAGCAACGATGGTTGATTGGGCAGATTGGTTCATTCAGTACCCGACATACACCTACATCTGAGTATATGGATTTATAGGAAATCCAGCCATGCTTCCACACTATCCTTCAGATAGGACAGTTTTCATGGAGTTCCTGAGGTAGTTACATAATGCTCATCGTCATTTGTGTCGTAAGCATAAACAGGCTGCCAACTTTTCCATGCAGTTTGGAATATATTGGTGCAGAACGACAGTTGATGCCAAAGCTGCAGGACAGGAGCTAGAGAAGTATCATCTCAAATATCTTGTAGATGTACGTGCCTATGATCCATGGGGTCATTACACAACACGCCTCGATGGTTGCGCATAAGCCTGCTATGAAGGACTATTGGGAAAATTGTGAGGACAATTTCGAGGTCCGCAGACGTAGCTACGACCGCTTCTCTCTCTCACAGATTTCTATTTTCTTGGCGGAAGATGTGGGAGGTTTATCAGATGATGAGGGAGAAGTACTTAATTTTTCAGAGAGCAGGTTGACACACAGCCGCTGTCGGCAGTTGATTGGTACGCCAAGGAGTACGCATCGGTAAAGGAGAGGTCAAGTAGAGTTATCCAAAATAGTATACTTTACCTCGACACGAAGAAGACCAGGAGGGTAAATGTGCCTAGAGCAGAGCCGCTAGTAGTGGATCCTTCGTTACCTTCCTCGTCAAAACCCAAACAGAAGAAGAGGAGTAACCCTCCTAAGAAGAGTCAAGCGCCAAACAATTCAAAAGGCAAGGCACTTGCCATTGATACACACACGAAGCTTGTCAGATAGCCTATCAGAGAGCTAGTTCAGAGGCTAGTTCATAGTCCGCCAGTGCCTGAGGTTCAGCCTCGAGTTCCTACACTAGCCCTAGAGTAGTCATCAGTCCCGATTCATATTGAATTGGACTTAGACTCTTTGTCTTGCAGCAACTCCTCTACATATTCACTTTTGTTGGGTCCTCACATTGCTAGTACAAATCCTTCCAGTGGCATTAGCTGGGACTAGTCTTGGATTGAATCTCAACTGGGAAGGAAGCAGAGGCAACCATTCTATGTTCTTGATCATTCAGACTTCGATCATGTTTATCAGGATGCGCTAGACAAGAGGATCAAGAACATGGTCCATGTGGAAAGGAATACTGATATGGAGATCGTTGTCGAGACTGCCATACCTCCAGAGGGGAAAAGTTTGGATGAGATTGAAGCTCAGGACTTTGAGGTAATCACAGTCAACCTTGGTCATAGCACTTGCTAGACTCAGGTTGATCTTTTACAGGTTTCTACAGATAGCGCCAGGGATAGAATGCTGAAGGACGAAGAAGATAAGGCAGCCCTCAAGGCTGAAATAAGGCAGCTTCGTCAATACATTTCTAGCCTTGTACACAGGTCAGATGTTACCACCAGACTCCCACTGATGCTTGAGCCACCAGCAGAATAGGGCCAGCTTAATCATCTGGTTGCATATGACAAACGCTTGGAGGAATGGGAAGATGAGTTCGTTGCTAGAGGCCGTTATATGCTTACAGAGCTATATTAGTTGCGGTACAATGCATGAGAGCTTTGTCTACGTCTCCAGGATGAGGAGCAAGACATGGCGATTAATAGGCCTTGGGACGAGATTATGATTGCTCACCTGAGTGTGGCATATGAATCAGTCACAAATTCAAAAGATAAAGAAGCTATCTACTCTTGGAAAACACTGTTGGTTTTCAAGGCAAAGATAGAGGAAACGATGGCATTAGAGTTGCCTAAGAGTAGAGAGCACGTCACTAGTGCACTTCGGTCCGTGAGAACCTTAGTGTCTCGCTTATTGTGTTGGTATTAGATTGAGGGTGGTGCGTATGTTGAGCTTACTGATGTGCAGTCAGAGCTCTAGACACTCATTCATGGAATTTTCAGTGGGGAGACCGTTGGCTATAAGATTAATCAACTTATAGTCATGTCGGCGTTTTCAATGAAGCAACTAGAAGCAGTGGTGAACTTCAGTCCCAAATCACAGCTGGTGAGGACATGCTGCATAGACATAGCATACTTCGGCAGAGTATCAGCGCTCCAGACAATGATACAGTTAACAATCTCGTTGAGGGATTGGTTGCTCGAGATCACGGCCAGTAGATTTCAGTTCCCACCTCTTAGGATAGACATTACACACGAGTTAAACTTGGCGTTACCTTTTCAAGTTAACTCGTTGCCTCATCTCATGCATGTCTATTTTGGGATTTCCTTTACACACTTGGAGTTGTATTTAGGGTTTACGTTAACTGATGGTAGTGTTCCAGTTAACTTGCTTTCAATAAGGACGTGCATGCTTGCACATTGTTTACTTAGATTAATTGTACTGGTTAACTGATGGTAGTCTACCAGTTAACTGTATAGTTTGCTTTATTAGGGTTTAGCAATAATCTTGCATGCATTGCAAGATTGTAGGTTGACTCAAGGTGATTTTAGGGTTCCCTACACCTTTGATGTCTATAAATAAGAGCTTTGCTCATTTGTATATAACTTTTGCACGAGAGAGAAATATATGCTGCACCTACCTTGCCTTTAATATTGCTCTTTTTGTATCTGTTCATGAGTATTTATTGTTATGATGAATTGTTATGCCACTCGGGTTTCATGCAATTATGATGGTGAATGCTTGCCTTAGTTAGATATAGTGGCTAGTTTGATTGTGGATTGCATGTGTGTCTCGCCTATGCAATTTACTATCCTAGTTGGCTATCCTTTGTGTTTTGTGTTCAATAAACTCGTTCAGAGTGAGCTGATAGTTGTGCCACCTTGCCTTCAAGTTGAGAATCTGTACTTGGTTATCGTGTGATGTGTGTATTCAATAAACCTATTCAGATTGAGCTAATAGTTGTGCCACCTTGCCTTCAAGTTGAGAACCTGTATTCGGTTTATCGTGTGATGTGTGTGAATAATAAGCCTATTCAGACAAGCAGATAGTCGTGCCACCTTGCCTTCACGTTGTGAGTTTGTACTCGGTTTATCATCTGATAATCATTCCTGCTCCGTTTCCTCATGCTCTGAATTGTTGAGGGGATTGGATAGTTTAAGTTACTTAGTTTTGTGTGTTGTAGTTAAGTCTTGCGAAACCAGAAAATACTTAGTTGCAACGTTCGAAGTTTATTGCAAACCTTGTGCCTCTTATAGCTGAGACAAAAAGACAGGATATAGTTTAATTTACTTTTCTTTTCAAGCACTTTTGTCAGCACAACGAGGGAGCTTCCCCTCCTAATTTGAAGAGCACTCATTGCGTAGTGTGCATAGCTGTCCGTAACAAATTGCACTCCAGAGGTGTTAGCTGTTACACCAACACATATAATGCCCATAAATGAGGACATGTTTGAACTATGTAAGGAAGTGTTTACCACCATTTTTCTAGTGATAGCCAAGCCACTCATTGAGACTGGTTATATGAAGTAAAACAACAAGGATATCCCCCAAGCACTTATTGATGACCTCATTTTGCTCATTTTATTAATGGTAAGAAGAGCTATGAGCCAATTGAGTACTTAAAAAAGATAATAAATCTATCCAAAAATTACTGGTAAATATATGATCTTGAGCATTGATGATAACATTTGGGGTACTCTGTGACTTTTGTATATTCTCCATGAATGCTTTTGCCATTGTACTTGCTATAAAAAGATGAGATATTGCAATAAAATGGGCAATGAGGTGATCCATGGGTACCATGATGACACTAAGGACGACTTAATTACCTAAACAAGACTAAATGAATGATCACATAACTTAATTAAGGGTCATGTTAGCCACAAGTTGGCTACATCTCTCTTGATACAATCAATGGATTAAGGGCATAGCATGTTATGTATAATTTCCAATACAATTGTATAGTTTTTCATCTGCTTGAAGATCTTCAAAATTATAGAATGCAATTATTTCACCATGATTTTGTTGAGCATGTGATAGTAAATGCATAAGTGCCATGAACCATTGTTTTAGCCATAGGACTAATAGATTGGCACAAGAAGATGTTTCCTTGACCTTTCCTATTCAATAAGCTCTTGAATCAATCACTAGATCTTGTCATTTTTCCAATTTGGTTTCGAGCAGTGTAATGTCCCCTTCTCAAATGTGATTGTTTCTGTTGACCGTTGGCCTATTCCGGAGACCCGTAGGCTACTCGGATGGTGAAATTAGGGTTTCCTAATTTTGAGGAGGTTGTTGCTTGAAGTTTGGAAATCGGATTGCGGATTCTTTCTGGGTTTTCAGAGAGCTTTGCGGTGGTATGGTCAGTTTGGCATTCCGAGCAACTTCATGAATTTACTATTTTTAGTAAATTCTATTTTTGGCAGTGGACAGGTTGGGTTCAGTTCAGTTGGTCTTCTTCTTCAGTTGGTTCAGCTGGCACTTCAGTTTTTGGCCTTTGGGTGCATTTTCCTTGGAGAGATAAGTATTTTCACATTATAATATTATATTTTAATATTATAACACCCCCTTGCCTAGCATTACAACTTTATGTTGTTTTTAAAAAGGGGACCTAAAGGGTCGATGCTTCATTGAGAGATAAATTATATTTTTAAAGTCAAATATTGGGCTAAATGAAATGGACGCCTACTTGAGGAGTTTGACTTTTATAAAAAAGTGAAATATTTCATTAAGGGAAAAAGGACGCCATCTTTTGGAGGGAAATGTTGAATTCAAAATTAGGGTTTTGGGCGCCCTTCTTGAAGCTTCTAGAAGGCTCTCTTCATGTCTTTATATTCAGGCCTCAGCTCTTCATTTGGGATCTTTTGTCTACTACATCGTTATGCTGCTGAATTGTATTCAGGCACTCGCTTCGAGGAAAGCACACCTCCTAGCATTGGCTCATCTTTTTGCTTGAAAGATAGCAACTAGTTGGGAGGATAGTTTGTAATAGGTTAGTTTTTGCATTTCAGTTGAATATCTTGCATTTTGGAGTTGTAGCTTGCATTTTCTGTCTCATTTTGTAGTTGCTGATTTCCACAGCTGATTGTAAGATTTGCTTATATCTTTGAAAATAAAAATATTGCAGTTCTGGGTGTTTAACCAATCTGATTTCTTGCTAGGGGCGACTAAGTGTGCCAATTTTCAGATTTTATGCTTGTGTCTTGGATTTTATGGAGCAAAATCGCCCCTCCTTGAGGGCTGTACCTTTCTCAAGATGCATTGAATTCCATGCAAAATAAATTAGTCATTTGGGTTGGTTTCTCAGTCACTTAGGGGGCGCCATCATATTAGGAGTTGAATGCATTTAGTTTCATGTGATTTGGGTGAGATTTGAGTGATTTGTGAGCATTTTAGTAAGTTGCTATGTTGCTGGTCTGTGCAATTTTCTGTCAAAATCAGTCATATCAGATTTGGGAAAAGTTCATTTGTGAGTGAGAAGTTATTACTAAAGGGATTTGGGGCTTGGAGATTAGTTAAAAATTATTGCAGCATTTGAAGCTTCTAATCTTGTGCTATTGGCAGGCTCTCTAACTTATTGTAAGTTGAACAGTAGTACTGTCAGCAATTCTCTCTTCTCATCTTTGAATTTACATTGTACTTCCCACTGAATAAGTGGAAGAGGCTGGCTTGCCACCTATTTACTTTCAGTTAAGTAGTTTAGGGACCCTCTGACCATATGCTCGCCATCACTCGGCGCCATTCTTGGTTAGGGTTACTTCTGTTCATCATGCATTGATCCTTTGACCATATGCTCGTCTGCATAGGCGCATTCTTGGTTAGAGTTCCCTTCAGTTTGCATTTGCATTAGATCCTCTGACCAATGCTCACACCTTGCCCACATCGGGATCCTGGTGTACATTCTGGTTAGAGTTACCTTCCGCATCGTTTTGGTTTAGAGCTAACCTTAACGGGTGCGTGTTCATTGTAATTGCTTTGTGAAAATAAAAAAAATTGGTCCGGTTCATTACAGTGGTATCAGAGCCATGATTCTGCCAACCTGTGCCCTACAGTGAATTCAATTGTCAGATGAGTGACAGAGATTGCAGATACTTCATCAGAAGTCAGGTCAGAAGACAACAGACACAGTTTCTGCCAGTGCCAGAAGCAGAAACTTTTTCAGAGGCTTTGAGAGAAACAGGAAGAGTATTAGATACTGGTAAAACAATTGAGAAAATGGTAGAAAGTCATAAGCAGGCCATGGATGAGAAAGATGAAAGGATGGAAAAGAAGTTTCATGGGATGATTGAGATGATGTCCCGGTTACTTGCTCGAATGGACCAGCAAACTCCTCAGAATGATACTCCTAATCAAAACCATGCTACAGGAGAAAACAGTGGAGTCAATGGGAACAATGGTAATGGGGGAAGTAGAACTATTGGTCAACATGAGGCCACCTCTAGCGGATCAGCCTCTAGGCCACTCTTTCCTACATTCACTCAGAGGGAGGAACCGCAAGTTGAAGCTACCATTCCTTTTGCAGATGATGCCAGGCAAGCCTACTTGGAGTATGCCACCTTACTCCCTGATCTTAGAGACCAATGGTCCTTTGATCAATTCTTGAACCAAAGAAACAGAAGAAACGGAGGAAGAGTTGATAACCGTGCTCATATGGCTCCTAGAACCGATTATCAACAAGCCCTTGGGAAGGTGTCATTGGCTCACTTCGATGGAAGTGATAAGTGTTCAGCAAGATCGTGGGTTCAGAAGTTAGACAACTACCTTTCACTTCGTCCCATGCCAGAAGAAGATGCCATCAAGTTTGCAACACTTCACTTCGAGGGAGCTGCCCATGAGTGGTGGTAGCATGGTTTGGTCACACTTGGCCATAACCTTATTCGAACCTATGGAGAATTCACCAATAAGCTGATTGATAGGTTCGACACTAAGGATCCTGAAGTAAGATTTCGTGAGCTTGCACAACTGAAGCAGCATGGCTCCTTGGATTCTTACATTGCTGATTTCCAGAGACTTTCTGTGATGGTGCCCAACATCACTAAAAGAAGATTAGTTGTTTTGTTTTCTGAAGGGTTGGTTGAACCCTTGAAAGGGTGGGTTAAAGCTTTCGATCCACCAAGTCTTGAAGAAGCAATCAAGAAGTCCCGAAGTATGGAGTTATCAGCCCCTAGGCCTAAATTTCCGTCTAAGCCTTTTGGCCATAAGAAGGACAAGAGACATTCTTCAAATCAGCACACGAAGTTTCCACCTAAGCTAACTGAAGAGCAACGTGAATAGCTCAGAAAGGAGGGCAATTGTTATACATGTTTAGAGCCTTGGACCAAAGGTCATAGATGTCCTGGAAGAGGGCGTTATAATCAAATGGGGACATATTCTGATTATGGATTAGAATCTGATATGTCTGATCAGCAGTCTTATTTTGAGGACAACGAGGAAGAGAGAGCTCCAGAAGAGTCTGATCATGAGCAAGGAGTTGGGGGCCCTATTGCCCAACTCTCTAGTTTTCAAAAGAATGAATCTTTCAAGGTTCGTGGTGGAGTTGGAGGTCATTGTATTGTTGCCCTAATTGATACTGGTGCAACTCATAACTTCATTGATGAAGGTGTGGTTGCAAAGAGAGGTCTCAAAACTGAAGAATTTGAAGGCTTCAAAGTCATGGTGGCTGATGGGTTTCATATTTCCTGCAACCGAAGAGTTCCTAACATGTCCATGCAGTTAGGCAACTATGAAGTCAAAGATGACTTCTATGTGGTTACTATTGGTGACACAGATGCAGTACTTGGTATACAATGGTTACGCTCACTTGGTGAAATCTCTCTCAATCTACAAACAATGGAGCTCAAGTTCCAATCTGATGGAAAGAAAGTGGTGTTAAGAGGAATGTCCAATGGTGGTCCTCGAATAGTTTCATTCAAAAGAATGGAGAGGCTGATTCGGCATGATCAAGTTGAGTGGGCTGCGGAATGCATGGTCCTTCCAGCTAGTCCAGTTGAGACAAAGAGGGACTACCCTCCAGATATTCAGTCTATACTTACCAAGAGGAGTAAGGTGTTTGCTGATTTACCTCCTGGGCCACCTCCTGAAAGAGGAGCTAAGCATGTCATTGAACTCAAGGAAGGGGCCAAACCAGTCATCACAACACCGTATCGGTATCCTAAGAAGCAGAAGGATGAGATTGAGAAGAATATAAAAGAACTCTTGGAGATGGGCTTCATTCGTCCTAGCAAGAGTCCCTTCGCTTCAGCTGTAGTTCTTGTGAAGAAGGATGGCACCATCCGCATGTGTGTGGATTATCGTGCCTTGAATCAAAGCACAATAAAAAACCGGTACCCCATTCCTTGAATAGATGAGCTCATTGACGAGCTACATGGTGCCAAGTTCTTTTCCAAAATTGATTTGAGATCGGGTTACTATCAAATTCGGATGAGAGGTTCAAATGTTGAGAAGACGACATTTAGATGCCACTATGGTCATTTTGAGTTCTTAGTCATGCCTTTTGGGTTGACTAATGCTCCAGCTACCTTCCAGTCTTGCATGAACAGAGTTTTCCAGAAACAGTTGAGGAAATTTGTGTTGATCTTCTTTGATGATATTCTCATCTTCAGCAAGACGTGGGAAGAACATCTCAAGCACTTGGAGGAAGTGCTTAGCATTCTTGAATTAGAAAGTCTGTTTTCCAAAGAGTCCAAATGTGAATTTGGAATGAAGGAGCTGCTCTACCTTGGTCATATAATTAGCGCTGATGGAGTGAAGGTTGATCCTGAAAAGATCAAGGCAATAGTTGATTGGCCACCTCCAGAAAACTTGACTCATTTGAAGGGATTCTTGGGTCTTTGTGGCTTCTACAGAAGATTCGTGAAGGGCTACTCCCAAAGTGCTGCTCCTCTTACTGACCTCACTAAAAAGGGGGCTTTCATGTGGTCAGAAAAGGCTCAGAGTGTGTTTGATAAGTTCAAGAAAATCATGAGTGTCTTGTCCAGTATTGGCCATACCAGATTTCTCCAAACCTTTCGAGTTACAGTGTGATGCATCAGGAGAAGGTGTTGGGGCTGTTTTGATGCAAGACAAGCATCCTATTGTATTTGAAAGTAGGAAACTAAGGGGAGTTGAAAGGGCCTATTCCATCTATGACAAGGAAATGCTTGCAATCATGCATGCATTAGCAAAGTTTAGACAGTATCTGGTGGGGAGCAAGTTGGTGGTCAAGACCGATCACAACAGTCTCAAGCACTTCATGCATTAGAAGTACTTGAATGAAAGACAACAAAAGTGGGTGAGTAAGCTTCAAGCTTACGATTTTGACATTGAGTATGTCAAAGGGAAAAATAATGTTGTGGCTGATGCTCTATCTAGGAGACCTCATTTGAGCTCATTGTGTGAGCTTACTGCTGATTGGAAGGAGATGTTGCTTGCTGATTATGCCAAAAATCAGTTTGCAACTAGCGTCATTGAAAGTATTTTTCATGATGAAAGGTACAAGGTAATTGATGGTTTGATATATTACAAGGGAATAATCTTTTTGGTGGCTGATTCCAAACTTAAGAAGAAGATTTTGATGACTTTCCATGACATTCCACTTGCTGGTCATCAAGGCTACTTCAAAACATATAGGCAGGTTCGAGAAAGATTTTCTTGGAAAGGATTGAAAGAGGAAGTTCAGCACTACATCAAGGAGTGTAGCACTTGTCAAATGAACAAAAATGAGCACTCTCTTCCAGCTGGTCTACTGCAGCCACTTCCCATTCCAAATCAAAAATGGGAAAGCATTTCGATGGATTTCATCACGAGATTGCCTAGGGCTCAAGGAAAAGATTGTATTTATGTTGTAGTGGACAGATTGACCAAGTTTGCTCACTTTTTTGCCATCACTAGCACATTTTCAGCAGCTCAAGTTGTAGATTTGTTTTTCCATGAAGTGTTCAGATTGCATGGGTTGCCAAAAAATATTGTGAGTGATAGGGACAGCAAGTTCCTAAGCACCTTTTGGCAAGAGGTTTTCAGAATGAGTGGTACAGTGCTTACTCCTAGCACTAGTTATCACCCTCAAATTGATGGTCAAACCGAGATAGTAAACAAATGGTTGGAGGGATATCTCAGAAATTATGTTTCGGAGTAGCAAAGAGCATGGGTGAAATGGCTTCACATTGGAGAATATTGCTACAATTCATCCTTTCACATGTCAATAAGGATGTCTCCATTCATGGCTCTCTATGGTTATGAGGCCCCTAGCTTTGCTGATTTGGTGTTTGGTGATAGCAAAGCTCCTCAAGCCAAGGATTGGTTGTAGCAAAGTCAAGATATTTTGAAATCCTTGAAGAACAACCTTCAAATGGCACAAAATCAGCAGAAGATGTACGTTGATTAGCAGCGTGTTGAGCGTTCATTTGAGGTTGGTGATATGGTTTATCTTCGACTTCAGCCTTACAGATAGTCTACACTCAAGAAGAGTGGAGCTGAGAAGCTAAAACCTCGCTTCTATGGGCCTTTCAAAGTTGTTAGAAAGGTTGGAGCAGTGGCTTATGAGTTGGAACTACCATCGAGTAGTAAGGTCCACAACGTCTTCCATGTGTCTCGCCTCAAAAAGGCACTTGGACACAATGTTGTTGCTTCATCATAGTTGCCTCCCTTAGATGAAGAAGGGCAGTTGACCTTGATTCCAGAAAAGATTATTAATTCTAGAGAGTGTTCTTTGAGGAGGAGAACAATCAAAGAGTACTTGGTGAAGTGGAAGAATTTACCTTTGGAGGATGCTACTTGGGAGAATGAGGAGATTCTACAGCATCCAGACTTGCGATTGCTTGAGGGCAAGCAATCTTGGGGAGGGCGGACTGTAATGTCCCCTTCTCAAATGTGATCGTTTCTGTTGACCGTTGGCCTATTCCGGAGACCCGTAGGCTACTCGGATGGTGAAATTAGGGTTTCCTAATTTTGAGGAGGTTGTTGCTTGAAGTTTGGAAATCGGATTGCGGATTCTTTCTGGGTTTTCAGAGAGCTTCATGGTGGTATGGTCGGCTTGGCGTTCTGAGCAACTTCATGAATTTACTATTTTTAGTAAATTCTATTTTTGGCAGTGGACAGGTTGGATTCAGTTCAGTTGGTCTTCTTCTTCAGTTGGTTCAGCTGGCACTTCAGTTTTTGGCCTTTGGGTGCATTTTCCTTGGAGAGATAAGTATTTTCACATTATAATATTATATTTTAATATTATAACACCCCCTTGCCTAGCATTACAACTTTATGTTGTTTTTAAAAAGGGGACCTAAAGGGTCGATGCTTTATTGAGAGATAAATTATATTTCTGAAGTCAAATATTGGGCTAAATGAAATGTACGCCTACTTGAGGAGTTTGACTTTTATTAAAAAGTGAAATATTTCATTAAGGGGAAAAGGACGCCATCTTTTGGAGGGAAATGTTGAATTCAAAATTAGGGTTTTGGGCGCCCTTCTTGAAGCTTCTAGAAGGCTCTCTTCATGTCTTTATATTTAGGCCTCAGCTCTTCATTTGGGATCTTTTGTCTACTACATCGTTATGCTACTGAATTGTATTCAGGCACTCGCTTCGAGGAAAGCACACCTCCTAGCATTGGCTCATCTTCTTGCTTGAAAGATAGCAACTAGTTGGGAGGATAGTTTGTAATAGGTTAGTTTTTGCATTTCAGTTGAATATCTTGCATTTTGGAGTTGTAGCTTGCATTTTCTGTCTCATTTTGTAGTTGCTGATTTCCACAGCTGATTGTAAGATTTGCTTATATCTTTGAAAATAAAAATATTGCAGTTCTGGGTGTTTAACCAATCTGATTTCTTGCTAGGGGCGACTAAGTGTGCCAATTTTCAGATTTTATGCTTGTGTCTTGGATTTTATGGAGCAAAATCGCCCCTCCTTGAGGGCCGTACCTTTCTCAAGATGCATTGAATTCCGTGCAAAATAAATTAGAGTCATTTGGGTTGGTTTCTCAGTCACTTAGGGGCGCCATCATATTAGGAGTTGAATGCATTTAGTTTCATGTGATTTGGGTGAGATTTGAGTGATTTGTGAGCATTTTAGTAAGTTGCTGTGTTGCTGGTCTGTGCAATTTTCTGTCAAAATCAGTCATATTAGATTTGGGAAAAGTTCATTTGTGAGTGAGAAGTTATTACTAAAGGGATTTGGGGCTTGGAGATTAGTTAAAAATTATTGCAGCATTTGAAGCTTCTAATCTTGTGCTATTGGCAGGCTCTCTAACTTATTGTAAGCTAAACAGTAGTACTGTCAGCAATTCTCTCTTCTCATCTTTGAATTTACATTGTACTTCCCACTGAATAAGTGGAAGAGGCTGGCTTGCCGCCTATTTACTTTCAGTTAAGTAGTTTAGGGACCCTCTGACCATATGCTCGCCATCACTCGGCGCCATTCTTGGTTAGGGTTACTTCTGTTCATCATGCATTGATCCTTTGACCATATGCTCGTTTGCACAGGTGCATTCTTGGTTAGAGTTCCCTTTAGTTTGCATTTGCATTAGATCCTCTGACCAATGCTCACACCTTGCCCACATCGGGATGCTGGTGTACATTCTGGTTAGAGTTACCTTCTGCATCGTTTTGGTTTAGAGCTAACCTTAACGGGTGCATGTTCATTGTAATTGCTTTGTGAAAATAAAAAAAAATTGGTCCGGTTCATTAGAAGCAGGCAGGCTGTTTGGAAATAGAGATCTTGGAATTAGGTCAGTTGATGCTTTGGCATAAAGTTTGTTGGGATACTTTTGGGTTCTTCAAAAATATATATATTTTTTTTCTGGTAATTGTTGCTATGTTGAGTGTTTGTTTCCAAACTATGGCGACACAAACTTTTGTATGTTGTTGACACAAGCTTGTAGCATTGCTTTGTGGCTACCAATGTACTTTGGTGCTTTCGAAGGAATTTTGAGCTGTGGTAGATGTTGACTTGATGGATTAGCATTCATGCCTTAGCTTTGTAGATACTATCTTGGTATTGACATTTTTTTTCAAGTAGAATTTCACATATCTCTTATAGTGCTATGTTAAAAGTGATTGCATCACGCATAGGCCTGATTCCACACTCAAATGTGCATTTGCATAAAACTTGATAGATTTACAATATTGGAGCCAAATTAGCTAATACAGATAAGCATCTTGTATGTTGACATTTTTTCAACTACCAATATCAATGATGATATGGAGAGGTTGGCACTCAACATCACTGGATAAATGATGAGAAACACTATGTGGGACACAAGCTTATGGCATTGCTTGGCACCGAAGTGACTTTGGTCTTTGGAAGGAATTTTGGAATGTGGTAAAAATTGATGTTGAATTTAACAGTCAAACGCTATGGCTTATCTCTGTAGGTATTGTTTTGCTCACAGGCATATGGCTTGTCAAAGAGAATGTCACATGCCTCGATTTGCACTATGCCACAATTGGTTGCACCATACATGGGCTTGATTACTTAGTGAAATGTGTAGTGGTGTCAGATTTGGATATCCTTACCTTGTTGAAGCCATCCCAGTGATTGTAGATGAGAATGTGCTTCTGTAGTGAGGCCTGGGTGCTTGATGCATCTTGTATGATAATCTTTAGTACCATTGTTGATGACACAAAGAGGTTGTCCTTTGACCTTGCATTTGGTGTCGAACCATATTTCTTCTTCCTTGGGTGCTTTGGAGGTGGAGAAATTGGTGCTTAGATAGGTGGCATTTGGATCATTAAAGGCAAGTCCTGATGCAAATTGCAATCTTAAAGACTACTACATGCAGCAATTGGAGTAATTGTGGGCATTGGTTATGTGGCATTGGAATTGTGGAGGTTGCTTTGTCTGTTTCACTTGGTAGGCACATGCTTGCTCTATATATATTAAAGTAAATTCCATCGATCTACTTTAGCATCTTATTCTACCTAAGTCATTGATTCATAGGTGCACAAAGAACTCATGGAACTAATTTGTCATCTTTTACCAACTGTTGCTTCCTTGTATGAAGAGCTTATGGAACTCATTTGTGTAGTCTTGTAATAATTCATCCTTCCTTTGGTGCATCTGCCTGAACTTTATGCTCTTGTTTTCTAAGTATTATTGAAGATGGTACTCTCTGCAAGCATTGCTGATGAACCTTTTCCACGTGTCAGTAGGCTCATAGTTTTTCCTTATTTATGCACTGTGAGCTTCCTACTAGTGTGAGATTGATGTAAGCATCTTCAACATGGTGATGTTCTTGGCATGAGTAAAGAAGTTGCTAGGCAAGTAAATTCTCCAATCGTTGAATCCAGTCATTCAATGCTGCTTCGTTGATCTCGCCTTAAAATGCTGGAATGCTGTGATTGACATTGACATTAAAATCACATTGATGTTGAAAAGGCATATTGGCAGAAGAGGTAAAAAGGAGATGGGATTTGGGGATCCAACATGTAACAAGCCTGGATGGCTTGACTCACTGATTGATTTCAATTTGCTGATATGAATTTTCTGATCTTATGTTTTTTTAATTTTTTTTTGTGTTTGAGATGCAATGCTTTGAAAAGAGAAAATGCTGATATAAATAAATCTTGAACAGCTAATAGAGATTTGCATGCAAATGCAAAATAACAATCCTTTATTACTTGTATCAGCTCTAACAAATTTTTATTTACACATGATCATTATTCTTTGACATGCAAGAAATATAGACAAAATTATGAAGAGAACCTGATGGACGATTAGAAACCCTTTATCAGATTTTTGATGCAGCAGACCATGCACTTTTTCCAGCTTCTTTTGTTTGCAAAATGAGTATCTAACCCAGCCGTACCAGGTACAAATGAAAACAGCTTGAGAGGAGAGGCGTTTCTTCCAAGATGATGACGTTTTGTCCTTCCCAGGCCGTACGGCTTTCTCACAGCAATAAATGCACTCAATAGATTGTTCTTATCACCTCCAATGAAGAATGATGGCTGTTGTTTTGCTTTAATAATCAGACTATAAATCTGATATGCAAAACTTTTGATAAACACATGAAATATTCTTCAAGTCTGCTCAATGGAGACTCCTAAATGAAGCCTCTCTTTTGCCAAAATTCAGTGGGTCTTCCACCACCTCAAATCAGCTATTCCACTGAAGATGTTGTGTTCTCCAATGGTGGATGAAATCTGAAACCCCAGCTTCAGGTGTTGAAACTCAGCCAAAAAGCAAAATCAAGTCTTCACACAATGAAGTCGATTTGCAAGTGAAGCTTATATACTTCCTCTAAAAGTTCAATTTTCTCATGTGGCCTTTTTGGTCATTAAAAATAATATAAACTCCACTTTTAAGTTGAAGTTAAACTTTCGCTAAAATTAAATAATATTTAAAACACTTTATGAAGGGTAATTGCTTCATTGACTTTAAGTGGCCCCCCTTTTATAAAGTTAATTAATAACTTTATAATATAAGCTCTTATTAATTGAAATATCATTAATGCCTTTACCTTCATTAATTGTTCATCAATTATGCCATGATTACATGTGCCACCCATGTCATTGCCAAAGTCAGGAGTTCAGGTGCCCTGCCAAAAATAGCATTACCATAAATATCACTTACTATAAATAGTAAGTGTTCAAAACTGAGCGAATGAGCATATGCAGATGCTAGACCCTGAACCCATAGAATCAACTGCAATGTATAATGTCCCAAATGCCGGGGAAACAGTCCAGATGGACCCTCTAAACACAACTGTTAGCTCATGAGGGTCAAGTGATGAGCTAACCCCCTGAACACCTGATACTGATTAAGGAGGGGACATGACACAACAACATCATGAGCTTATGGAATTGGCTAAAGATTGTAAAATGTTGTTCTTCAAGAGCATTGGACAACTGGGGAGGCATAATAAGTTCTTGAAATCAGTTATTGTTTGAGTACTATGAAACAAAATATGCTTGTAAGCCTTCCTTATATGTTGAAGCATTTACAAGCATGGCTTTGCAGAGGATAAATCTAGTAAATAAATTGTAATTTGGTTCCATGGCCTCAGTTTGTGAGATAACTCTGGGGACTGAAATTAAATTTCTCAGGGCTGATAGATTAAAAATTATTCTCCTTCTTTAGTAACTGGAGGCTTAGAATTTAGGGTGATGATTTTGTCACCTTTGCTATTCCTAGGGTGCACTGGTCTATTTCTTTTAAATTGCTTAAACTCTCCAATTTTCTCCATTACCTTTTTAGCCCAAAACTCCAATGACAGACCCTATAGTTGCACCCAGACATTCTTCTTTTGAATGCTTTTCTCAAAACTCATGAAGTTAGAGTCCTAGGGAATTAGGACAACCTCTAAGTCTACAATTTTTGAAGATGTTTCCCTCAAGATCTTGTCCCTCTCTTCTTGTGACCCAAAGTGCAACGCAAAGCAGCATTTGGGAAGGAAAGGGCCATTGGGGTTCTTGATTTGCTAGTTTTCTCGAACCCAAGATATGACAACCACCTCTGCAGTCTCGAATTATAACTGATCAAATCATAGGTACTGTTTTTATTTATTTTTCTATTTTGTCAACTTTTACAACTGCCCGAGGGATTTTATCAGCTTCCTTGATTATGATTGGGAAATTAATGTTAGGGTGGCAAATAACTTCCAAACAATCTGCTGAGGCAGTCAGTTTCAAATCTGGAGGAAAAGTTAAAAGTCGTTCCATTTCATATTTATCAAGCCATTTACCTGCGCCCAACTTTATCGCATTCCCTTGTTTAACAAATTTGGCACTTGATTTTCCTTGCCATGGAAACTAAGACTTGGCTTGCATGACTTCCTGCTGGAAGCATCAATTGTGTTGGCCTCCTCTCCTAGAATGGTTCTGGACTTGATTGACTGAGTTGGATCTGCAGCATTTTGGATCAGCCTACTCCTGCCCTGCTCTTGGTTGTGTCTCAATCACTTGCTTTCACTTTTGCGCCCCAGTTTTTGATATTAACTATTACACTTATATGAATATCAATGCAGTGACAGAGCAGAATGAGTGTTAACATAAAATCAGGACATGGGGCTGATTATCTTATGCTAGGTGTTAGAACTTTGGTATGATTTAACCCAACAGTAAGGTGAGAAACATAAAATATACTTAATCATTAGCCTTAGGAATTTAGAAGGGGGTTCTATATTAATTCCACATCCAAACAATTACAGGAAAGAAATTACATCTTTATTTGTATACTTAGAAATCAGTAGAACTAATGTGTATCATAAATACACATTATATCCCCACATATAGAAATCTTCATTTATACATTACCCATATCAATATACATAAATATCCAGATATTTTCAATAAGCATCTGGTTTATATCATCTCCTGTGCATCTTTATCCCATCATTCTTATCTTCTCATCATCAATATTACTTCTCCATGTTCCATATGCCATAATCTTTTGTATTTGTCTCTATTCTGTCTTGTCTTTGTTATATCATATTTTGTCACGCCACACATATGTTTCTATGCTTCTTGTTTTCCTTCTCTAATGTTATCCTTTTCTTTTTACCCCTCATGCTTTTATATTACTCTTCTTGGCCCATGCTCTTATGTCACTTTATTCTCCTCCTTATATATCTTCATAATGTCTCTTCATAGCTTCTTTTCATATTTTCATGTTATCTTTTACTCTTCTTTCTCTCTCTTCTCACATTTTTCCCTCACTATTTTATTACTTTTTATGACTTATCCCTTCATGTAATGAGTAATTAATGACTCAAAACCTCTCCATGACTCATCTTTGGTTCAAGAATGTACACAATGTTATGTGCACTACCCCATAGTCTCTTGTAATGTTAACATTCTCTCCTTGTTACTGCTAGGACAGTACGTGAGTATGTCTAACTTGGTGAAGATTCCTTCGAACAATAAGGCTCTTCTATTCAAATTGAACAGGTATAATTCATAAGGTTATAGAGAACTAGAAGATTGAGAATTAGAATTAAAAATTGGGAGAATGCTTCATGCTTCACTTGCCTAGATGGAATACTTCAATTCATGCTTCACTTGCCTAGGTGGAATACTTCGACTCTGTTGTACCCAAACCAAATTTTTTGCTTCATCAAGGCATTTTGCATAAAAGAGTCTAAACCTTGCTAAAATGATGACAAATACAGTTTTTGGGCAATATCAAGCATGGACTTTGGTCAGTGTTGTGTCAGTCAAAAGAAGGGTCTATTGATCGGAACCTGAATCGGGGACTCAAAATGAGGCTTTTCACAATGGAGGAGCATTTCACGACATGATTATACCTTTGCATGGTTATTTCAATGGCCAAGACGAAGATTTCAGTGATTAATTTGTGATGTACCGTGCTCACTGCTGATTTGATTTTTGCTCGTTTAAAGGTCTGATGTTTTGGTGTGTAATCTGATGTTTCTTGTTTTTTGTGTTTTTTGTGGTTTTATGCCAATGATTCAATAATTTCCTTACAACCATATGCATATAAGAACTCAAATTAAACTAAACTTCAAAAATAAACTGAGAAGAGACTCAATAAGATTGCTAAAGGCTTTCTTCATTACATGATAGAGTGCTTACATTGCATAACTTCCATACATTTCGAAAAGAGACACCATTTACAACTAATGACAAACTTGCAGCCAAAATGCACTGTGAACAGTGCTTGCTACAGTACCCGCGGCCACCATAATACACATAAAAATTTACTTACAACTTTCTCCCGCCAAATGATTGAAGAAAATGTTTCCAATACCAAGGGCGCCCCCTTTAGACAAGATAGCAGCAACTAAGAGAAGGCGTTTTTCTTATTTGAAGAAGTTGAAACCCTTACTTCAAGCGGCTGGCTGTAGATGAATGATCAGCTTCAACAAACACTAAAAAACACGAGCCACGTCCTCCAAAATGCAAAAGGAACCTCCAGCAGCAATCTCCCTTCACATGGATGACTTCTAACACTTGGAATCAACAAAATATGGCTCCCACGAATCAAGCAAAACTCAGACCTGCACTTTAAAGTGGTCTTTCACACTCTCAAGATGCATAAATTCGAAGAAACGAAGCCCCAACCAGGCCTCCCCACTGCTGAAAGTAGAAACCCTAGTTTTCTCCTTCCACACTCTCCACACTTCAAGCTTCAAACAAGACAAATAACTCATGCATGAAGAAGTTCGAACTTCTCAAGCTCCTTTTATAATTTTAACTTGAAAAACACTATTCATTAAAAAGTTACTATTCACTTAAGTTGTTACTTTTTCCACTTTAGAGATGAATAGTAACAGCAAAATAGAATTCAACCCCAAGAACTAATAGGCACATGGCCCCCAAAGTCTGGAAAGGTGAAACGATGAAGAAGATCAATATTTCGAGCTCCCGTAACACGCCAAACGCGCAATTCCACCATGTCACCAAACTCCAGATACCAAATAAACAAATTTCCGACCAGGTGCCCGGACAGGTGACCCTCTAACCAGAACCCTTAGCCTACGAGGGTCGATGTAATAGGCTAAACCACTGATTCACGGACGATCAATTAGAAGGGGACATTACAGTCCGCCCTCCCTGAAATTGCTTGTCCCCAAGCAATCTCAACTCTGGATGCTGAAGGATGTCCTCGCTCTCCCACGTTGCGTCCTCAATTGGCAAGTCCTTCCATTTAATCAGATATTCCCTGATGACCCGTCTCCGTAACTGTCTCTCACGGACATCCAAGATGGCTTCGGGCACCAGAATCAATTTCCCCTCGTCATCTAGGGGTGGTAGAGCTGTCGATGGAACCACACGATGTCCTAACGCCTTCTTGAGGCGCGATACATGGAATACATTGTGCACCTTGCTTTCTGTCGGTAGTTCCAACTCATAGGCCACTTCGCCAACCCGTCTGATGATTCTAAAGGGTCCATAGTACCGGGGCTTCAATTTCTCTGCACCACTCTTCTTGAGAGTAGACTGGCGATAGGGTTGCAGCATCAAATACACCATGTCCCCAACTTCAAAAGTTCGCTCCACTCTCCTCTGGTCTGTGTATTGTTTTTGCTGATTTTGTGCCTTCTGGATGTTCTCACGGAGAGCTTTCATAATATCCTGGTTCTCTTGTAGAAGATTCCCAGCACTGGGCACCCTACTGTCACTCAACAATAGGTCCAGGAAGTTCGGTGCCTCGTACCCGTACAATGCCATGAATGGGGACATTTGAATCGACATGTGGTGGGTGGTATTATAGCAATACTCACAAAGGTGAATCCACTTCACCCACCCCTTTTGCTGTCCTGCTATATAGTTTCAAAGGTATCCTTCCACCCATTTATTCACAATTTCCGTCTGACCGTCAATCTGCGGATGGTAGCTAGTACTCGGAGTAAGCTCGGTCCCACTGAGTCTGAATAGTTCCTGCCAGAAATGACTCAAAAACCGACTGTCTCGGTCACTGACAATGCTTCGAGGTAGCCCATGCAATCTGAATACTTCACGGAAAAACAGCTCAGCAACCTGTGTAGCTGAATATGTAGCTGCTATCGGGAAAAAGTGAGCATACTTGGTGAGGCGATCAACAACTATATAAATACAATCTCTTCCTTGGGCTTTCGGCAAGCCTGTAATGAAATCCATCGATAAGCATTCCCACTTCTTCTCTGGAATAGGAAGTGGTTGAAGTAACCCAGCTGGATAGTTGTGTTCTTGTTTGTTTTGCTGACAAATCAGACACTCTCTGACATATTTAAGGACATCCGATTTGAGTCCTTTCCAAGTGAAACGTTCTCGGACCTGCTTATAAGTTTTGAAATATCTAGGATGTCCGGCCATAGGCACATCATGAAAGGCCCTTAATATTGTGTTCTTCATTTCTGATCCTGGGGTCAAGAAGATCCTACCTTTGTAAATGATGAGGTCATTTACAACTAAATATCTGCTGTCCTGTACTGAACCCTCAACGATGCCAGAAGCCCATGAGTCTTTGGCATATTCTACAGAAATTAGGTGCTTCCAATTCTCTGCAATCTCGACCATAGAGTTTATGTGCGGACGACGTGACAAGGCATCAACCACAATGTTCTGAGTCCCTTTGACATAAACGATGTCAAAGTCATATGATTGCAACTTATTGACCCACTTCTGCTGACAATCATTAAGATCTCGCTGTCCGAGGAAATGCTTCAAGCTATTATGATCGGTCTTAACGCAAAATTTGCTGCCTACCAGGTACTGCCTGAATTTGGCCAATGCATGCATGATGGCCAACATTTCCTTGTCATAAATACTGTAGCCCCTCTCTGGCCCTCTTAATTTCCGGCTCTCAAAAGCTATTGGATGCTTGTCCTGCATGAGAACTGCGCCAATCCCTTCACCCGAGGCATCACACTGTAGCTCGAAGGGTTTAGTGAAGTCTGGTAAGGCCAAGACAGGACAAGAGGTCATCAACTGCTTAAAATTCTCAAAACACTCCTGCGCCTCAGGAGTCCAAATAAATGCCCCTTTCTTTGTTAGGTCCGTAAGTGGTGCTGCATGACGTGAATAGCCACTGACAAATCGGCGGTAGAAGCCACATAAACCCAAAAATCCTCGAAGATGGGTAAGATTCTCAGGCGTTGGCCATTCTACAATAGCCTTGACCTTGTCTGGATCCATGCACACACCCTTTGTGCTGATAATGTGGCCCAAATACAGCAGTTCAGTCATTCCCAGGTCACATTTTGATTCCTTTGCATACAAAGACTCGCTGGCCAAAATGCCCAGTACTATATCTAGATGTGCGATATGCTCAGCCCAAGTCTTGCTGTATACTAAGATGTCATCAAAGAAAACAAGTATGAACTTCCTCAGTTGTGACTGGAAGATCCTATTCATAGTGGACTGGAACGTAGCAGGTGCATTGGTTAGCCCAAACGGCATAACCATAAACTCAAAGTGCCCACAATGGCAACGGAAAGCTGTCTTTTCAATGTCCTGTTCCTGCACACGAATCTGATGATACCCCGACCTCAAGTCTATTTTTGTGAAATAACGTGCACCATGCAGCTCGTCTATCAGCTCATCAATTCGGGGAATGGGATTCCTATTTCTGATGGTTCTTTTATTTAGCAGCCTGTAATCAATGCACATGCGCAAGGTACCATCCTTTTTCTTTACTAGGACCACGGATGAGGCAAATGGTGATTTGTTGGGCCTGATGTGTCCCATAGCGAGCAACTCCTTAATAGTCTTTTCTATTTCATCCTTAAGCCGCTTAGGATGCCTGTAAGGAGTGACAATCACTGGCTTAGCGCCCTCCTCCAACTCGATGATGTGCTCAATGCCACGATCTGGCGGTCTACCAGGTGGAATCTCGCTGAACACCTTAGCGTGTTTGATCCTTCACTCCTGTATGTCTGGGTGATAAACTGGGGTTTGCTGCTCCTCTTGAGATGGCATTGACATACACTTAGCTGCCCACTCGATCATGTCATGTCGCATGAGTCTCTCCATTCTATTGAGAGATATCGTTCTGAAATTGATATCTCAGATGGCTTTCAGCACACGATTCCTTCCGTCCACCCTAAATCTCATCTCCATATCCCGAAGGTTAAGGGTAAACTCTCCAATGTCGTGTAGCCATTTCATCCCTAGGACCATGTCAGTATCTCCCATGTTCACCACGTAGAAATCTGCCTTAAAGTTGTAGTTGTTTAGTCGCATGGGAAGATTTGGAATCATTCTGTCACAATTAAGAGTGTAGCCATCAGCGACCTTCACTCTTATGCCATCAAATTCTTCCGTTTGAATTCCACGCCTTTCAACCAGCCTTGCATCAATGAAGTTATGCATGGCGCCTGTATCTAATAGGGTGATAATTTTTTTCCCAGCTAAGACCCCTCGCATTCGGAAAGAGCCCTCTCGCTGTATGCTTGTGAGGCGCGCTTCTTGAAGCTTTACTTCCTCCTCTGTTTCGGTACAGTTTTCACCCTCATTCTCAGATTTTTCTCCCTCGGACTCCCCCTGCTTAGTGTGCTGGTCTGATTTATTTGATTCAGAATCCTCATAGTAAGCCCACATTATTCGGTTAGCCTTCCCCTTAGGCCTCAAAGGACAGTCGTGATTTGCATCATATGGTCCTTTACAATAGAAACACAACTTTTTACGGCGCAAGTCATCGATAGTTTCTTTATCAAATGGAACTGATGATTTACCTTTAATATCTGCTTTCTCATTCTTCTTAGGGAATGATTTTCCATCCTTGTATGAAGATGATGCTTTAGACAACGACTTGTTTTGTGGGGCTGCGAGTTCCATGCTCCTCGCTTTCCTCATAGCCTCCTGTAGGGTAGGGGGATCAAAAGCTTTGATCCAACCTCTCAATGGTTCCAAGAGTCCTTCGATGAATAGCACTACCAACCTCCTCTCGGATATGTTGGGAACCATAATCGACAACCTTTGGAAATCACCCATATATCCCTCCAGACTCCCAACCTGCTTGAGTCTAGCTAGATCTCTGAAGTATGTCTCTGAATCTTTCCTGTCAAAGCGTTCAATCAATCGGTCAATAAACTCCTGATAGGACGTAATTCGATCATGCTGTAGGGTCACCAACCCGTGGTACCACCAATCATGGGCTGCTCCCTCTAGATGCAGTGTTGCATACTTAATTGCGTCTGCTTCTGCCATAGGCCGAAGGTTCAAGAAGGTATCCAACTTGTGGACCCAAGATTGTGCTGTAACCGTCCCACTGCCATCAAATGTGGGTAACGTGAGTTTGCTGGTGGCATGCTTGAGATTGTTGTGTTGATCTCTGTTTTGTCCTCTTAGTCTCCGAGTCAGTCTGTCACGGTAATACTCTCTTCTTTGACTCAAGAATCTGTCGAAGCTTAGACGTTCTTTCACTTGGGGTGCCAATAATTCCCATTCATCATTAGCGGCCATGAGTGTATCTGCAAACATTTCCTCTCTTTCTTCTTCTGCGTTACCATCTTCTGATTCAGCTCTCAAAAAGGTAGGATGAGAGGGCCTATCAGCTGTACGCGAGGGTGCCCTCCGAGACCCTGCTACACTCCTGTCATCATCTTGATCTTGTGGCTGCCTCCTAGGAAAATTCATCTGTTGTAGAGCATTTGTAAGCTGCTGTAATATCCCAGCTACCTCTCGCTGTCCAGTTCGTAAATCTCTGAAAGTTTCTCTTATTTCTCTATCTTCATTGTTTTCCTCATTTCTTCTTTCGTTTCTTGGTGGCCCCTCTTCTTCCCTGTCACCCATTTCTTCTACTGGCGTATCGTCAAACAGGTTATCCTCTTGCCAATTGTCTGCTTGCTCTGCCCTCCTACGAGTGTAGTACCTAGTATGACCTCTCATGAGAAATTTTGACCCTCCAGGATGGCAGGATCAAGGCTCTGATACCACTGTGATGTACCGTGCTCACTGCTGATTTGATTTTTGCTCGTTTAAAGGTCTGATGTTTTGGTGTGTAATTTGATGTTTCTTGTTTTTTGTGGTTTTATGCCAATGATTCAATAATTTCCTTACAACCATATGCATATAAGAACTCAAATTAAACTAAACTTTAAAAATAAACTGAGAAGAGACTCAATAAGATTGCTAAAGGCTTCTTCATTACATGATAGAGTGCTTACATTGCATAACTTCCATACATTTCGAAAAGAGACACCATTTACAACTAATGACAAACTTGCAGCCAAAATGCACTGTGAACAGTGCTTGCTACAGTACCTGCGGCCACCATAATACACATAAAAATTTACTTACAACTTTCTCCCGCCAAAAGATTGAAGAAGATGTTTCCAATACCAAGGGCGCCCCCTTTAGACAAGATAGCAGCAACTAAGAGAAGGCGTTTTTCTTATTTGAAGAAGTTGAAACCCTTACTTCAAGCGGCTGGCTGTAGATGAATGATCAGCTTCAATAAACACTAAAACACGAGCCACGTCCTCCAAAAGGCAAAAGGAACCTCCAGCAGCAATCTCCCTTCACATGGATGACTTCTAACACTTGGAATCAACAAATTATGGCTCCCACGAATCAAGCAAAACTCATACTTGCACTTTAAAGTGGTCTTTCACACTCTCAAGATGCATAAATTCGAAGAAACGAAGCCCCAACCAGGCCTCCCCACTGCTGAAAGTAGAAACCCTAGTTTTCTCCTTCCACACTCTCCACACTTCAAGCTTCAAACAAGACAAATAACTCATGCATGAAGAAGTTCGAACTTCTCAAGCTCCTTTTATAATTTTAACTTGAAAAACACTATTCATTAAAAAGTTACTATTCACTTAAGTTGTTACTTTTTCCACTTTAGAGATGAATAGTAACAGCAAAATAGAATTCAACCCCAAGAACTAATAGGCACATGGCCCCCAAAGTCTGGAAAGGTGAAACGATGATGAAGATCAATATTTCGAGCTCTCGTAACACGCCAAACGCGCAATTCCACCATGTCACCAAACTCTAGATACCAAATAAACAAATTTCCGACCAGGTGCCTGGACAGGTGACCCTCTAACCAGAACCCTTAACCTACGAGGGTCGATGTAATAGGCTAAACCACTGATTCACGGACGATCAATTAGAAGGGGACATTACAAAATTTATGAGGATTTCTCAGGCAAAAGCAAAATTGCGCCCCTGTAGCTTAGGGGCGCCCTTATCTTTGGAGGTCCAGATTTTGTGGCATATGCTCATAAACGTAGTCAATCTCTTTAGAATTAGCCTAGTTATCCATTGAGCTATCCTACGAGGATATCCGAGGTCTGTAGCTCTGGTAACTGATGTCAGAAGCCGAGGTTCAGGAGATTGAAGATTGCAAAAGGTTGTCAGTTTTTAACTTTGGCACCCCTATAGCTCAGGGGCGCCCTTCTTAAAGAGGGGCTAGTTGTTGGCATTCTTGCCTGTTGTTGCATTTAATTTCTTCACAACTAGTTTGGCTATCTGACAAGCTATCGAATATGGAGATTCAAGACTTAGAGCTCCGATAGTCAGGGTTAGAAGGTGAGGTTACAAGGAGACTTCACATCACAAAAATTTCCTCTAATGGTAAAATTGCGCCCCTATAGCTCAGGGGCGCCCTCCAAGATGACCTCTGAGATGAATGAGATTGCAGATAAGGTCTTCCTGACATCTGTGCTAATCTAGTCCAGCTTCGTAACGCACCAGTCAGCCCGTCAATCTGACATTCTGAGTGATCGTGGCAGAGATTCTACCAGGCACGTAAATCAGCGGGTGGAGAAACATGAAACATACATTGTAGCCTCTATAGGCTAGAGGCGCCCAACCTTTAGACCTGTCAAATGGGGTTATTTGCTCTTGAAGTCTTCACGGGACTTGTGTGTAATTACTCCAGCTATCCAACGAGCCCAGCCATCAATGTCTAGGATTTGGCAAACGCTAGTACGTGCGAGGTCTTTGCAAAATACAAAAAACGAAGACAACTTGAAAAATGGCTAAGTCTGGTTGTATATTCCATCTTGGGAAAGGCGCCCTTCTCTTTGAGGTCTTAGAAGCAGTTTTCTCCCTTCGTCGCCTCCAAAGACATCTCTCATAGGTCCTTCTAGCTACGCGTTAAGACAGGCGGTGCGCGAATCAGGTCATCCCAGCTCTTGATATCAGGGGTCAAAGAAGGGCATTTGATTAAGAGTTGTACTTTTGTCAAAATGGTGTTTGAGCTTTTTCAGGCCAGGGGCGCTATTACTTTTGGGGTCCTTAATACAACTTTCAGGTGCCTTACGTCTATTCGTTAGATGCGGAATACTGTCACGCAGTGATCCCATCATCCAATCAGCAGGGTTCACCGTTCATCGTTAGCAGCTGTTTGAAGCGTCAGATGGCAGTATGGAGAAATGACGAAGTCTGATGTCGTAAAGTCAATTTAATCAAAGGCGCCTAATTTTTTGAGGTGTTAAATGATGGATTTTGCAGTGATGACTCCTAGCAGACATTTCTTCGTTGCTCTATAGGCTTCGCAATAAATACACCTGCTCAGTCAGCATTTCTTCCAGAAATCAATGTTGAATATGGTCAGTTGTAACTTTGTAGTCAGGTACAAAGTAGGAAGTTAATAAAAAACGTAATATCTTGAGCAAATGGACGCCTATGAGGACAAATGAGGACTTTTCGAAATCAGTGAAGTTCGCCGGATGAATCCAAGAGCTCAACGTGGTTTGTCAACTGATTAAAATAATATTAAATATTTAAATTGCATATTTGAGCATTAAATGGCATTTTTCTTAAATTGGCGCCTCTTTGTGCTGAATTTTCAAATTGCATGATGAATATTTTTATTATTATTTTATTCCAGACTTCAAGTCAGTCTCAGTTCGAACTGGAGGGGTCCAATCAGAAGCATTCTATTTCAGTCAAGGGTTTTAAATCTTGTAGTTAGCATTATGGTGGGAATTTACTCTATTTAAGCATGGCGCCAGTCATTAATTCACCCATCCAGCTCAGAGAAATTTGTATTTCTTCAAAGCAAAGGCGATTTTCTTCATAGGTTGGGCGATCTTATCAGTTTTCAGTGGCGATTTCATCAAATAATTCCTTTTATAGGTGAAATTTCACAATCATCAGCAAGTTTGAAGAACAGGGGGCGATTTTGACAGAACATAGAAAAAACGTCTTTTCTCCTCTCTGATTCTCAAAATTCTCTCAGATTTCAATTTGCATGTTTCTGAAATTGGCAAATTTTGGCAAATTTAATCATCTGGATCGATTCTATATAGCTTCCTCGAGTTAAATTCATGTGCTTGAATTTTTAGGAATTTTTAACTCTAGAGGATTAGTTCTCGAGTTTCTAATTTTCTCAACTGAAAATTCCTTGCATGATCGAGTAGAAGTTAGATTTTTGCATTTCTGACGTTTTGGGTTGTCTTAGAATCTTTTTTTGGACAAAACCCATATCTCAGATTTTTCGCCGAAAATAACCCTTCAATAGGCTATTTTTAGCCTTAGTAGGCTATTTTTAGTTTTCCAAAAATCTTGTCAGAACATAGTCGAGTTCATAGTCAATGGGCGAGTTTTTCAAAATGCAGTACACTCAGCTCGAATACAGGACCAAATTAGTCCTTACTCATGACTTCATTGGGATAGTTGAGACGAATCTTCACAAGGTGCTGCTAGGGGCAGTCTTAGATCTAGTCAAGATCAGAAATTCAATTATTCAGAACATTCAGCAGTTTGGGTTACTTGAGGCCGCTTCCATACCTATCTCCGCTCATTGTGTTGAGTTCGTGATGTCTTGTATTAAGCATTACAACTCTGCTACTCGTGAGATAGTGTCAATAGATGGACAAGTCATTTGTAGTCTCAAGCCTCTGGATGTCGAGAGAAGTTTTGGTATCCCTCAGCACCCGAACAGTCTAGTTATTTCTATGGAGCAGTGTGAGCATGCATTCAACGTTGATGTAGACAAGTGCCAAAGCAAAATGGTAGAACGATGGTTAAAACAAGCGAAGAACAAATTGCCAAACAATGTGGGTCGTGGTGAGTACAAGGATGAATACGGAATTCTAATCACACTCTTGAATCGTGTCTCAGGTCATTCACATGCAAATGTTTTCCAGCCTTGGATGTATTACATCATTGGTCGCATCATATCTGGGCAGGAGCATTATGACTGGGCATTCTTCATCAGCGATGTTCTCCACAAGCAAATCACCGGTTTCTTAGTTGCCCACGAGTTTCACATGTGTTCTTACCTCATGTACTTGATTGCCTATCAGGGTCAATTCCGAGGGTTAAACACTGTTGGCATTCTCAGTATTCAGAATGTCTATCGCTATTATGATCACCTTGAGTTCACTAAGGTTGAACGTCACTACAAGCGTGTTCATGAGGCTTTCCTAACTTATACATTGAGAAATTTGGATCGTGATTTGCATGTTCGTATCTCGGCAGTTGCTAGAGCAGCGATGGATGGTTGGGCGAACTGGTTCATTCAGTTCCCGACATACACCTATATCTGAGTATATGGATTTATAGGAAATCCAGCCATGCTTCCACACTATCCTTCGGATAGAACAGTCTTTATGGAGTTCCTGAGGCAGTTACATAATGTTCATCGTCATTTGCGCCGCAAGCATAAACCAACTGCCAACTTTCCCTTTTAGTTTGGAATACATTGGTGCAAGAGGACAATTGTTGCCAAGGCTGCAGGATAGGAGTTAGAGAGGTATCATCTCAAGTATCTTGTTGAGGTATGTGCCTATGATCGTTGGGGTCATTACACATCACGCCTCAGTGGTCGCACATATCATAAGCCTTCTATGGAAGATTATTGGGAAAATTGCGTGGACGACTTCGAGGTTTGCAGACGTAGCTACAATTGCTTCTCTCTCTCACAGATTTCTATATACTTGGCAGAAGATGTGGGAGGTTTATCAAATGATGAGGGAGAAGTCCTTAGTTTTTTAGAGAGCAGGTTGACACACAGCCACTGCTAGCAGTTGATTGGTACGCCAAGGAGTACACAACAATAAAGGAGAGGTCAAGTAGAGTTATTCAGAATAGTATGCTTTACGTCGATAGCAAGAAGACTAGGAGGGTGAGTGTGCCTAGAACAGAGCCGCCAGTGGTAGATCCTTCGCTACCTTCCTCGTCAAAAACCAAGCAGAAGAAGAGGAGTAATCCTCCTAAGAAAAGTCAAGCGCCAAATAGTTCAAAAGGTAAGGCGTTGCCATTGATACACACATGGAGCCTGTCAGACATCCTGTCACAGAGCTAGTTCAGAGTCCGCCAGTGCCTGAGGTTCAGCCTCAAGTTCCTATACCATTTTCGGAGCAGTCATCAGTCCCGATTCATATCGAATTGAATTTAGACTCCCCATTTCGCAGCAATTCCTCTACATATTCACTCTCGTCAGAGCCTCCTGTTGCTAGTACAAATCCTTCTAGTAGCATTAGCCGAGACCAGTCTTGGATTGAAACTCAACTAGGAAGGAAGAGGAGGCAACCATCCTATGTCCTTAATCATTCAAACTTTGATCAAGTTTACCAGGATGCGCCAGACAAGAGGATCAAGAACATGGTCCATGTGGAGAGGAATACTGATATGGAGGCCATCATTGAGACTGCTATACCTCCACAGGGGAAGAATTTGGAGGAGTTGGAATCTCAGGACTTCGAGGTTATCACAGTCAACCTTTGTTGTAGCACACACCAGACTCAGGTTGATCTCTTACAGGTTGCTACAGATAGTGCCAAGGATAGAATGCTGAAGGACAGAGAAGACAAGGTAGCCCTCAAGGCTGAAATTGGATAGCTTCGTCAGTACATTTCTAGCCTTGTACATAGGTCAAATGTGTTGTACCCAAACCAAATTTTTTGCTTCATCAAGGCATTTTGCATTTAAAAGTCTAAATCTTGCTAAAATGTTGTAGAACACAGTTTTGGGCAATATCAAGCATGGAGTTTTTGTCAATATTTTGTCAATCAAAGTCAGTCTTATTGATCAGAACCTGAAGCAGAGACTCAGAATAGAGTTTTTCACGATGGAGGAGCATCTCACGATGGCGTTTCATATTGCACATGATAATTTCAATGATCGAAACAGAGTTTTCAATAATCAATTTATGAAGATTTCTCAAAGGAAAAGCCTAAAAGCGCAAGTATAGCCCAGGGGCGCCCAGTTTGTTAAAGGTCAAGATTCTGGTTAAAATGTTCAAGCATCCAGTCAATCTCTTCAGAATCAGTCTGGCTATCCGTCGAGCTATCCAGCAAGGCATTCCGAGACCCACAGCTTCGGTTATCAGCGACAGAAGTGGAAATCCCTAAAGTTCCAGATGCGAGAAATTTGTCCTTTTCAGGCAAAAGCGCGCCTCTAGCCTGAGGGCGCCCATCTTAAGGAGGGGGTAAATCTCGACTGTTTTGATGCCAGATGCAGTCAATTTGTTCACAACTAGTCTGCTTATCCGACGAGATATCAAGCGCAGTCATCCGACTCTCAGAGTTCAGACAGCGGTCATCCAAAGATCAGCTTAAAATGGAGTTTTCACGTTTCTGAGCTTCTCCGTTTGTTCCCAGTGCAAGTACAGGCCAGGGGCGCTGGTTTAAAGGACCCTCCAGATGGCAAAATTTGCAGACAGAGTCTTCATGACATCAGTAATACTCTAGTCCAGCTCCGCAATGCACCATTCAGCTTGTTGATCCGACGTTTCAGGTGGTCGTGGCAGAGATTCTACCAAGCACGTAATTTTACGGGCGGACCAACAAATGGTTTTCAGTGTATTTTCACAGTCCAGAGGCGCCTAGCCTTTAGGCTGGTCAGATGAGTCCGTTCGCGTTCGAAGTCTTCATGACTATTGAGCGTAATCAATTTATCTATCCAACGAGCCTAGCCGTCAGCCTTCAGCATTTGGCAGTCGCTCTTACGTGCGAGGTCTTTGGTGTAATACTGCAAAGTGAGGACGTCCGAAAAATGGCTAAGTCTGGAAGCGGTAATCTTAAATAAAATACGCACTGGAATTTTTGAGGTCTTAGAAGCAGTTTTCTTGCTTCGTCACCTCTAATGACTTCTCTTGTAGGCCCTTCTGGTTGTCCGTTAAAATAGATAGTACCTGAATCGGGTCATCCCAGCTCCAGATATCATAGGTCAAAGTAGGGTACTTGGATGAAAGTTCGACTTTCGTCAAAATGACATCAGTGCAACTATGAGCCAGGGGCGCTTTTACTTTTGAGGCCCTTAACACAGCTTTTAGTTCTCGTGTGAATAGTCATCGGATGCAGAATATCTCTAGTCATGCAGTGAGCTTCGTCTCATATCAGCAGGGTTCATTCACCGTCAGCAGCCATTTGAAGTGTTAGATGGCAGTTTAGGAAAATGGCTGTCTGGAACCCGTAAAGCAATTTAATCAGGGGCGCCTCATTTTTCAAGGGGTTAAACGATGGATTTTGCAGTAATGTCTCCCAGCAGACATTTCTTCCTTGTTCAGTAGGCTTTCCGATGCATTCTCCAGATCAGTCTCAGCATCACCCGGTCATCCAAAAATCAGTGTCGAAGTTGGCCAGTCGTGACAGTGCTGTCAGCTATAAAATAGGAAGTTAATAAAAAGTGCAATATCTTGAGCAAATGGACGCCTATGAGCTCAAGAGATGACTTTTCGGAATCAGTGAAGTCAAACGGTGAAGCCTAAAGCTTCATTCAATTGTCAACTGGAGTTTCAAATATTTTGCATATTTTAGCATTAAGTGGCGATTTCTATTTTTGGCGCCTTTGCTATTGCATAATAAATATTTTATTATTATTTATTTTTGAACTTGCAGTCAGTGGTAGTTCAACTGAAATGGTCCAATTGAAAGGCTTCTATTTTCAGCTGAGGTTTTAAGTCTTGCAGTTGTCAGATTGATGCGAATTTCATCTTCTTTAAGCATGGCGCCTTCTTCATTTATCATTCATATTTTCAAGAAAATTCGTATTTTTCAAGGAGATTCATATTTTCTTCAAAGGGAAAATCGTAATTCTCAAAGGCGAATTTTGTCAAAGGAAATTCATAATTTTGAAGCAAAATTCTTTTTTCTTCAAGGCAAAGGCGTATTTTCAAGCAAAATTCGTTTTTCTTCATTCACAAGGCGTATTTTCAAGGGAGATTCGTATTTCTCAAACAAAGGTAGATTTCTCATCTATTTGCAAAGGCGATTTCTCCAATCACATTCTTTTGCAGGTTAAAGTTCACAGTTCTCAGCAATTTGAAGAATTCAAGGGCGATTTTCACAGAAAAAGAGCATCATAAAAACGTCTTTTTAATCCTTCAATCTCATATTTCTCTCAAATTTCAATTCGCATGTTCCCGAAATTGGCAAAATTTGACAAGTCTCAGCATCTGGATCATTTCTATATAGCTTCCTCGAATTAAAATCGTGCGTTTGATTTTTCAGGAATTTTTAACTCCAGAGCATTCGTTCTCGAGTTTCTAATTTTCTCAACTCAAAAGTCTTTGCATGGTCGAGTAGAAGTCAGATTTTTGCATTTCTGACGTTCCGGGTTGTCTTAGAATCCTTTTCTGGACAAAACCCATATCTTAGATTTTTCGCCGAAAATAACTCTTTGAAAGGCTATTTTTAGCTTCAGCAGGTTATTTTTAGCTCTCAGAAATGTTGTCAGAATATAGCCGTGTTCACAATCAACAGGCGAGTTTTTCAGAGATAATGGCTGTCACTTCAGTTACGGAGCCGCCAAAGTTACCAGTGAGTGAAATGCTAGTTTGAGTATGCAAAGATTGTCAAGATTACTCAAGTTGTTGACATTCAGATACTGATGCAGTTGACAGCCTCGTTGAGGGGTTGATTGTTCGAGATCGCACTCAGTAGACTTCAGTTCCCACCTCTCAGGATAGACATTATACACAGGAGTTAACTTGGCGTTACCCTTTCAAGTTAACTGGCTGTCTCACCTCATGCATATCTATTCTGAGATTGACCTTGTTTACTTGGAGTTTCATTTAGGGTTTTTCGTTAACTGATGGGTGTCTTCCAGTTAACTTGTTTTCAATAAGGATGTGCATGCTCGCACACTTGTCCATTTTTAGATTAGATGTTTCGGTTAACTGAGGGTAGTTTCCCAGTTAACTGTATAGTTTACCTAATTAGGGTTTGGCGCATTGCTTGCATGCATTGCAAGAACTGTAGATGACACAAGGTGATTTTAGGGTTCCCTACACCTTGATGTATATAAATAAGAGCTTATGCTCATTTGTAAATAACTTTTGCTTGAGAGAGAAATATATGCTGCCTACCTTGCCCTCAATATTGCTCTTTTGGTATTTGTTCATGTGTCTTCTATTATGATTAAGTGTTATGCCACATAGGGTTTCATGCAATTGTAATGGTGGATTCTTTATGTCTTGTGAATCTTTTATCATTTCAATCAAGTGTTATGCCACATAGGGTTTCGTGAGATTGTGATGATAAAATTGTTTTGTGAAGTCTTTACTACTTTCAATCAAGTGTTATGCCACATAGGGTTCCATAAGATTGGCGTGGTAAATTCCTCCCATAGTTAGATCTGTTTGAACATATTTACCATTGAGGTCAATTGTTATGCCACATAGGGTTTCAAGAGATTGAGATGATAAATCTGTTTTGTGTATCTTTACCATTGTGATCAATCGTTATGCCACATAGGGTTTCGAGAAATTACGGTGATAAATCTGTTTCGTGAATCTTTATCATTATAATCAAGGGTTATGCCACATAGGGTTTCGTGAGATTGTAATGATAAAGGCTGTTTTGTGAAGTTTTTACTATTTTGATCAAGTGTTATGCCACACAGGGTTTCATAAGATCATCTTGGTGAATTCTTAAATCTGTTTTGTGCCCAATAAGCTTGTTTAGATTGAGATGATAGTTGCGCCACCTTGCCTTCAAGTAGAGAGTCTAAACTCGTTTATCGTCCGATAGTCATCCCTGCTCCATTTCCTCATGCTCTGTTTTCTTGAGGAAACTGGATAGATTTAAAGTAGTTAGCTTAGTTGTAGTTAATGATCTGCGAAACCAGAAAATCCTTAGCTGCAACGCTCTTGGTTTTCTTAACCTTGTGCCTCTTCCGGTGAGAACAAAAAGACAGGACTTAGATTACTTTTCTTTTCCATGCATTCCAGCACAACGAGGGAGCTTCCCCTCCTAATTTGAAGAGCACTCATTGCGTAGTGTACATAGCTGTCCGTACAAACCTGCACTCCAGAGGTGTTAGATTTTACGCCAACAAAATGTTACTGCCACACTCCCATTGATGCTTGAGCCTCCAGCAGAACAGGGCCAGTTTAATCACCTGGTTGTATATGGCAAGCGTTTGGAGGAATGGGAGGAGTTCGTTGCTAGAGGCCGTTCCATGCTTATAGAGCTATATCAGTTGCGGTACAATGCACGAGAGCTCCGTCTACGTCTCTAGGATGAGGAGCGAGATATGGCGATTAGTAGACCCCAGGACAACATTATGATTGCTCACCTAAGTGTGGCATATGAATCAGTCACAGATGCAGAGGATAAAGAGGCTATCTACTCTTGGAAAACACAGTTGGTTTTTAAGACAAAGATAGAGGAAACTATGGCATCGAAGTTGGCTGAGAGTAAAGAGCACGTTACTAGTGCACTCCGGTTTGCAAGGACTTTAGTATCTCGCTTACCGTGCCGGTATCAAATTGAGGGTGGTGCATATGTTGAGCTTATTGATGTTCATTCAGAGCTCCAAGCACTCATTCATACTATTTTCAGTGGGGAGACCGTTGGCTGTAAGATTAATCAGCTTATAGTCATGTCAGTATTGTTCGATGAAGCAACCGGGAGCAGAGGTGAACTTCAGTCCCAGATCACAGCTGGTGAGGACATGCTACACAAACATAGCATACTTTGGCAGAGTATCAAAGCTCCAAATAGTGATTCAGTTAACAATCTCGTTGAGGGATTGGTTGCTCGAGATCACGGCCAGTAGACTTCAGTGCCCACTTCTCAAGATAGAAATTACACAAAAGTTAAACTTAGTGTTACCTTTTCAAGTTAACTCGCTGTCTAATCTCATGCATGTCTATTCTGGGATTATCTATGTTCACTTGGAGTTGCATTTAGGGTTTACGTTAACTGATGATAGTATTCCAGTTAACTTGCTTTCAAGAAGGATGTGCAAACTTGCACATTGTCCACTTAGATTAATTATACCAGTTAACTGATGGTAGTTTTCCAGTTAACTGTATAATTTGCTTTATTAGGGTTTAGCAATAAATCTTGCATGTATTGCAAGATTGTAGTTGACTCAAGGTGATTTTAGGGTTCCCTACACCTTTCGATGTCTATAAATAAGAGCTTTGCTCATTTGCACATAACTTTTGCATGAGAGAGAAATATATGTTGTGCCTACCTTGCCTTCAATATTGCTCGTTTTGTATCTGTTCATGAGTATTTACTATTATGATGAATTGTTATGCCACTTAGGTTTCATGCAATTCTGATGTGAATTCTTGCTTTAGTTAGATATAATGGCTAGTTTGATCGTAGATTGTATGTGTGTCTCACCTATGCAATTTATTGCCCTAGTTGGCTATCCTTCATGTTTTGTGTTCAATAAACTCGTTCAGATTGAGCTGATAGATGTGCCACCTTGCCTTCAAGTTGAGAATCTATACTTGGTTATCGTGTGATGTGTGTGAATAATAAATTTATTCAGATTGAGTTGATAGTTGCGCCACCTTGCCTTCAAGTTGAGAATGTGTACTCGGTTTATCGTGTGTTGTCATTTCCAATAAGCCTATTCAGACAAGCAAATAGTTGTGCCAACTTGCCTTCATGTTGTGAGTTTGTACCCGATTTATCGTCAGATAATCATTCCTGCCCCGTTTCCTTATGCTTTGAATTCTTGAGGGGATTGGATAGTTAAGTTACTTAGTTTTGTGTGTTGTAGTTAAGTCTTGCGAAACAAGAAAATACTTAGCTGCAACGTATATAGTTTTCTTGAAAGCCTTGTACCTCTTACAGCTGAGACAAAAAGACAGGATATAGTTTAGTTTATTTTCCTTTTCGAGCATTTTTGTTAAGCACAACGAGGGAGCTTCCCCTCCTAATTTGAAGAGCACTCATTGCGTAGTGTGCATAGCTGTCCATACCAACTTGCACTCCAGAGGTGTTTGTTGTAACGCCAACAAACTCTGTGCATATTGACATTATGGGCTGTTTATATATGTATACATGTACAAGAGAAGTAGTTACAATGATTATCTTTTATAAGACCATTCTATTTTGAACTATTGTGGTTTGCCTTCTGCTGATGTGTTGGCTTGGCTTCCTAGTGTGCACTGTGTGAGTTGGTTCTTTGTCTTGGTTCAAGCAATGGTAATGTAGACAAGTATGGTGACAACTGACATCTGAAATGAGGGTAGTTGCTAAGCCTGACTTGTGTAGTTGCCCTTTTCACTGTGCACCAAGTGGAGCACTGGTTGAGGTGTTGAATAGATGAGCATTGATCTTGTGAGATGATGGCACTAGACTCTACATAACAAACTTAAAATATGTGCCACAATGAGGATGTGACTATTAAGGCTATGTTTGGATCAATGGACATGTACAAAGCTTCAGGTATGTTTTGGGATGATGGATCCCAAATGACATAGGAATTACAAAAAGAAAAATACAACATTCCATATTTCTTGGACAAGTTTGCTATTTTGTTGGATCTAGATGGTTTTGGTAAAGGATAAAATTATGATGATCTCTTAGGTTTTGCACAAGATGGTTTCGACTACAAACAAACTTGTCAAATTGTTTTGGCTTTAGCTCGACTTGTTAGATGTACCTTTTCTAGCTGGTCCTCTAGCCACCAGGTTTTTGGATCACCCTAGGTCACCCCTCCACATTTCCGCATTTATTTCATACTTCAGCCTTATACCAAGCCTGTTTTCTCTACTGAATTATCTTAGAAGGCTACTTAAGATTGTCTTGAAGTTGTCCATTTTGTAATTTTGACTAGTTAATTGAGATTAGTGCCTTAGTCAAACTTGGCGGAAACTAGATTATCCATTTTGAAGCATTAACCCATATTCAAGGTTCTATTTCAATCTGTTTACATGCACACAAACTTAAGATATGTCTCAAGAATGAATCGTTAATGACATAGGACCTTGAGACAAAAATCCAAATGTTTTATTTTACTTGGACAAGTTTGCTATTTTGTTGGATCTGGATGGTTTTGGCAACGGGAAAACTTGTTGGGATGTCCCATTCTGCACAAATTGGTTTTGGATGCAAATGAACTTGTTGGATTATTTTGGCTTATAGCTCGATTTGTTAAGTATAAACTTTCCTAGCTAGTCCTCTAGCCATTGGATTTTTGGATTACTTGGGATCACCCTTGAACTTATCTGCATCTACTTCATATCTCTATCGTCTACCCCTGAACTTGTCTACATCTACTTCATATCTCTATGTCTTCTACCAACTTTGTTTTCTCTGGTAAATTATCTTAAAAAGGTGCTAGAGATTGTCTTCAAGTTGTATATTTAGGCAATATGACTAGTGATTTGAGATTAAGGGCTTAGTGATCCAAACTTAGCTAACTTTTATGATCATTTTGGAGTACTAACTCATATTCAAACTGTAAGAATTCCTCCTCTAGCCATTGGATTTTTGGATTACTCTGGATCACCTTTGAACCTTTTTGCCTCTGCTTCATACCTCTATCTTTTGCCAACTCTGTTTTCTCTAGTTAATTATTTTAGAAGGCTACTGATGGTTGTCTTCAAGTTGCATACTTAGGCAATATGTCTAGTGAATTGAGATTAGGTGTAATGTCCCCTTCTTTGACCTAGGCATTAGGGAAGTTCCATTAGCCTATTTATTCTCATAGGCTAATTTGGGGAATTGGAAAGGGAATAATTTAATGATGTAGGAGCATCCAAAGTGTAAGAGCAATCTTGCATCAACCAAAAAAATGTTGTTTCTTTTCAATAAGGGCTAAATTTGGCATATTCCTATTTTTAGTAAGTCTGTATTTATGCACGTATGGGCATGAAATCTTACACAAACCTCCAAAATGGTAAATTGAAGCCAATGGTGAAGAAATCACTTCAATATCATTTATCATTTGAGAGATATTTAAAATTTCAATTTTCAAAAATCTTGTTAAAAATGTTCAAAGTCAATTTTGAAGCATCTAGAGGCTCTCGATGGGCCTGGAAAGTGGTCGAAAATCAAAATGTACCCTATGGTACCATTTTGAGGCCAACCATCTCCTCAAGAGCTTTCCGAAAAGGTATTATAATTGAAAATCCGATGGTTGGTTCAAAAGTTATGACCCCACGAAGTTGCATTACTAAATATAATAAAATTTTGAAATTTCGTCTTGTGGGGTTTCACTTTCTAGAAGATTCTTGGGCGGTTACACATTCCAAATAAAGGATGCAAATGGGGGTTACAAAGAGGGGGGTAGAGCAGAGTGGATTGTGGCTACAATTTGCAGATTTGCAGATTTATGTGATGTCAGTTGTAATGTTGTAATTTCAATTTCATTTCAGTGATAATAGAAAATCTTTGCTTCCTTCTTGCATTTTGTTTGTGTAATTCTCTGTTGTTGTTGTGAGTTTCAGATTGTAAGGGGAGTACCCTTCATCAAATAATAAAATAAGTAGTCTTAAATTAATATTGTGGGTGACTTGTATTTAATTAATTTTTATCAGGTGACTTAAGTTAGGACTTAAAAACAAAAAAATAAAATAAAGTTGCTTTATGTGGGCCTAAAGGATTATTATTTTAATAAAAAGGTAAATTTTAAAATATTTTCCAGAAAGTTCCATCGAAGGTTATAAAAAGAGGATGAAGGAGCTCATTTGTGGATCTTGGTCATTTTTCATATTTTCACATTGTGAAGTTTGAGGAGATTGTTCCAACGAACCCTAGGATGAAAACCCTATGGGTTATTGTTTTTGGTGAAGAGATTTTGCCCAAACCAATTTGGGTGAATTCATTCAAGATTCACATTTGTGCCAATTGCATAAGTGATTGGTTCAAAATGATATTTCTTCCAAGTTGTGATTTACAAATTTATTGAAGTTTTGTCTGCAAAAAAAAAATTGTTGAGAAAGATATTGTAGCTTGTTCTACCTGATTATATGTCTGGTTTGCACTTGCTGGCTGCCATTTTTAAGGAGATTAAAAGCATAAGGTTGTGGATGCTTGGGTCTTGATTTAAAAGTTACATTATTAATAATCATAGATGCCATTGTTGTGGGGTTCACGAGTATTAAACTTGCTAGCCGCCATCATTGGAAATTTTGTGCATGTAAGGTTTCTTTGGATTATAATAGTTGCTACAACCAGCTGTATCGTTTAGTAAGAAGGGCATCTGCATTTGAAGAGGCGTTGGAAGTACCTCGGTGACCATGGAACTCTAATAAGGGAGTTGATTGGTATTTTTGAAGAGTTCAAAGCATAGTTTTCCAACCGCTGCACCTACAGATGCCATATAAATTGGATGTGGCTTACAGAAAACACCAAATAGTGGGAGTTTTGAGCGCCATTCCTAGAGGACTTCGCTAGGTTATGAGGAGATTACTAGTAAGCACGACTCTGGAATATTAGTGCAGCCATCCTTTGGAGATTTCTGTTAAATTTGGTACACAAACGCAGTTGCACCATCCGTTGTTCAGCATATTGAAGTACCATGTAGGGGATGCATAAGGTGGAAGGTAGGAAAAATGAGTGAATTCAAGGTATAGATCAGTCACAGCAATAATCTTTAACCTGCAGCAATTCCATACAGCAGCTAGAACAGGGTGATTCCTCCTTGCATGCCAAGCTACTGCCCAAGTCCAATCGTTTGGGTTAGAGGAGCCTTTAACTAGTAAATTAGTTCTAGAAGTATACAAGGTCAGAAATTATTAAAACTGCATTTAAATTTATTTTTTCAATTAATCAGCATTTGTAATGAGAAATCTATATGCCATTTGCGGATCTTTCGCTATTTTTCTAATTTCTAATTGTGAAGTTGGACATTTTGTTCATCTCAAACCCTAGGACGAAACCCCTACGAGAATATTGCCTTCGGTGAAGAGATTTCTTCTTAGTCAATTTTGATGGATTCAAATGCAGTTCATATTTGGGCTGAATGTTTGCATTGTAAGAGTTTGGAACAAAGCAATTTATTAATATAGGAATACGGAGATTTGCAGGTAACAAATCTGTAGAAGGTTTGCAAGAAAAATTACAAATTTGTGTGTAAGACTTGTGTGTGCAAGTGGGAGACATGATAGAAGTTTTCGTGTTGTGTGTGCAGTGGAAGAATCAAATATAAAAAATATATATAATATTTGAATTTATGCTGAGCATACACCCAGCTGTACCACTTTTGAGTTTGTAATACCCATCAATTAGGGATAGAGGAAAAACAACAATACTCTCAAAAATATACAACAGAAAATTCTAAAATTTTATTTCCAAATGAGATATCCTTTAACAAACTTAGATTTAGACTCAGATTATTGATCTGATTTTTCTGCTCATTTAAATAAATTTCTTATTATTTCTGAACATAGAAAAGTCACAGAAAAAGCACTTCAAATCTGCCCAAAATTTACAGAAATGGCTTACATTGATTTTTCCATAATTTTGTGAGATGAACATGATTAACAATATGCAGATTTAGGCACAGATACCTCAGAAATATCTTCAAACCCTAACTGCCCTTGCAAAATCCCCAGTAAAGCAGTGCCAGGTCTGTCCCACTTGTCCCTTCTGTTATTAGCTTCAGTGATGCTTGGAAACATGAAGACACATTGCTGTAGATAATCCATATCTGATCTTGATATTCTGATCTCACCTCCCAAATGGCCTCCAAACCTGACAATGAAGTGCAGCTCTGAAAATGCTGTGCTAGGGCAGACCAAAGCCCTTCCACCGAAACACACCCTTTTGACTAGGGGGAGCCCGTATGTCTCTTCGAAACTAGGGGTACTCAAGGGTTTTCAAACCTTAAGCCAAATATTGCCACAACAATAGAGAAAAGACTGATAACATAATGAGCTCCAAAAGAACCTAAAATGTTATATAATGACTCCATAATAGAAGTATGAGGGGAGGCAAAACATAGATTTTTTTTGGCGTTTTGGGATTGAGCCCATAATAGAAGTATGAGGGGAGGCAAAACATGATACCTAGAGAAAAATTAACTAAGTGGGTACAAGAGTGAATGCTAACATCTTCATCACCTTATAGCTGAGTGGGGATGGGGACTAGGACATACTCGATACCATGGGGCAAAAGGAAGAGAAAAATTTGTAGCACATTGGTAATCGGGATTTGGGATTCCTCAATAGGCATCCTCTTGGAATGGTGTAGAGAAAAGCCTACAAATCTATGAAAGAGTAACAAATGCTAGTGCTTGATGCTTACATGTTACTAAGTTAGTTGGATGCTTGAAAGTCTGGATCCAAACAAGTGGAAAACTAACAAGAGCTGAAGTTTTGGTTGTAGACAAGGAAGCGGTTAAGTGAAATTTTGGTGAGCAAGACAAAGGAGAGAATTGGGGAAAGAAAAGAAAGCATGACAATATAGAGAAGCTCAAAACTTTGATGAACCAGACAATGCAGGGTTCGGGGAATGGGGAAACTGAAGGAAAAGTATTCAGGTAAGAGAAAAGACAAAACCTCAGTTAGAGCTAGCAACAAACTTAAAGACTTTGACACTTATTAAATTATGACATTTAGCCAAATGACATGGATTGAGAAAATTTTTGGTATGTTTGGGCAAAGATTCAATGACACATTTTGACATGGGGAATGAAAAGTCCAAAATTTCCTGTAAGGTTAGAAATAGGGACAACATGATACCAACTAAATTAGGGCACACCAGTAAATGAATAAGGAGACGACTATTTTATTTGTAAATGTAATCACTGGAAATTTTGGGTATGGGAATGGGTATGTGGTCTATGCTCCTATAATGGAGATTCTTGGCAACTATGTTGAATTGTCATGATATCAATTGTTTTGGGAGTATTAGCACTTGTGTTTAAATTAGTGGGCATACACTGTGCTAATGCTGACGATAATGGGTATGGTGGAAACCTTTGCAAACTAGTGAATAAGTCTGAAATTATAGAAGGGAGGGTTCCATCTAATATCTCCTGATAAGTGAATAAACTTATCTTTCGTAATGAAATAAAGTTGAAATGTTAAATTATGATGTTTAAAATTTGGGGCTTCGTAATCTGTAATGTGAGGAACAGTTACTCTCATTGAAGTAGACCAGTGTTGCATGGTGTAAAACAACTACCAATGTATAGTGATGGTATATGAATTGTAAATCAACCTTTTGGTAGGTTTTATGTTGCTCAACTAGTTTTTGCCGGTACAATGAAGTCATTTATGAGATGATCAGGCTGCATGTGATGCATGACCAAAAAGACTTTGGGTGGATAATGCTCTTTAATTAATGTATGGCACATGGTGGAATTAAGTTTTCTGTTTACTTGTTTAAAGATTTTCATTTTGTATTTTCAGTTTGATCAACGGCAAAAGGCCATGGGATTACCTACAAGTGAGGAACAGAAAAAACAAGAAATACTGAAGAAATTTATGTCTCAGGTTTGTCTTTATATTTGTTTGCCCGGGGTATCATTTGATTCAATTTCTGTTTCATGGTTTTGGAGTTTCTCTTGTTTGGAAATCTTATTTTCGTTTCCCTTAACATTTGCAGCACCCAGAAATGGACTTCTCAAAGGCAAAGATATCATAGGAAGAGCACTGTCCATGTGTGCAGAGGTTGCATTTTGAGAAACAATATTAAGTGTTTGGAGGGATATTAGTCTTTTATCCTTTATCATGCTTGTCATTAGAACTGTTACTGCCATCTGACACTAGGCACTCTTACCTGCCATTGTATCTTGTTGTAATTTATGGGTTACTAATCAACTATGGTAATTAGCGGACATTAATAGGCTTTATTTCTTTCTTTCCTTGGATGCATTATGCTGGTTTAAGCATCAATGTCTTATATAAATATGGATTATTATTCCTTTTGTATATATGCTATGCTACTAGGCGGTTGGTAGACATCAAGTTAATTCATTTCTTTTGCTTTTCTATATATCCTGCGCTGTTAGGTAGTTGGTAGACATCAAGCTGGTCCCCTTTTCATTTGTATATATGTTATATTGTTAGGTGGTTAGTAGACAACAAGATGAATATTTCCTCCTTCCTATGCAACATTAGCTATGATTCCACCAAGTTTTAGGGAAGGGGATGGTAGGAGAAAGGAGGATGTGTTTCTGGGAGGCCATTTTGTAGGAGACTACAATTAAAAAGGTAGGGAAAATTTAAAAATATATATGAACTTTCAAGTATGCAAATGATAAGACATTCATAATATACATTATAGAATGTTCTTATATAACATTAGAGCTGAATTGAGATTTCACATGAGAGTTGATGCACAAACAAACAAAATTTCATTGCTTTTGTTGTCAATGTGCAATGTGCATATATATTATATTAAATTTACAACAAAATGCCCAAAGAATGTAAGTTTCAACAACAAAATAAAATAAATAAAATAGTATAGTGAAAATGGTACATTCAACTGCCTCAACATTCCCCAATGATCTTGGCAACCACAAAGATGGTCAAATAATTGTTTCTTACTCAACTAAACTAAATTTTGTATGTTTAAATGCATGCTACTGTATTATTTCTTCTTTATAGCCAAAAAAAGAGAAAAAGAGAAAGAAAAAGAAAAAAAGAGGTTCAGCTTAGTTGTTATTTTGTGAAATCCTTTGGAGATTTCCAATGTTCAAGACAATATTGAATTATAAAGGTGGGAGTTGCTTACAATGGTGCAAAATCGAGCCAACATGGCTCATTTAAATCTGTCATGTCCCCGTTTTAGCTGACACTGTTTGTCGAGGAGTGAGCCTATTATTTCGATCCTCGTAGGCTGACAGATGGGTGCAAAGGATCATTGGAGGCAGTTGCTCAGTGTTTGGTAGCTCCAGTATTGCAGTTGTTTCAGGTTGGGCCTTCGCAGAATCTTCCAGAGTGCTTTTTCAGGAACTTTCTATTTTTAGAAAGTTAGGTCAGGCGGAAGCTGCTATTTTGGGCAGGGCACCTGGTTCAACCATTCAGCTCAGAGTCGACCCAGTTCCTCAGTTTGGCAGTCAGACGGAGAAATATTGGAATATTTAATGGTTTAATGAAATAATTAATATTTTGACTTTATATTAAAGTCACGTTATTAATTATTTAAATATTTAATTAAATTGGCCATATTATAAAGTATTTATTATACTTTATAATAAAGTATTAATATTTGATAAAATGAATATTTATTATTCATTAAATAAGGCGCCAATTATTAAATGTTTTTCTCCTAAGTTAAAAGCGCATGAATTAATCATTTTTTTTAAATGATTATTAAAAAAGAGCTTGGGTCGAATTTCTCAAAGGGCAGTATATATTCTCAGAAAGGACAAATCGAACGATTATGATATGATTATTCAACTTTGTCTTTTATTGAGAGCTGTGGAGTTTGTGAAGAAACTAGGGTTTCTGCAAATTCGTGCATTCTTCAGGCTTTGGAGAACGAAACCTCTTCAGAGTCAAGCTTTCTGAGGTTGTGAGAGATCAGCTGAAGATTGCTAAGTAAGGTGGCTTCATACAGGAGTCATATTTGTGCTTACAAGTGAAGATCCAACATAGGGTTAGAATAAAATTGCAAGTTTTCATCTGCTGCTACAGTACGCGTGAACAGTGCTTTTGCTACAGTATGCGTGAACAGTGCTTTTGCTACAGTACGTGTGAATAGTGCGCGTGAACAGTGTTTTTGCTACAGTACGCGTGAATAGTGCGCATGAACAGTGCGCGTGAACAGTGATTCGCTACAGTGCTCGTGAACAGTAAAATGCTTCCAGATTTGGTATTGATGGAGACAATCAATTGAAGACCTTTTCCAGATTTTTGTCAAAGCATAGAGCTGCGATTTGTCAATAAGGCGCAGCCCTGGAGCAGGGGCGATTTCAGTCTTGGAAGGCAAATAAAAATCAGAAAAAATACATTAACATTTGCATGCATCGTAGGGGTTGAGGAGACCTAGGCGCTGCCCTAGGATGTCATTTCCAGATTGTATTGGAGGCTCAAAGGCTTAGTATCAACTGCAATGAGAATTCAGGTTCCTATTATTTGTATTGTTATAAATACATTGCATTCATTGCTGGGATAGATATTGTTGATTTATTGTCACCCATTTGTTGTTTATGAACATGATAAGAGTGTGGCAAGTTCTGATATAAAAAGACAGTCATTATATTTGCATCCTAGCACATTGCAATCTCAGAAAATTGTAATCAGATTTATATATTTGCAAGTAGTCATTAGTTGCAAGTCCTTATCATTGTTCTACCACTTCTATATTGCAACAAGAATATCATAGAACACTTCCAGCATTACTACACACCCAGAAATAATCATTTTCAATATGCATACCAACTGTTTGACATAATGTCAAGTGGCTGTAGGTGCAAGTTTTTCACTTAGAAGTCATTGATAGACATTGTAGCTGATTAGGAAAAATCATACTTGCTCTTAGGTGTTAATAAATGCATAGTAGAGTTGTTTTTCAAACATTGGAAGCATTCAATAATCGTTTTCCAAAGAACATATCAGACTGATAACTTAGACCAGCAAGCTGGAAGTTTGCCTTCGAATTGTTTTGACGAAATTTCAAGGGAACAAAGAAGAGTTTTTGAGTC
>VDFB02193867.1:198399316-198832557 GCA_007258455.2 Sequoia sempervirens
AGGCTGCCACTTCCAATTTATCACTACTATTGGGGAAACATTTGGCAGCGTCCTCAAGCCTTGTGCGAAGAGTATTCAACTCGCTCGCTAAACGATCGTTCTCCAACTTTAGAGACGAATTCAGTTGCAGTAATTCCAAGCTCTTGATTTGGGATTCCTGTGGTTCTGCATAGATTCCTTTGTTTGTGGATTTCCCTTCGAATTCCAGAAAATGCCCAATAATCATGATGGCTAATATGACAACCACGGCATTAACTGCAAAGCATTTTGATTTCTTGGCCGCATGGACACGAAGGAGAGTTGACCCACTTCTTTTCTGCCTGAATGCAGAGTAGTTAGGCGATTCCACGCTATCTGTGTTCATAGTTGTTACAACATTAACCCCCATTAATCCAGTGAGTAGATTCAACAGAATTATAGAGTCTCATCAGTAGATGGGTGTATCGGCCAGCACAAAACGCCGGGAAGCAAAGAACCGGCACGTCGTGGCACGTGATATTGGAGCTTTTCCCGGATGCTTGCCTCTAATTGCTCGATTTTCAAAACGGAATTAAGGTATTATTGCCAGACATGGCGGAGCATTTTCCTCTCAGAACCTCAGAGGTTTCGACGAAACAAGGTGAATGTCTAGATCTTCGTGTTTGAATGGGGTAAAGGCTACTTTTCTTAATACAAAAGATAACATGGTACAAGAATTATTGTGAAGGAAAAATAAAATTTCCATAAATGTAATATGACTTGTATAAAACAATTTAGATTTAAAATATTATTATAAAGGAAAAAACAAATTTTCCTTAAATATGATTCAGTATAAGTCAATTTCAATTAGTTATTTTCAACTATAATAAATTTATAATGAAAATTTTTAATATTTTAATATGAGAAATAAAATATAAAGTACAATAAATTTTTAATATGAGAAATAAAATGTAAAGTGGATAAAGTATTTAGTTTGATGATTGTACATGGATGTTTTTCATAAAGATTTTGAAATTTGATCATTTGTAGTTTCAAAATGATATTTCTTGATTTGTGTATTGCTTCAATTCATGTGCAAGACATGTGCTTTTGTTTGGATCAAGACGATGCTTCCAAATCACTTTTATGTTTATGGATTTATTTTTTATATAATTAGAATAATCACTTCCTTGTGCAAGGTGTACAACACCTTTTTTCTAACACTCTCTCACTTGTATACAAATATTACATAAAAGTCAATTGATAAAACACATCATTATAGCCATCAATGAAACCACATGAATCTTCAACATTTTGCATGCTCCATTAAGATACCTACAATTACATCCAAGGTGACCACCATCTCGAGAAAGAAATCCTCTCATTCAAATAGAACATTGAAATCAAAATTTTAAACTAATTTTTTAATTTCTATCACTTCTAGCAATTAAATCATTAAAATTTTAAAATAGTGTGAGCTAGTGATTTTTGAGATTTTGTGTATAGATTTCAAATGTATTTTAAAAATAAAAATAAAAATGATTTATAAAATATTTAATGAAATGTTAAATAACTTAATTTTTTTATAGTTACAGTATTTTAAAAAAGTAATATTTATTCCATAATGCATTGTTCAAAAAAATATAGAATTATAAATTCTTAAGTAAAGATAAATTGGTAACACCAATATCTAATATATAGATATTTTTTCATAATTTTGTGTAACATATCTTTTATTAATTTTTGAAGTGGGATTAACTAAATTTAGACATAGGTTTATTCCATAATAAATAAATAAAATTGTACATATATCCAAATTATTATTTTTATTTGAATAATGATATCAATTTTTGGTGCATAGATATTTTTTTAAAATATTTTTTTTGTATTATTCCTTGTGTGGAATAGAGACCTTGATGTTTAGTGAAAAATCTATGTTCACTAGAAAATAGAAAATAAATATAATAATAAAATTAAATATATACAAAATTATACTTTTTAGAAAACTTTTTTTGAGGGATATAGTCCTATTAATTATCCTAGATCATGTTGATCTAATTTTCTAGTCCAACCGAAGGTTTGAAACAAAAAATACTGAGGAAAATCTAAGGACCAAGATAGAGAGGTCCATCTAGGGACCTTCATTTGAGAGACCTATGAATGAAGATACCTTTGTTCAAAATTATCAAGGACCTTCATTTGAACCCGTGCCTTCAAACTTCCTTTCCATGGCTTAAAAGATATTAAAAATATTAAAAATTTGAATAACCTTAGAATGAAAGTACGCCTTTGTTCAAAGCTAACTAAAGAAACACCTTTTCAATTTTGAAGGTACCTCCATTCAAAGAAATGCCTTTGAAAGGTATTTGCTAAAAAAATTCTCCCTAACCATGTAAATTCTAATATCCCATAAGTGGGACACACTATTGTGAGTGTACCACCATATATGAAGAAAAATGAATAATTCAAGGTGAAAATGCACCAATTTAAAGAACATAAGCACCAAATCCAAGTGATAATAAAGACTCTAATATACTGCCAAGGAGAAAACCCACATGACTAAAAATAAGAACCGCAAAAAATGCTAATACATCTAATCATCCAGACCTCCAAATTTATCCAAAACCATCAATAAATCAAATTCTAACATTATATCCAACCCATAAACCATAATCACGAGCTCCTTGTAAAACTTTTCAATGAAGAAAATACTCATTTAGAAACTCTCACTGCATGGGTAATGTCAAATATGAAATCGATCGAGGCATTCCAATTTTACCAATAAAAACTCATACTATGGTGTGGCTAATAATAAAAACCATATAGTAATAAAGAACAATCTTAATGATCCCCACATGAAACACAAAATATTACATACTCACACTTAAGAATTCACCATAACTCTCCCAAGTTCTCCACATCCAAAATATAGGAACATGAACCTCTAGGAAGTAGCTAAAGAATAAAGAGATAAAACCTAAAAAACATATGACTTAATATGTCCTTCTATCAACACCTTAAATTTCTAAGTTGTGCAAATAAGATCTCCTTCACAAACCCCAACTAAAAAGCCTTAACAACACCAACCATTCATTCAAGTTCATAAATCAAATAAAATATGTGTATCTCATATGACCAACACCATGGATCAATGTTTGTCTCCATAAGAATAAAAAACATAAAACATAGTACATCCAAAAATAAAGTAGATTATACCTATCAAGTTATTATCTATTGAGTAGACAAAGAGTGGGGAATGGGATTGCTTCTTTAGGATACACCAAGCCACCATGAATCTCTCCAAGAATAATATCCTCGTTAGGTCTATCATGGACTCATGTCCATATACATGTGAAGGTCCCTTGGTCTTATTTTTGAAACCTCCAAAGAGTAATCATCTCAAAAAATGTATCTAAATCTAAGAGAACTCATAACTCACCTCAATATCCAAGTATTCAAGTGATCCCACAATACCGGTTTACAATTTTTGGACAAACTGGACACTAAACTAATTTTTTCTAACTAAATCTTCACTTTTGGGCACCTATAGCGGCTAAACCATGAGGAATTTGAAGATGATGCAAACTAGTGGTTTGTGACATTTTTTCTGTAGATTCTAAATATATTTTTTTTCAAAAAAATTGGAATCAGAATGCACTTATTTTTCCATCTCCTTTGAAAACTAGTTTTTTCAGTAAACTCTATTTTCAAGGAGTGATGCTCACCGTATACAACATAACTTTTTTTCCATGAAGGATAAAATTCTATTTTTTTTTAATTTAGATTTGTAACTACGATATCTAGCGCTTTCATTTTGTTTCATAGTGTTTTATTGAATATTTTTTCCTTAATCAAGTTTCGAAGTCAAACCAATTACAATTCAGACATAGGCGGACTATACAACATAACCTTTTGTATGTATAGAAATTCAATTTTTTTTTTATTGAATCAAGGACATCAATATCTAATTTCTTGATATTTTCAAAAAAAAAATTGATAATCTATTATTTTTCCACATGTGCATAACATAGAGCTTGATTTTCAGTGAAAAACCTATGTTTAATCAAACTAAAAAAACAAATACATAATAAAACCAAAACATATTAAAATTATATTCATTGGATAGCTAATTTCGAAGACTACCATCATCCAGTTGGGTCTGTGAAGTCTCATCCATTTTCATCCTCAACTCGAGCTTTGAAGAGAAAAATTCTGGAGATTTTTTGTGCCAAAGGGGGAGAAGGGGGGAAAAGGGGGATTCTAGTGAACCAAGATTCGCTCAAACCCCCCTTGTTCTTGAAAACCCCACTTTAATGCAATTAAAAAATAAACCCATTAAAGGGAGGTTCACTTGAATCCCCCTGGTTCTAGCGAACCCCCTAGTTCTATCAAACCCCCTAAAGTATTTTCCATCCGAAAATACATTTTTCCTTCCTCAATGGAATTGTAAATCAGTTTTGTGGGTTTACCCATCCACAATCACATACAACCAATCAATCCATGCTAAAATCCTAATGCAACACCACACTATCATGAAGCTCTAAGAAAACATCAATATTTAAATTAAACCAAGAGAACTATCTAGACCACTATCAAATCTCTCATTGTATATCTAGAGAATCTACGGATGCGTCATTATGTATTTTGATCTAACATCTCCTTGTAGAATCACATGCTCTAATGAACACATCTCACTCTCAAGAACATATATATCATGCAAAAACTCTAACACATGATCAAGATTCCTCTATGGAATAATTCCAACACCCTCTCAACCAAGGATCCTTATCAAAATTGAAAATTCATAATTTGATACCTCAACCAAATACTCTAGGAGTCTTTCATAGCTAACCAATATGTTGAATCTTTAATCACACTAAGGGAACTAGAAAGATATACAATTAGTCTAATTGTATACAAGAAATATTATCCACAATTATTTCCATGACACTCATAACCATTGTAGAAGATCACTCATCACTAAGTGATAAATACACGTCATTGCTAAAGCTCCCACTAAATAGTGATATTGATCTATCCATAGAAAATCATGATAACCATCTCCTAAATGAATACCACCCGTGGCCTCTGTTCACTCAATTATACTAGAGTAACTGCAAAGAATAAATTTAAACTTGAAGATCTCCAAGAAAAGAAGATAAAAATATAATGCTAAAAGTCTCAATAAATGACTATCTAGAAATTCTAGTAACTATCCTCATTGTAATATAGCAAAGAAATAAAAAAAGTTCCATAGATAAGGTCAACTAACTATATTTGTATCAACACTAAAAATACCTATGGATATAGGGTAAATGCACAAAGTTGGGTCCACTTATCGTGGAAGTTTTGGACTTGGGAAAAAATGCCTAATCAGGAAAAGTGAAAGGGGATCCCACTTTTTATGAAAAGAGATTCTATTTCACTTCGAGACCCTGACCCAAAAGTGGGATCCCATATTCTAGAAACAATATCTCATTCTAGAAATGAGATCCCATTTCCTGAAGGGTTATATTTAAAAAAAAATTTAGACAAGATCTTGTTTCTTAAAATTTCAATCTCTACCCTAGTTTCTACTATGGGTTTTAGGTTAGAAAAAATGATTGGGCGTCGACCCTTAGCTTTGGACCTACTTTGACCTGCAACTTGAAGGTCATGTCAGTGTCACTACAAAAGAGTGACATTGGATATATGTCTGAGGACACTCTTTGCAAAAAAAAATAATGAAATTAAAGCCCATTATAAATAGACTGTGTAAATTTCAAATATGTAATATTTTTACAATTGGATTATTTATTCTTTTTTTTTTTAAATGAAGAAAAATGAGGTTCACCAACATGGAATAATGGAAAATAGGGGGTAAAATGGACCTATTTCTCTAATTTCATTCAAGAAATGAGATCCAAACAATGAAATGATTTTCAATCAAAAGGTGAGTCAATTCAAGATGTGAATCTACTGATTTCCCTTTTATGTAAGGATGGGGATCCTGATTAAACAACACTTTGGGGAGAAAGATTCAAAATAGCAAAACAACTCCAAAAGGAAATCTATAAAGTGCATCTAGTAGATTAACCTCAATTTTGATAGAACTAGAAACTAAAATGCAAATCTAAGAATGGGAAAGTGATGTGTACTAGTCACCAATTTAAGTGCCTTTTTAAAGCAAACTAGGGACTTGTTCACCCTATGGCAAATGCGTCCTGGCTAGAGCTCTATAAAAATGGTTTTTGGGTTCACTTTTGTTGTGTTTGCACTCCCAAATCCCCAAATTTCATGTTTGGAAAGACAAAAATAAATCTTGTAGTTCAGTTTCTGCGAAATTGCAAGAATGATGACAACAAATGCAACTTTGACAACTTTTGCAATTTTTTCTCTTCAAGACATCTTCCACCTAAAATCTGCAAACAAACATCAAGAGGGAAAAATGTTGTTTTGTTGGTAAATGGGGGTTTGCCTTGGTCAAACCCCGTTTTGGTAATTAAACCTTATAATAAAATGAAATAACATGAAGGAATGATGAATGAACAAATGCAATGTCACAAATCACCAAACCCTTGTTTGAACCTTGGAATGTAGATATGCAACTTGCATGAAATGGATTCAATGGATGTGGATCTTGATCATGAAACTTGACTTGAAACAATGCTTGAATGGATCTTGAACACTACATCAACTTATTAGCTCAAATAACATGTATGATGCAAGAAGACTTCAACATGCTAATAGGATCTTGAATGTTGCAATAATTCTTCAATAATTCTACTCTTGAATGACTTGAAAATTCCCTTGAACTTGCTCTTGATCTCATAACTTTCTATAGGAATGCTCTCTTGAAAATTCTAGGATGAAACATAGTGAAATGATCTCTTATTTATACATATGTTAACATTAATTCCCAAAATTCAAATAACGCAAGCCGACATGTGAATATACATTTGAAATAATTGAAATAATGCCAAAAACATATTTTAAATTAGGTTCCTAGGTCTAAGTGAGGACCCATTCCCCCTCATGCGAATGGGTCCTAGTTCACTTACATAGGACACACATTCTCCAATGTTAAGTGTTATGTTATGGCATTAATGAATGTCGGGTTTTCCTCTTCAAAAATTGCAATTAATTAGGTTTGAATTTGAACTAAGGGGCCAATTAAGGCATAATTAACCTCAATTAATTAATAAAGCCCTAGATAAGTGTGAAAGTGTAAAGGTACACCTTACAACACCAAAAATAAGGTGCAATTAAGTCCATTATATTTAATAAGACCCTAAACTTAATGTGAATATGTAAAACATATTACAACACTAAATTAAGGCATAATTTAGTTCATTTAAATTATTAATTAAATTCCTAAATTAAGTGTGAAAAAGGGATACTTTTTCCTATACTACATTTTCAAATATTTTTTGATGAAACTGGTCCATAAACTTGAAATAATAGGTTTTCTTTTTTAATAACTTTTTTATTTTTTATATTTTTTGGAAAATAAATTATAGGTGAACAATCTTCAGACAATTATTTTCAATTTGAAAAAAAAAAATCAAAAGGTGATAAGTTTAGGTCTGCTTATGCTTGATGTACACAAGGGGTTTTCAAAACAAAAATTATGGCCAATAAAATATTAATTAAAAAAAATTCAAAAAAATTACAAAAAATATCTCAAACAATCTTCAGTGTCTTATAGATCTTTTCCCAAAAGGATTAAAAGAATACTTTTATTTAGGTCAAAATATGGTTGACATACACATGCATGCTATGGTCCTGAAAAAGCGACTTTTAAATAGTGGTTTTTAGACATGCCTATTGAAAATCAATTCATATCATCTGGGTATTAAAAGAAATTACATATTTGGAAACTAGGCTTGGAGAACTACATTTTATATTGCTGACTTTTTTTAAGATTCAATCTTTAAGTGCTTCAAATTTTTAGGTCAAATGTGAAAAGTTCTGAAAATCAAGAAAAACACTTCCACTTTTTGGCCAAAAAGTGGACTCAACTTCTTGCGAACACCCTATAGATAGTTTATATATGAGTCATCACTACAACTAATAGGTGGTGCAAACCCACACAAGTGCATTATTTTATAATTCTCAAACCAATAAAACGTGAAAACTCATCATCACATCAATAACCTACAAATTAAGATGATAAAGAAGATAAGATATATAGATCTCATGAGTAACCATATTCAAAGAACCAAAGGAAAATATAGGAGATAATAATAAATTTCTAACACTAAACCACACCACCATGTGTAATTATGAATAAATTTAACATCACAACCCAATCATATCAACCACATACATGATAATGTCATGTCAATGCTCAAGTATATATGACTATCTATGAAAATATAATAACCACCATCTTTATACATGTAATTGGATATCACTAAACTAAGACTATTATTCTCACATGTGTACCAAACATGTCCTAAAAAGATAATTTCTTACAAATATTTTACAAGAATCCACAAATAGTCTTATCACAAAGCATCGACATGCAATATCAAATCAAAATCAAGTCAAAAAAAATCCTCTAGAGAGCCATGTGGGTCCACTAATAAAAAAGGAAGAAAAAAAGTAATATGGATCCCAAATCACGTACAAGTAATGAATAAAAGTAAAGCATCCAAATACACACCTCCAAAACCAAATTCTAACATTAAATCCAAAAAAAATATCTCCCATCCAAAATAGTACACCCCAAAATCCCAAATACAAATTCCAATATCTCAATCCTAAGCCCAAAATTTCAAAATCTATGTGAGTCACTAAATCGCATAATATTAAATCCATCTAGATCCTTAAATCCCAAAATATTAAATCTAAAAGTATAAAATATATCATGGATACTTAAATATAAAAATTCAAAATCCATCTAAATCTCTAAAGTTTAAAATTTTAAATCTAAAAATTAAAGAATCTTCAAAGATCTTGAATCTCATACACTATTTATCCAAGAGCCTATCATCAAACAATATATTTCGATCAATGACTTCTTCTGGTTTGAATGATCCATCAATTACTATCATCGAGTGGGGGATTGTAGTTTCATCCCCAACTAGTTACGTAATATCCTCAAGTGAGAAAGAGCCTTCTCCCTCTCAAGGTGCTCATGTCTTCCTCCTCGAGAGACACAAAAAGTTTAAAGATCCAAAATCCACCATCCTATCCAAAACTAATTGACTCATAGAATTTAGTATCCATGTGTGCAGAGTTGTTGGTCCTTATTCTCATTGCACTCATGAAATTTACTCATGCCTTCAACGCCCCAACCTTCCATCAACTACTTTTACATAATCAAATCCATTACCCAACATATCTTCACAAGTATACCCCTTTAATCCATTCTTTCACATAATCACCATGTGTCCTTCATGTATCCCATCTCCTAATAATTTTTTGGTAGAATATTACTCAAATTTAGGAGCTACAATAATACTACTTATATTTGGGAGTGTTACCTCAATTTTTGTTTCCCCTTTGTGAGTCTTGTAAAATTTTGAAAAAGTTCTATCATTGGTTGTCAGCTTCCAATGTAGTTTTTGAAACCCCGTCGAATTCTGACATGGTTTTCACAACCATGTGTTATCCTATTGTTTTCATGTTAAAGACTTATCATATCTTTACACATTGGTTTTAATTGAGACATTGCCCAACTTTATCAGCCCCCAAAAAGGTACTCAAAACTTTGTTAGGACCTGATGAGGTTCTCACAACCTAGTTAATAGCTAACAGTTCAAATCAAATGAGTTATGTACTTAATCAGAATTTAGGAAATTGCAAGTGTTTCAAAGTTTTCTAAAGGTTTCACAACCTACGTTAGAGCCTCACAAGGTTTGGAAAACCTCATCGATCTTCGAACATGTACTCACAACCAAGCTTTGAGCCTACACAATTAGAGAGTTTTGTTCTCAACATGGATTTCCAAAAGTTTTGAGAAATTGGAAAGCAATGAAAAATCATTTCAAAACTTCCTTGTGGTTTTGAAACTATCGTCAGAACCCGACAAGGTTCCGACAACTTCAATTAAGGCTAACAGAATTACTTTTACAATATTGTAAACTTCAAAAGATGATTTTAACAAAGTTTTATGAGTGATTGGAAAGGTTTAAAAACCTTTGTCAAAACCCAACAAGGTTCTCAAAACCTATGATTCATATGTCATGCCTTCATAACCTCTCTTTTTTTAAAAAAAAAAAGTGGCAAAATTTAATGTTGGATAGGAAAAATCTTGCACATGCTAAATTCAAGGCATGTCATTAATGCTCTTTCCACAAATTAAATGTGATTGATTATAAGTATATTCCAAGGTGTTATTGAGGATCATTCTAATAAGCAACTAGTAGCTCGAAGTGTTGAAGAGTGGAGAAGAGTGAAGAAGAAGATAGTGACAACCACACAACATTGATTTCCATTACCAAGAGTAAAGGTATTTATTAAGCTTCCCTTTGAAATTCATGGAGTATTGTCGAGATTGAATTAAGATAATCTATGAGATAGAGAAAAGGTATTGAATTTGGTAAGAAATTTAGAATTCCAACAAAACCCTAATTGTTCTCAGAATTTCACATTCCCCAAGGTAGAAACATTCATACAATTGAGGCTTACCATTTTTTATCATTGGAGTGAACATAAAACCAACTTTTTTTATGAGGTTTGATCTAAGAGAACTCGTCCCTTAATATTTTGACAACCCTTTAAAGATATTGATAAATATCGCTAGCTTGGATAATAAAGAAAACATATTTGAATTCAATAAACAATGAGTAGGAGCATAAGACAAGCATAATCAAATTTTCATAATAAAGGACAAACCAAAAGATATGAAAGTCATTTGGAGGAATGTATTTGAGTTAGAAAAATCATTGTCTTACACAAAATCTAATCTAATAGTACATATATTAAGAAGCATTATTTTGAAATTAAAAAATAATCAAATTTCAAAGCCATCAAAAGAAACACCTATATGCAATCATTAAACTTAATACTTTTATCCACTTCACACTTACTTCCTCATAGTAACTTATTTTAAATTATATATATTTAATTAACTTAAAAATTATTAACCTTAATTAACTTATACAAGTTATACTACATTTATTTTATTAAAATTAAAAAACTTATTAAATCTTAAATTTTATTTTTCCCTCACAATAATTTTTTTATTATGTTATATTTCTATTAACAAAATTAATGTATTCATTTTAACGTTCCGTCCGAAAGTTCCTACTTTGAAGAAAAGCAGCTTTTCAGAAGCAAGGGCCGCGTTTCATGTGAATGAGTTCGTTTGATATGCAGTTGAACATTTCAAACACGAGAATCCACACATTCAGACTGACAATAATACTTTTATTTGTAGGAACTGGGAACCCGCCCTTTGTGTTACGACTGGTGAGACAAAACTGAGCAATTTTAGGCAGGAATGCAGGAAAAGCAACAGACGGGATTAATGTTATAACAGGTATGAACACAGAGAGCATGGAATCGGCTGACTGCTCTGCATTCAGGCAGAAAAGAAGTGGATCGATCCTCCTTCGCGACCACGCGGCCAAGAAGTCAAAATGCTTTGCAGTTAACGCCGTCGTTGTCATATTAGCCATCACGATTATCGGGCAGTTTCTGGAATTCGAATGGAAATCCCATGTCCTTTCAATAAAAATCCGAAACAACGGGAGCTATCCAGAGTTGCAGAAATTCCAAATCAAGAGCTTAGAATTTCTGCAAGTGAATTCGTCTCTAAAGCTGGAGAACGATCGTTTAACGAGCGAGTTAAATACCCTTCGCACAAAGCTTGAGGACGCTGTCAAATGTTTCCCCAATAGTAGTGATAAATTGGAGGTGGCAGCCTCGCATGTAGCTTGTCTGGAGGAAGTACTTGTGCTTGGAAAGCAAAAAATTGTTCTTACTGGCAGTAATGATACAGATGTGGCCTTGGCTAAGTGCAGGGAAGAGAGACAGAAAGAGGAGGATCAGATTGGAGCTCTGAAGCGAGAGATGGACATTCTCGGGGACCATCTGCGACGGTCTGTTGAGTTTTTACCGTTAAAGGACGTAAATATGGCATCCATAGAAGAAGAAGATCGGACCTGGTTCATCAGCACAGTGCGGGAAATTAAATCAGAGAATGGAAGCCCTGAGCTATCTTACTTCCCTTCGGAGGGCTCTAACGGCAAAATCCTGTGCCTTAAGGGCGGACACAAGAGCAACGGCACTCTCAACTCGTATGCATTCGCATGGCCAAATTACCTGCCGCCAAATTCCAGTCTTGTTGGAGGGCTTTCCTTGATATCCGACAGCTTGTATGATTACGAAAATCCATGGCACAGTATGAGCTCTTTGATTGTCGCTGCGTCATGGCGAATGGAGAACCAGTGTGAGGCGCCTCAAAGATTTATTCTTTATCACAACGGAGAGCTGGTAACGTCAATGGGCTCCTATATTTCAAGTGTGTTGCATGCTGCTTTGGATCGTCCTGTGCAACCACAAGAGTTGGGTGATGCGCCTCTGTGTTTTGAAAAAGCTGTGGTGTACCGCAGAGGCCTGGGGCACATGTCGTTGCCTAAAAGAATCGCTCTGTTTGACATGATCCGTTGCAAAGCACAGAAGTTCTGCAACATATCTGAAAGCCAGCGGATCATTGATGGGATTCGAACTATAAACGTCACTCTTCTTTCCCGAATCGGCTCAAGATCATTTAAGAATGAATCCTTGGTGGCGTCGGTGATTGCAGGGGAATGCAACAAGGTCCCCGGCTGCAAGTTTCGCCTTCATCGCATTGTTAATCTAAGCTTTTGTGAACAGGTATTGCTAAAGTTGTAGCACTAGATAGGGCTGAGATTTCTTTTCATATTTAGCGATTAAAAAGTTTGCGTTGTGTTGAATGTGAATTCAGGTGGAGGCCATGAGCCGGACTGACATATTGGCTACCGCTCACGGAGCGCAGTTAACAAACATGATGTTTATGGAGAAGGGGAGTAGCGTGATGGAGATGTTTCCCAAGGGTTGGTTGGAAGGGGCGGGCGTGGGGCAGTACATTTATCACTGGTTTGCAAGCTGGACGGGGATGAAGCATGAGGGGACTTACAGGGATTCCCAAGGTCCCAACTGCCCCAATCCCCAGGCCGGACGGGTCCCCTGCTTTTTGTTTTACAAAGATAGACAGGTGGGACACAGCCAAACGTTTTTGGCACAATGGACTTCTGAGGTGCTTACCAAGTTTCAGAATAGGACCTCTAATCAGACTTCCCAACCAAGCAACTGCCCCTGCACTTAAACTTTTGGGAAGGTAGTTAAAATTGTTTGTAACATGTTGAGATCAAGTCTGCAACACACACAGGTTTGGCCAGGCGAGCTCTCTATGTTTCCAGCTATTACCTTCGTGAAGTTCTTTGAAGTATGTATACATATATTTCGAAGCAAAGTGCAATCTCTCTCAATCTTTCAATCTTATGTGACACTTTTTTCTCTATGAGCAATAGAAAACAACTGAGATAGGTATCAGTGCAATTGCCCAACAGTTGTTTTCCCTAGTTTTATGCTTCATTTGGATATTTAAGGAGGTGCAAACCCTGATAGAAAAATATTTTTGAGTTAATATGTTAGAACTTGTACAGTTTGATTTTTACATAGAAAATACATTAATTTTATTTCTCATTTATTAAATGTAAAGATATTAAAAGTATGATGCATTAGATTGTTATGTTTTGTACATATAGAATATTATTTTTATGGGTTTAATATAATTTTGTAGATTACATTAATAATGATGAGAAAGGAGCTATTTGAAATATGATTATATGAGGAATGTTCTATAACAACTTTGATTTTGTTTGGAATAGAAAGTTAATGATACCTACACAACATATGAGGATGGTTACCTATCCAATCATCTTAGATAGAAGGATGCTTGCTCGAAAAGGATATTTTGGGCAATATCAAGTGGTAGAAGCTTGACAAGAACCACCACATTCCTAATGGATCTCTCAAAATAGTATAACTTTCCTTCCATTTCTAAGCACAATCTTATTATAATAAAAGTAGCATCAATGCAATTGATTTAAAGATGCATTATAGGTGTAAAATTTATTTATTATTGTCATTCAACATATTGATAACATACTACACTTCAAAGGGCCATCAAAAAACTTGAGTAGATGAGAAATGTGAGTTGCAAGTGACATGATTGATCAATGTTAAAGCTCATAAATGTGGAATTTTGAAGTCCTAATATTTTTTGCAAGCAATTGTAGTGGAATACCGAACAATCATGTTAGTAGTAAATGAATTTTATAACTACCTAAGAGTTAATCCAACTTGGGACACCTATTAATCTCCAGACCTTAGATGTTTACCAAGTCATCATCAATTCCCTTATGTTCCTGTTGACACCAAAATTTGACGAGGTAACAGTGTCTTATGGGAAACTCAGTTTATGGGGGACCTTTTGCGCTAAACTGAGTGACCTCCGAATTTTTAGAGAAGTCGGCTTCTTCTATAATGGGGGGGTTGGAAAGGGAAAAGCAAACAGATATAATAAAATAAAGTCTAACCTAAGACGATGCGCCAAGACTTAATGATAGGCACGATAAATCATAGATCTAAGGGCCTGAATAGTGTTGTAGTGTTCTAGAACATTGAAGAAACTTAAGATTACAGCATAGAAAATCCATTCATTGATATAAAATTATATTGCATACATTCCTACTACCAAGAAGAGTCATTAGACATGGTCTAGGTCAGCAAACTTGCATTCAACATATATAGAAGTTCTTAAATGAAATGTCCAGACAATAAAAGCACAGTTTATAGTTTGATCAAATAGCATGAAAAACATAAAGGCTGGACAATTGGCACAGTCTGAGAGTTTTTGCAATAAAATAAAACACCAATAAAGGCATGGCGTCTTTTTACTAAAACCAGTATTTTCCTTCAAATTTCGGACCCTTTTCTCACAACAAAGAAAAGTATATATAGCAGGAAAAAACCCCCACCACTTCAAAGAGCAGCAACAGAAAAGATTTTGCAATCCCCTGGCAATGATGCAAGAATCAGAATATTCCCAAAGCTGTTGCAACAGAATCGATCTGGAACCAAGCATCTGGTCACTCCAAGCACAAGTGCATCTTCTGCAAATGATGGTGATGGTCCCGGCAAGGCCTAATTAGACAAGTGTCACCATCCTGTGCGAATGATTATGACATGCAATGGCCAATAGCATCATTAGGCTCATCTGGTCTATCGCCCGAGTATGAGATCTGCTGGCTAGGCATGTGGCAGCCTTTCCCTACCCGTATGAACCTCTCTCTTTCGTCGTTGAGGACTTGCGTTAATGCCACATGTGTCGAATGGGCGGAGCACTTCATCAATAAAGGAGGGAATGATCACCAACCAGGCACAAAAAAGACGCATGGCAGCGTTTCGCTACCCGCAGTTGCTACTTCATCTCTACGCTGAAAGATTTGAGAATAGCCGACACACATCAAGTGTACACCGCAAATAGCAACTGTGGGGCCCGCCAAAACCTTTTTAGGAATGAGGATTTCATGGCACCTAAGCGGAGCCCGGTGAGGCAGCAAGAAAGCATGATCAAAAGTATCCCGCAGCCACAACACGTGGAAGCATAGCGGAATTTCCTGGAATGCGAAGGAATGCAGAGACTCGGGGTTGCGAGGAGTAGACACGTGGAGCGGTAGAGCATAACTTAGATAAAAGGCCGAGTTGATTACTTGTGATGCACGGGCCGAAGCATAGAGGAAAATACACCCGAAGGGAGCTAGTTAAATATTTATTAACAGTTCCCTTTTTTATACACTCCTACAATTCTCTTTGTAATTAGATAGACACATTCTAAAACATTTCACAAATTCTTGATGTTGGAAGGAATTGTACTGTTCATCACCTCTAATGATTTTGAGAATTTAGTACTAGTATATGATGATCCAAAATTGACATTTTTTCACCCTATCAAATAGAGAAAGTCATAGACTTCTACATAAAATAGTTCCACTTTATTTGTAATTTGGAGATTTTACTTTAAATGTCAAATCAAATATTTTAATTATTGATTTTATTTTATTTGTCTAGATTTTATTTTGTTGGATGCCAAAATGACAATTAATTCATCTTTACAATGCATTGAAGGTTTTAAATGCACATATGCATTGTTATCCATTTAGTGTTCTCTCCAACTGTCGTAGAATATATTTTATTGCCCAAACTTTGTTTAAATACATTTCAATACATTTAAAGATGAATACAAGTTACCAAACATAACCAAAGAGTACAAAGTTAAGCAACAATCAACAAAGTCTACTTTTATATATGCTTGAATTTTTCATACCTCTGGCATAATTATATCAATTGCATTTTCTTCTCTTGTTATGGTAACATATAAATACACACTTGTCTCAATAAAAAATATTTAGTTTTATTTCCCTTTGTATATACAACACTTGAATTATTAGAATAGTCCAATAAATTTATGCAAACAAAAAATACAATGCACTATATCAATAAGTAATGTATTAATATAATAGTTTATTCAATCTCTCCCCTAAATTTGAAATTCATCTCGAATTTCCAAAGTTGATATGGAGGTTTGAAATGACTGCACATTATGGACAATAAGTACAAAAATTTTAAAATAGGTCGAGTTCAAAAATGAGGCCAACAACATGAGCCTCAAAATGGGGGGAAATATAAAGTTGAGATTTTCTTTTAGATTTTTATCCATTTTAAGAGAATGGCTTGATACATTCACATATCAAAAATTATTGCAATGTTGTGTGAAGTTGATCTAATTCCCCTAACATTTACCTATTGCTATTACACACATTCACACACATGAACTTGTATCTTATCTATTTATGCACATGTCTCTTAATATAGACCGCATTCATTGAACCTATCATGATCAAACACTCATTCTATGCATAGAATTTATTGCTCCATCATACTAAATCATTTCCATGGGTGAAAGATTGATCTATGTGTTTGGATCTAATGTTTGAATTCCTAAATTTTAAATTCAAATTTGGTTGATCCCTACCCATTTCATTAATTGAATTGTGATTCAAGTACACATGTTTGTCTGATTGATTATTACATATTTGTATTTAAAGGTATTCAATTGCATTCATGTCACATCCTCCCATATATAAATGTCCTCTCGTATCCTAAGGAGAAAGAATTAGAAGTACATACCAAGACATTACGTTAACATCACTTCATGCGGCCAAGGATCCGCAATTAACCAAGTCGACATAGGATGGACCTAAATTCAAATTTACATGAAATGTGTAGCAAGTAGGTCCTAAATCAGATTTTTTCCGTCAAACCAACATGATGTCATGTTCTTCCATAGGGTCCTTAACTTGGACCTATTTTATCATCCTGCACTATCTTCAGATGTTGCACGCTACTTGTTATTGCCACATAGTTTCGAAACACCAACTAGTTAATTGATAAGCACAATGACCATTTTGCCACTTCAATCTTTTTGCTTGTTGAACATAACTTCTAAAAACTCTAGAATATGATCAAACACATGTGTAGACATACTCTTCATTCAAACCACAAAACTAAACTCGCATCTGGAAAGGAATAGATCTAACATGACTGTAGGGTGAAGCCATAATAGTGGTTTACAATTTGATGGAGGAAGGAAAATTGAGAAAAAATGACCCCATGGCAAAAAAATTGGTTTTAGGGGTTCGCATGAACCTACATGTTCGACCGAACCATAAAGGGGTTCGAGCGAACCCATTAACTATTGGGCCCACATTTCCCGCCCAAAAAATAAAGGGAAAATGCATATTAGTGGGGGTTCGAATGAACCCTGGTTCACTCGAACCCTTGGGGGTTCGCTAGAACCCCCCTGGTTCTAGCGAACCCCCTTTTTCCCTAATTTTTTAATTTGTTCACACAAAAACCTAAAACTTTACGCTTTCAAGCTCCGGTTGAGGATGAAAATGGGGGAATATTTAGAAACCAAACATGGAATCGAGTAGCCTTCAGAACGAGCTATCCAATGAATATAATTTTAGTATGTTTTGGTTTTATTATCTATCTATTTTTTAAGTTTTATTAAATATAGGTTTTTCATCGAAAACAAAACTCTCTGTTCTGCACAAGTGGAAAAATAGAAGATTATAAAAAAAAAATTAAAAATATGAGTGCACCGAATATTGAAGCCCTTGATCCAACAAAAAAGAAGAATTTGATACATACAGTAAAAGTTATGCGTTATATGGTGGTGCTATGTTGAATTGTCATTTGATTGACTTGAAACTTGATTAAAGAAAAAATATTCAATAAAAACTATCTAACCAAGTGGAAGCACTATATATCGGAGTTAGAAATCTAAATTTGAAAGAATTGGAATTTTATCCTTCATGGAAAAAAAGTTATGTGTTATCGATTGTCGTCACTTTTTAAAAATGTTGTTTTGAAAAAAACCTTTTTGTGGGAGATGGAAAAAGTGCAATCTGATTCCAAAAAATTGAAAAAACTATTTTTAGAATCTGACAAAAATGTGACAAGACTCTAGTTTGCATCATCTTCAAATTCCTTACGGTTTAATCGCTATAGGTGCCCGAATGTGGAGATTGTGTTTAAAAAAAAAAATCAGTGTCCATTTGGCCAAAAATTGTAAACCACTATTGTGGGATCACCCTGTATTGCCAAAAAAATCTCTCTGCCTTGAGTAACTAACCTCAAATATTCCAGATCAAACTTTTGGATTACTTTTATGATATTGCAAGCATGCTATAGTTAATCTTCTTCATTGTACTCAAAATGCATTGATAATTCAAGTACAATTGTATTTAATTCTCATTGTTCAACTAGCATTACTCCTTAGACATCAATGAGCACTATTTGTCATCAAGGACATTGTTCCTTGACACTTCTCATTTGACATCAATGACAACATATGTTCAATAGAGTTTGTCCCATTGGGTTTTCTCCTTTTCTCCACTTATGAGAGATTCATTTTCTCATGGGTACCTAACATGGCCTAGTATCCAAGACCATCCCTACATCATAGCATCTTTATATTTTAATCATTCTCCCTAGGTTAAACTTAAGTCGAGGTGTTGGTGTGAATAGGGATATTACCTAACCAGTTTACCTCGTAGGTCCTATTCACACTCTAGTCTAGTTAATTTTACTTAAGGTACACATAGGATACTTATCATTTTATGTCTCATATCATAATATTAATACACTTATCATAATCTTATGTTATCCTATGTCTCACCTTGGCTTATATAACTAAGGGCCTCTAATGCATTGTATGTGATCATTCTATTTTTATTATTTGATAGGAATATAGTTTATTCTTATCATATTGATCTTCTCATTTCTTTGTGCTTTTCATTAGGCCTCTAGATATCTTGGGTGGCTACCTCCATTTCCAAATATTACACCTACCATTCCCTCCAATTGAGGAAACTATCAATATGATGGACTTGATATTGAATCTAAGTGAATGTATTTTATACCTTGATTATTCAATCAATATTGTAGACCTTTCTTTACAATATTCTTGGTGATTTTTCCTTGTTTTTTATTAAGGGTAAAATGGGTTTTGAAGGGACCCATAACCCTACAAAATTCTACTTAAAATATAAACAATAACAACTAGCATCCAACCATCAACACACAAGAAAGAGATGAGTTTGCAATATTTTTGTAGAGTTTTCCTTGTTGATCAACATCTAGAGATGAGTTTTCTTTATTTTTTATTAGAGATGGAGATTTCACTAGTAATAAAATTTGATCTTTAATATGTTTCTTTAAAGGATATGATAAAAAATTATCTGAATAAGCATACTTTACCAACTTATTCACTTTAAGATATGAATTCATGACTAATAATATTGAATCTAATGATGATATGGTTGATTTGCCTATCTCCAATTGCTACAATGGTTTTCTAACAAATGATTATCATTGTTACTTACATGTACATGAAGTACAGGTGATGATAGACTATGATTTTATACATCCTAAAAGATGAAGTATCATTAGATGACATACAAATTTTAGACACTTAAATTCATCAATATCCTAAACCACAACTGATATATCTCATATATATCCCCTTCTAGAATTAAATAAATTGATTAGTAATTCTAACATTAATTAATAAATTCCAATTGTTTATTTAATTAATTAATCCTTTATCCCCCTTTCCTCTTTATTCCACCCTTAATTTTTTTTAAAATAATAATTATGTTAGTTAAGTTCACCCTTCATATCCAATCTTCCAAAAATTAAATAAATACAAACTATTTATTTTATTACCCTTTTTCCCCCTCAAGTCATTATTTGAATAAAAATAACTAGTTAACTAATAAATCTACTTGCACATTTCTAAGCATGTTTAATCCATGGAAATTTTGTACATGTCATACATGTACATTGTTCATGCTCTCACTTCCACACAAAATCCTCTCATCAAATCTTATCCATTCATTTTATCAAGAAAATATTGGAGCAAGCTCGATTCATATGTATCTATAAAAATACTTTATGAAATTCAAAAAAAATCCTTTTTGATCATCACCCTTCATCATTTTCACATAGAAACTTGACCATCCAAATACCTTTATTCTTGGACCTCTTTGAGTACATTAATCATAAGGTGAAACTTGGAGTCTTCTCCTCCTAGTCCTTTCAGTCAACCTCATCCATTGATCCTTCAAATTAATCTCAACCTTTGATCAATCATCCCTCCAATATAGCACCTCTCATAGGCTATTTATTAATTTAATGAGATGCAAAGTCGTGTTATCAATTTGAGCAACTACATTACAAATCCAGGGAGCCATGGCCAACGGTCGAGCTCAGGAAGAGGAAGCCAACGGTCGGATTCAGGAGGAGCCTGCGACAAGGGTTTCTCCTGGTGTGCGCCTTGAGGGAGAGAAACTGAAGGAATCTGTTGCCATTCCTCGGCCCAATGGTGTTGACTCCAATGTGACCTTTCAACAGTGTGTCAGAATGCTTCCGGCATGAGGAACGATCAAAATATAGAGTCTATGGCAAAAAAAAGCCCTTGTAGAGACGGCCGAGATGCGAATGGGAGTCTCTTCACAGGGCTTGAAAAGCAGAAGGTTGCTGCTCTTTTTTCAGTAGGTGGGGGTTATATGAAGGATTTGAAAGCGACTCAGGCTGGGTTCAAACAGCCAGAACCACATCTGTCCCATAAACAACAAAACAAAAGAGTGACAGAAAGGGGAGGAAGGATTGCGGATTTTCCTCTGTCATCTAGCTCAATCACAATGGATTTAAATGAGGAGCTCGAATAGGAGGTGCTTTTTAATGAAAATGTTTTTTTTCTGGTTTAGGTCTTATTGGAAGATTTAGGGGATTTTGGCCAAGCTTGACAGGCCTCCATGAGTGGATCTCTAACCATTGGCAGAATGTCTTAGAGGGGTATGTACAAATTTATCCCATGGCTAAAGGATTTTTTATTGTGATTTTTGAGAAGGTGCAGGATAGAAACAAGATCCTCTATGAATATCACTGGGATTGGGAAGAAAATCTCCCTCTAATGTTAAATCCATGGCATCCAACATTCAATCCTACCACTGAAAGGTTTGAAAAGGTTCCTATCTAGGTGAGACTCCTCAACTTTCCACTACAGTTTTGGTTTGATTCGTGCTTAAAGGCTATGGGGAATTCTCTAGGAAGCTTTTTGATGGTGGATGAAGGGTCTTCAAACCTCATGCACTCGACCTTTGCCCGGATTTTAGTGGAGATGGACCTGGAAAAGGCGCCTCCAAAGGAAATAAGATTAAAAACTTCGAAAGGATGCTAGGTGCAGCCTTTGGATTACGAAGGGATACCATTTAGATGCAGAGTGTGCTTTAAAACTGGGCATTTGGCTGTTGAATGTTCCAAACATAGAGCAACCAAAGCAGCCTCTTGGTAGAAGGATGTTGGCTCCCATCACTATACAGTGGAAAAAAAGGTAGAACAACAAAAGAGTCCTCAAGAAAAAAGCAGGGAGGAAGGGGTCCAGGAAGAGTTGGCATTGGAGGAGGTTAATAGTGGGGAGGTTCAGCTTCAAAATGGAGTTGTTGTTGCACAAGATGGAGATCAAGTTGGGATCAGAGGCAATGTTGTCTACAATGAAGGAGAAAAGGAACTGAATTCCAAATCTTGGGCAGCCACTCCTGAATGTCGAGAGAAAAAGGGTCTGAAGCGGTTGCAAGAGAAAGGTTTTGGAAAATGGAAAGGCGAAGTTCAGAGGCAACTTTCTAATGGAAATCTAGATGGTGCTCCTAAGATTCCTTATGACAAGCCTGTGGATTGGAAAAAGGAAGTTGCAAGGGTAGAGGATGGTTGGAAAATAGTGAAGGGCAAAAAAACAAGGAGAGAAAGGAAGGATTCCTTTGCAATGGTTCTCAGGTCCCAAATGAAGCGCAGGCCAATCTGAGTACCAGGTTCTTAACCTGTTAACAATTTCCTTGAAGGATTGGAGTTTATAGGCCCATGCACTTGTGTTGCTAGTGGCGCCTTTGTTTATGGTCCTTTGTTTGTAACTCTTATCTTTGGTTTCTTTGTCTTGCTGGTTGTTGTGGGGTCTTTTAGAGGAATTTAGTGGGTTTGGGGAAGGTGTCTTATGTGGAGGTTCAAGGGAGTTTTACTTTGTAATCTTTTTTATTTCAATAAAATCATCATTATTACCGATAAAAAAAAACTATATTACAAATCCATTAGAGAAAATCCACCTTTTGGTGTAACAAGGAGTTGTAGGTGAGAAAAATCTTGTTTCATTTAAATCTTTTTATGTAATTTCTTAGCTTAATGAAGGTTACAATTAGATATAGAATTAGGCTTTGGATTTTAAAATTTGATTCCTTATTTTCTGTTGTGTGTTTTTATCAAATTTTGGCATAGCTAGTGGGATCCACATCCCTTTGATAATACTTTGTTGGCTTTTTTATGTTTTTTTATTACAATTTCATATTTTAACACATATGTTTCATAATATAGTACATGTTTTCATGTGTTATAATTGCATATATAACATCTTTCAATGCATCCATCAACTCTTTGTGCAACACTTCTCTCAATGGCACTAACCCATTTCCTTGATTATTTTCCTAGTTTCTGGTGTTTTTGACTTATTTTGTAAGTTCTTGTGGTCCATCATTATTCTTTAATACTTTCCTACCCCTTTTGTGTAGATTAACCCTCATTTTATAGGTTTCATCACATTTTTTGGCCCCTGACATGGTTTGATGCATGCATTCATGTTTTGATGTGTGTGTTTCACACTTTAGTGTTTGCATTCATAATTTATCATGTGTGTGTTTTAATGCACGTGTTCATAATTTATCACATGTGTGACATCTTTTAATTTATATTATATATCAATTAATACGTGTCGATAATTTTTAGTAAACACAAAACCCTTTATTTAGCATTTATATTTTAGTTTAGTGTGTTAACTCTATTTTTAATGTTTCTACATCTCTATTGACTTATCCATTTTGAAATATAATTCATTCATTTTACTTCTTTTTTTGCTATATTTTTGTGCAACTTGCTCTAGTACTAATCTAGTTTAGTAGCTAAATCATTTTTCCAAAACCACTAGGAAACTACTAACACAATTTTTGTAGGTTTAATTATCCAAAAACTTATCTTTTTCCATAACATAGTTACATACTTAAATTTTCTAAGAAAAAGAGAATTTTTTCCATGCTTGTGGGGATATTTTGTGTGTATTCTCTCCCCTCACACAAGAAGGTAATCTTATAGATCAAAAGTACCATTGCATGCTCTCTCTTTTTAGTTTATAATATAATAAAATCAAGTCATGGTATCTCCTCGCATCACAAGGAAATCTTGGAGATCAAAAGTGTTTGGTTTTATTTCCTCTAGTGGATCTACCTTGAATTTCTTCACCAAGGGGATAACCCCATACCCTCATCTTCCAATAGACATATAAATTTGGGAGAGAATTAAAAGGATCTCCCATTGGGAGGAAATTTATCATTTTCAACTAAGCTTGTAAAAGACTTTAGACCTTACAAAGTGAAGAAGGATATTGGGTTACCCTCTCATACCAATCCATTATATATACTCCCTCATTTTACCAAATCGGGTCTCATGTACCTAAACAGGTATATTATGGACATGCCTTAGCAAGCATGTATAGACTTAATAAGACCTATTGACCATGTTTGGTTGTGATGCAATTATAATTGGTTAAGACTAAGAATTTAATCACCATGTGCCCCTTTAAATATATTTATAGGTCATTTATGCTCTCCTTTCACACTATTGAGTGATCTTGGGTGGTCAAAACTAATTATTTCCTCATCATGGTCCCTACATTCCATGCCTAGACAAGGCATACCGATGGGAACATAATCACTCAAAAATATACTTAAATATTATAAGCTATTCATGTGCTCTATGTGTTTTCTTGTCCAAACCCATGATTACTCCCTTTAAATCTAAAATAATCAAACTTTTTCACCATCAAACATCAAAATAAAAATCTAATCTTTGAAGAAAATCAAAATAATATCCAAAATATTATTACAAACCAAAGGTTAAAACCCACATCCTAATAATAATCCACATTCCATGTCTTAAAACATGATCATCTAGATCTAATCAAATAAAAATCCCCATCTTAATCTATAATCCAATCCTAAATCACTCACCCCTAGCCTAAGTCATCCAAATCAAAATTGGATAAAAAATCAAGACCTTAAGATCAACAATCCAATCCTAATTGAGCTTGTTTAAGAACTTATCTAGCCTTAAGTCAGAAATCCAAACATCCAATCAAAATCAAACTTAGTTAAGAATTTTCCTATCTTAAGTATAGTCATCCAAAATTCCAGATTAAATATGATTAGGAACCTAACCTATCTTAAGTATAATAATCAAAATAAATCAAATCAAATCTTCCTAATGCCATGATCTTTGATCATTTTCCTAAAACCACTCAACCAATCAAAAATCCAATTCACACACCCAAATATAAAATCTAAAAAATTATCCAAAATTAGATCTTTAGCAAACCAAATCCAAATCCCAAGATCTTTTGATATCAAAAAAAAATAAGATCCAATTCTTTCATTTATTAAAAATCAAAACCAAATCCTAAGATCTATTAATATCAAAAAAAATATTAAGCTCTATCTCTTTCAATATCAAAATTAAATCCAATCCAAAATCTAAAACTCAACCCAAATCTAAACCAAAATCATGAATTCATCATGTTTTAATGAGTCCCCTTGTCACACCCAATCTAAAAACCCCTTTGATAATGATGGTGATGATGATATTTTTTTCATTCGAGAAGAATATGATCCCTTTGAATATAATAACAATGATTAGTCTTATGTATTAACATAAATTCACTCATGAATCCTTTGATGACATTATTTTAATAAAAATTTCTACAATCTTTAGTCACCCACACATAAATCATCAAGAAACCATAGACAAAGATATGGCTAGCACAATCTATCCCACCAATCTTAAATGCATATACATTGGTTATCCTTATGCTACCTTTGACAAGGGAAACACCTTTGTAGACCAAGGTTCTCATGACTCATCCATATCCCAAATCCCCACCTCATGTGAGTGAATTATATCATCCACCTCATATGTCAATCCTTCATCCTCAAAATATTCATAATCCAATCCATCCCAATCCAAACACAAAATATGTAATATCACCTACATGGATTTTATCGAGGGAATATTCATAAAGGATCATAATCCACAAAGTTCAAACATATTTGTGGAATATTACATCATTTCTAACCCCATGTAATCTATCAATAATGCAGTCATCAACCTCAAGTCCATCCAATAATCAATTTAACCCAAATCTATAAATTTTGAATGTGCTTTCCCCATTTATATGCATAACTCAAATTTATTATATCCATGTGTTAATATTAGTGGCACCATCAAAGTAAAACACCATCCCTCCCTCACATCATCCAAATAAATATGGTTATGTCAAGATATTTTTTCCAAAGAATGCCCAAACATGTTCCCACCTAAATCAAGGTCCAAGCATCCACACTAATCCCTTTCACAGGATCCCATGCCCTCTTAATAGCATAACATCCATATCAATCCCATCCCCAAACCATAACCCTATCACCTTGGTTCCTTCATCTTTATCTAATCCAATTTTCTCACTACCAAGGAAACTATAACCACCACCACTCCTTACCCATCTAAAAATGGATTCATGTCTTGTTTCTAAAGTAATAATTATCCAATTAAAAATTGAATCTATTAGAAAATTAATTATCAAAGCAAAGGATTAGGAAATCACAAGCAAGGCATCATAGAGCCCATAAAAATTAAATCAAATCAAATATTTTAGGGTCTTGACAATAAATATCTTAGCGAAAAATTTGGTCGCACCTTAAAAAATCCTAAGGAAACTTCATCCACATCCAAATAGATGCCTTGCATCACTAAAAACTGAAACAAATAAAAATAGAACCTTAGGTCTAATTTGTAAACCTAGGATTCAAATTTTTTGTGTTGTTATTGTGGGGTCTTTTTCTAGTGTTTCATTAAGATGGAGATCAACAAGGTGTTTGGATTCAATTTCAACCATGGAGGTGATCCAATCAGACCTAGATTTGTATATTTTTTAGTCTTAGAATGGATTGGAATTTGTTTACCTTGATTAACCTAATTAGACTATGTGCCCTAATATGAAGATTGTGAGATTCCAACAATTAGCAAACCGAAACAGAGATTTGCAGGCAGATTTGAGAAGGATAGAACACTGTGTACCTATCCTAAAAGTTTGGTGTCAATATGAATAGGATGATAGTGGCACCCAAGGGCATCTGAGTACTTGTATGCCTCTTGTTCTTTGATTTTTCAGTCCTCTGAGGTTAGATTTGAGATCCCTATTTCCGCTTGTAGACTTGTCGGATAATTTTGTAGGTGAGTTTCCATGAGTTGAAAAGGAGTAGGGCTTTAAATGCAAAAATGAATAAATGATCTTCAAACTTCCTCTATCCTCTTCAAACCTAAAATATGCACATTCAAAGAGAGAAGAAATGTTGTGCCATTTAGGGGCTTTTCTTAGTCAAACGCTGTGTTGGTATTTCCACTTCCACAATGGCAATGTCAATGGTAGGAAATATTTAAATGATAGGAAGGAATGATGAATCAAAAAAGTGTTGAAACTCACCACCCTTCAATGGCTTCCTTGAAGGATTGAAGTCACGCACATCACTTCAAGGTCTTGGATCTTTCTTGCTTGATTGCTTGAATTGCTTAAGGAGACCTACAACAAGGGTTAAAGCCTTCACAAACAATGATAACATAAACACATATAAACTCACATAAGATTTGACATGATGTTTGGATCTTGAATTGTTGTTATAAAGCTCTGAAGTATTGCTCTTGACTTGCTTGATAGTGCTCTTGACAATAATAATTGCTCATAAAATATCCTTGTTAGATTTGAAATGATGCAATAACTAGGTATTTATAGGCATTTATTCACTTTCTCACAAATTAGATCTCGATAGCCGACATTTGCAATTTGAATTTCAAATGTTAAAATTTTGACACCGACATATTCAAATTTGGATCCTGGAAAAATAGGGGGACTCAAATGCCCAAGGACATCCCAGTCTTGGCCCTATTTTCCATGATTTTAGGTGTCAGGGGAAAAACATTAAATAAATGAATTTGTTCAATGCTTGCAATTTCTCATAAAATAGTAAAAATAGGCTATAGAATGCATTACTTAGGAATTTAGGGACTTAATTAGGCTCAATAATTTAGGGGGGACAAAACATAGTGTAAAATTGTCAAGGGTGACAATTTATGATGTTACATTTAGCCCCCACTTTAGCGAGAGTATGAACTTATGCTCAGACTCACACTAAAGTATAAAATATATGGCAAGAGGGGTCTGATTGTCTAAATGTTGAAGAGACAGGATGACTAAGGATCAAGGGGGAGTGCACAAGCCCCCAGGATCTAAGATCCCATGGTAAACCAACATGAGCACAAAGGAACACACACATGTATGAATTATAGCAAGACAACATACATGTCTGAAAACACGAAGCATACACAATGAAAACACATGATATAACACAACATATAAACAATAACAAAATGAAAACAAACACAATGCAAACACAAAGAAGACACACAAAACAAGACTCAAGGTTAGTACTAAGGGATTCGAGTCAATAAAGCAAAGAGACCTCAATTTTGAATTGTCCCAAATACCAAACATCATCCATCAAATAAAGGAATGTTCTCATAAGGACTAGCAAGTTGCATTATGCCAAATAACTCATGAGCCACACATATCTACTAGCTAGCAATTTATGTTATGTTAGGTGTCCATGCAATATGATGATTTTCACAAGGCTAGCAAGTTGCATTATGTTAGACACTCATGAAATACATAGCTCTACTAGCAAGCAAGTTTTTTTATGCTCGATGGCCATGTTAAGGTGTTCATGACTCACACAATAGAAAAGTTTGATATTTTCTAGGTGAATCACAAATAGGAGGCACCATGAGCTAGTGAAGTTTAATATTTACTAGGTGAGCTCCCAAGATAAGGTAGCAAAATGAGAAACACATTAGTTCTAGTGAAGTGTTCTATTCACTAGGTGTGCACCCATGTCAACCATACCAAGATTTATACTCCCTGATAACCTTGATAAGGTGCTACAAAATGATCAAGATGTTATGCCAATGCATCACTAATTTCAACGCTTGTGAACAAAGTGAAGTAAATTCCAAACTCACCTAAGGAGGTGCACAAACTCGCCTAAGGAGGTGCACAAACTCGCCTAAGGAGGTGCATAAACAACAACAAGATAAGGCCAAAACCTCAAAGGGTGTTATAGTAACACCACCACAAAATGTGATTTACAAAAATAACAAAGGGGATTTTCTCAATATATGAAAGGTCACACCTTAGGGAACATCGCACATGATATCACCACTAAGAGAGGACAAGTCATAGAATAGAAGCTCACACCTTAAGGCATACTAACCATAGAATTACCAGCAAGTGGAACATCATATACCAAGAAATTTCACTCTTATGGGACATCAAGCCTAATATCACCACAAAGGAGATGCCAACATAGATCAAGAAGGCCACACTTTCATTTAGAAAGTCATATTTCCTAGGAGATGTATGATATCATCACTAAAAAGGGACCATTTCTTATATAAACAACGAGTGGGGGACTATATGCCCCCCTTAAAATGTTAGTGTACTTGCTACACTAATGTTTTAAGGAGATAAAGAGGGATCCCTTGCTAGAAGGAATGCACCTAACACAAGGCTACCTAACCCCTTTCCCTCCAAGTGTAGAGATAAAGATGAGCCAAGATGGATGATGATATGATGCTCCTTGCAAGATAAAATAAGATTGCATAAAACTTTAGTTTATACCCCCATGCATGGTAGTGAGCATGTTGTGATACTACAACTACCACATGGAAAGGAGAAAAGCATATGAATGTTAATCTATCATACGGTCAACTTGATCCCCGTAAGGATCAAATTCTCTCAATTTCTTCTTTAAGGAACAACATTCATCAGTAGTATGTCCAAATATTCTATGATATGCATAGTAAGATGTATTTATACTCTTTTGTTTATTATATTTTTGTTCATGCACTGGTGGTAGTGTAATTAATCCCAAGTTTAATAGTGTGGCTAAACTACTCTCAATCTTTGATAAAGGACGTGAAGAAGATAACACACTTTTCTTAATAGGACCATGGACTTTGTATTTCTTGGTTGGTGGAACAAATGTTTGATGTAAAGGTGGAGGACCTTGGTAACCTAATCCTTTTGTGTCTTCATATGGTGTTTGTTCCAAAAGGGAGTGGATGTCATGTTCATTCTTTATGTCACATCCTTGTTTTGTCAATATCTTAAATCCTTGTCCATAGATTTGATCCAAGTTAATGAGTTTGTTTGTAACTTTATGCTCATATGATGAAAGATTGGTTCATTTGATTTCGTTGTGCTTGTTATTAATAGGCATTTCCATGTGCATTGGTTGAGGTATGAATTGTAAGGAACACTTTTCTAATGCAATGTGGAAAACATTTCAAGTGGTGGTATGATAGGTGGTCCTAGTTGTTTGGATGGGTGATTAGGAAATCTCATGGAAGGATAAAATACTACATTATTCTCAAGGTTTTACAAAGAATTATGTATGAATTCATTCATTCTCTCCTCATCTTTTCCCAAGATATCTGCATCACAAGGACATGCATTGGGAGGTGAAGGATCATGAGTATTCTCATTGGAATTAGGGTCATCACCAAACACACAATTTGAAACATCAACCAAGGATTTCAAAGAAGTCAACATCTTACCAAAATATTGAGCCATCATGATGATGCTTTTACTAAGGTTCAGACTGTTGTGCAATAGGTGATTGGAAGACAAACAACAAATCTGGATAGAGGATCCTGAGAAAACTCTATCACATAAATTTTGAACCAAAAAGAGCAGGAGGGCACAGTCGCACAAGGGCATCTCTATCCTAGGTAGGATTTTAGGATTCAACTCAAAAGTTGTGATTTTTTTCAAGGATTCTAGGTCTAGTTGCAAACAGGTCTAAAAGTAAATGTGTTTCCATAATTTTCTCAATTTATTCTAATACAAGTGTTTAACAATGTGTGAACAATAAATGACAATTTTGAAAGTAATTTTTCTAATCTAAATTGCAAAAATTTACTAATTGTAAAATGCATAAATCTGAAAAATGATGATTTTGATGCAATTTTGAAACAAAACAATGCAATATTTTTTTTCACTTTTTGAGCTATATGAAATATTCCTAAATGAATGTAATTAGGAATTCCAAAATAGAGGTCTGCAAGAAAACATAGATTGAAGACATAGAAACAAAGAATTGTGCAAAATTTTGTTGATCCAAGTGTAGAAGGACAAAGGAACCCAAGGGCGTCTATGTCCTTGATAGGGCTTCTTAAAACTAAAAAGTTTAATATTTATTAGACTATTTAAAGGCTCTATTTTTGTGTGCAAATATTTTTTAAAGTCACTATGTCTCCATGATTTGCTCAATTTTAGACAATGTGACTCAAATACAAATGTGTAACAACGCTTGAACAACAAATACCAATTTTGAATGCAATTTTCAATGTATATCTGATCTAAATGACTAAAATAAGCCTTAATACAATCTATGATGCAATATGATCTACAATTTTTTTTTGGATTTTTATGTCTTTTATGATGCAAAAATGAAACTTTAAATGAGAAATGCAAAATATTGTAATGCAAAAACTTAGATCTAGGATGTAATTTTAGAAGGTATGTAATGTTAACAAGGCAAGTTCACCAAAATGAAACAAAGAAAAATAGAACCCTAATTCTAATGTGTAAACCTAGGATTCAAATTTTTGTGTTGTTATTGTGGGGTCTTTTCTAGTGTTTCATTAAGATGGAGATCAACAAGGTTTTTATATTGAATTTCAACCATGGAGGTGAGCCAATCAGACCTAGATCTACATAATTTTTAGTCTTGTAATGGATTAAAATTGATTTACCTTGATTAACCTAATTAGACTATGTGCCCTAATATGAAGATTGCAAGATTTTGATAACTAACAAACTGAAATAGAGATTTGCAGGTAGATCTGAGAAGGATAGAACATTGTATACCTATCTTCAAAGTTTGGTGTTTGTTTGAATGGGAGGATAGTGGTTCCCAAGGGTGTCAGGGTCCTTATATGCCTCTTCTGCTCTATTTTTATAGTTCTCTGATGTTAGATTTGAGATCCTTGTTTCTGCTTGTAGACTTGTCAAATCATTGTCAGGTAATTTTGTAGATGATATTTTGTGAGTTGACAAGGTGTAGGGATTTGAATGCAACAATGAACTAATGATCTTCAAACTTCCTAAACTATCCTCTTCAAACTTAAAATTTGCACATTCAAAGAGAGAAGAAATGTTGTGTCATTTAAGGGCTTGCCTTAGTCAAATCATGTGTTAGTGTTTCTACTTCCATAATGGCAATGTTAATGGTAGGAAAGATAAATTATAGGAAGGAATGATGAATCAAAAAAGTGTTGCAATTCACCACCCCTCAATGGATTCCTTGAAGGACTAAAGTCATGCACAACACTTCAAGGTCTTGGATCTTTCCTACTTGATTGCTTGAATTTCTTGGAGACCTACAACGAGGGTTACCCTTCACAAACAATGATAACATAAACTCACATAAGATTTGGCATGATGTTTGGATTTAGAATTGTTGCAATAAATCTCTAAAATGTTGCTTTTGACTTCCTTGATAGTGCTTTGTACAATAATAATTTCTCATAAAATCTCTTTGTTAGATTTGAAATGATGCAATAACTAGGTATTTATAGGAATTTATTCAATTTCCTACAAATTAGATCCCGATAACCAACATTTGTAATTTGAATTTCAAATGTTAAAATACTGGCACCAACATATTCAAATTTGGATCTTGGCAAAATAGGGGGACTCAAATTCCCAAGGGCGTCCCAATCCTAGCCCTATTTTTTAAGATTTTAGGTGTCAGGGAAAAACATTAAATAAATGAATTTCTTCAATGCTTGCAATTTCTTGCAAAATGGTAAAAATAGGCTATAGAATGCATAATTTTAGAAATTAAGGACTTAATTAGGCTCAATAATTTAGGGGGGACAAAACATAGTGTGAATTTGTTAAGGGTGACAATTTATGATGCTACATAAACAATATGTTGTTGCTACCGATCCTTTTATCAACCACATCACCCCTATCACCCCCACCATTGGTCCTTTCATTGAACCTCCCAATAACCTTGACCATCCATCCCCTAACATCCCAAATCAAAATGAACAAATGAACACATCATTTGACTTATTCCAACAAGATGAAGCTATCACTAAATTTATGAGATTTCAAGATTATATTCCCCCATGATACCATCACATTATCTTTATAAATGATTTGGATTCACAAACATATGAAGTAAATAATCTACAAAAGACCAAGGATCACCATGTCATGATGTATCAACATGTAATTCCAAATAAAAATTAAAATTAGATCCAAAAGAAAACTATATCAAATATGCCACATAGGCCCATCAATCACAAAGAAATCACAAAATCAATGTGGATTCCAAAGTAACAAGAAGCAATGCATCTAAGAGGAGTACTCAAATCTACATCCAAATATACCTCTCCAAAAGATACCTCCATCCCCAAATCCCCATTCACATCTAAATATACATCCAAATTTGAAGCTTCCCCATTCCTAAATCTACAAATCCCTATCTCCCATCCTGACCTCAAAATCCCTCATCCAAATCCCAACATTCAAAATCCCATATCCTAATTCCAAGATTTAATTTCCATCCTAATTCCAAGATTTAATTTCCATCATGGTATTTGTAACATTTGGTCCTAGTTCCATGACACTTTCCCATGCCTTTACCATACCATCCTTCCATCAACTTATTTTCTATCATCTAATCTATTATCCAACATGTTACACCCCCTTAATCCCATTTTTTTCTTAGTCCCTTTCACCCTCCATCCAACCTACCTTCATTTCCCTTGGCAATATCCTATAATTGAGACGCTATGATGGTATCATTTTTACATTTTGGATAAGGAAACTTAGCAACCAACAAGGTTTCTACCAATATTTATGAACGTAATGATAATTAATGTAGTCCATATGAATAATTATTTAGTAAGTGATAGTATCCACTCACCAAGGAAACAAATTCTTGAGTTTGATAGGCCATCTATAATCTAGTTTAAGAATTTCCAAATCCAAATCAATATCCCTCTCATCCCATTCAAAATAAAATAAATAAAAAATTAAAATTGTAAAAAAAGGAATCTAAAAGTGAAAACAATTCCTATGGCACCTTGAATAAGTGCCATGATGAAAAATTGGAAAAAAACATCATACATAAATCCTTTATCCAAAAGCATCCTACACTTGAGGAAATATTCTCCCATCCTATCTACCCCATACTATCATCAATTACATCCACACACCTATACTATTATATCCAATATATACTCCCTCCCTAATTTTAATGTTGATAAGTGCTAACACTTATAATTGCACCCTTGTTGAACCTAATGTTCAACATTCTAGTAAAAATGGGATTGATCTTAAGGTCTGGTACCTTGTGGTTGATATCAAACCTCTGGAGAAGGTAAAATTTATTTTTGTATAGGCATGAATTTGTACCCCCCTTGCAAGTTCCCCTTTTACATCCTTCACCTTAGAAAAAGCAAACCCAACCATGCAATTCCACATCACTCGTTCGTACTCCATCCACTTGGCACTTGTTTTTAATGTCGATGGGGGAGTTTCTGTCAGGAACGTGTGCACGACACACGGACGTCTGCACGGTGCATTGTCGTCCTGAGAGGATTCCTACCTCTAGAATTTGGAGAGGCATTATATTCTCCATTGGCGATGAAGCGTAACACCCCTGCACCCTTCATCCGACCTTTGAATGACTCTTTCCCTCCTAATTGACCTTCAAATGCCTATCTTTCATATTCATCTCATCTTCTTCACACTCTCTACATGCTTCTTCACATTCTACATAATTTCTTGAGAAAATTCTAGCAGCGCTTGAGCTACTTGTTGCACTATCAACCATCCCAACATCATAGCATTCTTCACATCTACCACAGAAGTTGCAACTTGGTGTCTTGTGAGACTTCCTCCAGTGTCGTTGCAGCCACGTTGACTCTACCACGGTTGTAGACTTTCATTCCTCTCTCATTGGCCTTGAGTTCCTTTGGTCAATGATGGTATTACTTGCTTACTATTACATTGTTGTTGGGTTTGAGTAGCATATTATTTCTCGTAGTTTCGGTATTCTCCATTTCAAGTACTTTCTTTATCGTATTTCTACTTTTCTATCTATTTGTTTGTTCGTGGAGGTGGAAACACCAAAATGGAGGTTTGACTACGGCAAGCCCATAAATAACCCCAACATTTTTCCCCACTTTTCTGTGTGTAGGTACTCGTTCGTGTGGAGTTTGTAGGAGAACTGGACTTTCTGTGAGTTGAATTTACCATATTTGTTTGTATCATTCTTATATCATCTCTATCGTTATTTTAGTCATTCTGTTATTTATTGCTTTAGTCAACACAAGTAAACTTTTAGCCAAGTTGTTTAGTAGGTTGTCCATTATTTTGGCTTTGACCCTTCACTTTATGTCTGTACGGATGCTAGTGCACCTATGAGACGTTAGCGCACCACGCTATCATCTCTGTTATGTGATGTTGTCCTCTGGCATAGAGCTATTTGAGGTACAGTCTAAATTTCAAAAACCTACTCGCTTAGCCCAAACCTAGCTTTCAAGTTAGTAGAGTGACATAAGTATTGAGAGTGCTCTTCATTCTCTATCCTCCAATTTCCTAAACACTTGTGTGGTTGAGGTAGATTAGGGCAGCCTTCAACTCTCGGCTCTCCATGACCTAGAGTTATTGAGTGGTCGGTCCCCCTCCTCTACATTTTGGTGAACTTGACGTGAACCATTTTGGTTCCATTTGGTAGTGTTGAAATACCCTTCCCTCGTGTTTTAGGAGTGTTGTAGGTGTGCATGTGACAAGGCGCATAGGCTTGCAACCCAAATTACAACCCCTAGTGGTGTAGTTGGGAGGTTTCCTAAGCATTATGAGGCAAAACCTTGAGTGGGTCACTATCTAACTCTAAAACCCTTGGGGGCTCCTGCAAAAATTCTATCCAGTGTACATAAAGATGGCTTCCTTATTACATTTACCCATTCCATCTATGCAACCTAGGAGAAAATCTCCCACTATAACATTCACCTTGCAGGATTTTTTGATGAATTCTAATAGAGAACCATCCCCTTTGTACATCCCCACACGTATTAATGGGAATATCGTAACTGGTGTTCTCGTTGACCCTACATGCTAGGTGAATGTCATTACAAAGGAGATCATGTTGATCAACTTTCTGCATAAGGATAAATATTATGAGTCTAGAAGTACTATACATACACATGATGGGATTTTCATTCCTCCCATCGGTTGCATCACCTTGTCAATCCTAGTTGGGCCTAGAACTGTGAATGCACTCTTTGACATCATCCTGAGGTCTGAACTATTCAGAGTGAAACTAGGCATTCCCTAGCTACTTTCCATGAATGCAGTTCCCTCAATAGTCCATAAGTGCTTAAATTTTTCCCATGGTGATTCAGTACATGTATTCCATGACACTGATTACAAATCGGTGATCGCGTGGGGACTACTCATTGGATCACTTTTGGCCTACCCCTATTGGTCCACTCCCTCCTAGGATGGACCTCTTGTATCGAACTTATGTGAAATACAAGAGTGGGGGCATAACACCAAAGGTGAGGTACCCTCCTTCTCCCTATGCCATTTCACATAGAGCTTCCATGAAGGCGCATGCTGCCTTTTTCATTCAAAAAAGGGACGAGAAGAAGTCTGCTCAAGCCTCTTCTTCCTCTTTTGATGTCCCACCTGTTGCTTCTCACCCTGCTACGGTGCCATTGACTTATGCTCCTATGCACTTGTTAAGGAGTTCAATGGTGCCCGCCTGGTGAAAGCCCAAGCACCCGACATTTGAACTTCTTATCTTACCTACTATTCCTCGGCCCATTTTGTATGGTAAGGGGAAGGGTCCCTTTGGAGCATCCTCTATGTATCGGCCTCCACAACCTCCTACTGCTCCTATCTCTAAGGTAGGGAATGGGGAGAGGCCTATCATTGAGGCACTTGAGCCTACTCCCCCCATTGTTGTTCCATCATCCTCTCCATCTCTCCCTCCTATTCCCGTCCAAGAGTCCCTCCCTCTGTTGGAAATGACTGCGATGGATACTTCGATGACCGAATAGGAGTCTTTTGTCCCTTCTCAAGCCGCAGCTTCTAGCTCTCGGAGTCGTAGAAACTGCCTTGCGGGTGAGAGAAAGTGTCAGAGGAAGGATTTGGCCACTAAACAAGCCACCTTGTAGAAGAAGGAAGAGGATCCAATAGCTCTCGCTTCAACATCTTTTGTTGTTTCCTCCTCTTCTGCTCTTCCTACTTCAATTCCCTACACCTCAGTCTTACTTCCAGCTCCCCTTGCGAGCATGAACAATCCTCACCTGAAGAGGGTGCAAGTATTCATTGCTCCTTCAATTGAGCCTCACCTTTTGATGTCCCTCTCAGACATCCCGCCATTTTTGAAACCCATGGACATGTCAAACACCTCGGTGGTGTCTGTTGCAGTTTTCTCCTCTTCCTCTATGCCCTATGCTTCATCTGCGGGGGTCTTGCATCCTTCAATGAAGCAAAAGATGGAGGATGACCCTGCTATCAATGGGGGTCAGAAGAAGGGTTCACCTTCTTCGGAGGATGGTTCTACATTAGCTTGCATCATCTTAGTGATGGAGGAATCCCTGACGTCCCTAGAGTTTGTCACTACTCCTAAATCATTTGGTGGGGCTAGCAGTGGATCTCGAGTGTTGCCTCCATCGCTCACTAAGTTGACACATGACACTCCTGTAAAGTGCATGTTCAACTTTGTGGATGAGGTCTTGACCTTATCGGCAATCTTTACGAAATTGCTGACATTCACCTCATAGGAATTGAGTGGAGAAGACCTCAAGGGGCCTTCTTCACTGGCTCTTGTTGTAGGAGTGTTGGACGGTACCCCCCTTGATATTCTGCCCTTCTAGGCTCATCTGCCTTCCCCTTACAATGATCTAGATTGGGAGAATGATGACCTCTTGGTTGATGAGGACTAGGGGGGTGCCTCTTCTTTATTTGTAGATTAGATTGTGTGTGTGTTGTGTTCCCTCGTGCTTATTTTATATGTTCCTGGATGACCCTTGTCACCCTTGTAGGTACTTGGATACATGAGTGTTTTTATGCCATAAAAATTCTTCTATTTGTCACATTATTCTTCCTTTGTTGTGCTTTGAATTTTGACAATTGGGGACGATGCAAAGTGTTGGGGGAATTTAGGCCTCCCTTCCATGTTGACCCAATTTTTTATTTTCATTTTGTCTGCACGTAACTTTCTTCACATGGTCTGATATAGTAGGGGGTTGATTACAATTCATTTATATATTATTATTTATCTATCTATTTATATTTATGAGCAGCTCTGACCCCAAAATATCAGATCCCCCTGTCTCTTATTTGTTATGTTATTGTTTCTCCTTTCTTTGCTTGCTTCATGATGTTGTGGTGCTTATGTGTTGTCCCTCGTGTGTGCGACAACATTACCACGATTACATCTCGTTATGTTCCACGAGCCACAACAAGGTCACTTTTTATTCTTGCTTTTCTCTCCTTAGGATGTCACATACCTTTGTGTCTGGCATGCACCATCCTAAGGGGGGCTATCATACTGCTTTTATTTTTAGAATTCATATTCTATGGCCAACGAATCCCTTCTCAAAAATCTCTATTTTTCAAAAATCGCATTCCTCAACCAGGACCCCTAGCGGAATATTTTTCCTTCATCATGGGTTCGTAAAGAAATAATTTTGAGAAACTTTCCTCTGAGGAGGGTTTCCTATGGGAGAAGTCTTGACTTTCCCCTTGCAAGAGGGCATTATTCCTTTCAAATTCCTTGATGAAATGAAATCTTTCAAAAGGATTCCTTGATGTTGAATTGATTTTTGAAAAATACTCTTGCACTTTCAAACAAAGTGTCCCTTGAGTGGACCCCTTTTCTTTTGAAGGGTTCTCAAGGGACCCCTTTGAAAGCTCTTCCTTTAATTTTTGACTATTTGCATGACTGTCTGCCTAATTGCCTACATGGATTTTTTTCTTCTAACATGTTTTATCTATGAATTAACATGTTGCTTTGTAGGTGTGCCTGTGAAGCTGCTTTCTAATCTGACTCTATGGAGTCCCTTACATTGGGCTTCCCTCAAGAGAGAGTACCTTGGGTGCCCTCTTTGCAAATCCGAGGACCTGTGAAGAACTTGCATCCTATGGGATCTATCCACCATTGGTCTGCAAGCCTCTGGTGCACTTTGTTCAATCCTCCTTAGGAGAGAGTACCTTCCTGCCCTGCGCTTTCGAGCTCGCCAGATTGCAGTATACTTCCTCAACAGTTCAGGTATATTTTCTTGAAAATATTTTGATCTACTTTACCGAACACTCATTGGCATTCATGTTCACTAAAGTGGGGGAAAAATGTATAGGCATGAATTTGCACCCCCTTGCAAGTTCCCCTTTTACACCCTTCACCTTAGAAAAATCAAACCCAACCATGCAATTCTGCATCACCCGTCCGTACTCCATCCACTTGGTGCTTGTTTTTAGTGTTGATGGGGGAATTTGTGTCAAGGATGCACATGCAATGCATGGACATCTACATGGTGCACTGCTATTCTGACAAGATTCCTGCCTCCCTGACAGGATTCTTGCCTCTGGAATCTACAAAGGCGTTGCATTCTCCATTGGTGACAAAGCGTAATGCCCCTACGCCCTTCAGTCGACCTTTGAACATCTCTTTCCCTCCTAATTGACCTTCAAATTCCTATCTTTCACATTCATCTCATCTTCTTCACACTCTCTACATGCTTCTTCACATTCTACACAATTTTTGGAGAAAATTCTAGCAACGCTTGAGCTACTTGTTGCACTATCAACCATCCCAACATCATAGCATTCTTCACATCTACCACAAAAGTTGTAACTTGGTGTCTTGCGAGACTTCCTTCGACATCGTTGCGGCCATGTCGACTCTACCACAATTGTAGACTTTTATTCCTCTCTCATCGGCCTTGAGTGCCTTTGGTCGAGGGTGGTATTACTTGCTTACTATTACATTGTTGTTGGGTTTGAGTAGCATAGTGTTTCTTATAGTTTTGGTATTCTCCATTTCAAGTACTTTCTTTTTCATATTTCTTCTTTTCGATCTATTTGGCTATCCATAGAGGTGGAAACACCAAAATGGGGGTTTGACTGTCGCAAGCCCTGAAACAACCCCAACATTTTTCCCTAGTTTATTGTGTGTAGGTACTCATTCGTGTGGAGCTTGTGGGAGAACAAGATTTTTTTTGAATTGAATTTACCATCTTTATTCTTATCATTCTTATATCTCTCTCATTATTTTAGTCATTATGTTATTTATTGCTTTATTCAACGCTCGAGTAAACCTTTAGCTAAGTTGTTTAGTAGTTTTTTCATTATTCTAGCTATGTTCCTTCACTTTTTGTCGTACAAATTCCAACGCACCTGTGAGATGTCATCGTGTTGTGTTGTTGTCCATGTTCTGCGTTGTTGTCCTCTGGTGAAGAGTTGCCTAAGGTACAAGTCTGAATTCCAAAAACATACTCGCTTAGCCCAAACCTAGATTTGGGTTAGTAGAGTGACAGAAGTACTGATAGTGCTCTTCATTCTCTATCCTCTAATTTCCTAAACACCTACACGGTTGAGGTAGATTAGGGCAGCCTTCAACTCTTCGCTCTCCATGACCTGGATTCGTTGAGTGGTCGGTCCCCCTCTTCTACAATTTCTAACCTAGATTTATTAGTGTTGGTCCAACCCAATATTGAATAAATCTAAAACTAGCCCTATTATATCAGCTTGCAAAGGGACAGGGGGAGAGATAAATTCAAAAAATAAAGGGGGTGATACACCTAGACTAAGTGGTGTTTCCTCCTACCCACTACAACATAAAGAATCAAAATAATACAAAAGATCATACATAGCTCTCTATATTATCAACTTCTAGAGGTGTATATGCAAGTTAGGGTTTGATACATGCTAAAAGGGAAAGAAGCAATGCACAATTAGCACCTAAAAAATATTAGTACAACATATAGACATAGAAACAACAAAATAATTCATACAATCACAAAGGCAAGAAGATTTGCATAGTATGAAGATGTGAGAAGAGATAAAATAGAAATTTTATAATTAAAAATGCATGGATCCTATTATAGTAGAAAAGTTACAAAATTCATGTCTTTGTAGAGAACAAAAAAGGAAGGATCGTTTACAATGAGGCTTAACATTATTTTATTCTAAGAGAGGCACCAAAACATGGTAGACAAAACAGAAACCCTAACCTTCAGCTAAACCAATGAAATGCAAACATGTGTACCATCAAATAATATTTGGATGACCAAGGAGGCATGATAATCATTTTCAGAGACCCTGTCATACCCCTACATTGAATATTGCATGCAAAATTTAAAAATTGTCCCAAAAATCTATGAAAATCATGGGAAGGATAAGGTCCTCTAACAAAATATGGTTCTAAAGTCATAAATTAGGTATGGGAATGCCCCTTCTCTCAAAATATACCAAAAGTGAACTTAAGACCCTTATATAGTTCTCACAGATCAAGATCTGGTAGTTGTTGGAGTCGTTGAGCATTAATGGAGCTTCTAGGTCAAAAAACATCTTAAAGAGTCAATCGGTAGAGTATTAGGCTTGGGCCTACCATTGTGCCAAGCATAAAGGAATTTAGTTATTTGTAATCTTGAAGATACTACTTTCATCGAGGTTTGGGCCTTGGGACCTCCATATACTGCTTGCTATGAAGAAGAGAAGGATTGGGGGTGTCGAAAGTCATAACCCTAATGATGACATTAGCGTGATGTCATCAAGAGATGAAGGGGAAATGACATTAATGAAGGACTAATGATGTCAGAGTGATTTCATCAATGGGATTGGGCTTTCAAGAAAGAATGAATGGAAGGATGATAAGTAAAATGCTAAAGGTTTGAAGGAAAATGACTTAGGAATCATGAGGGAAATAAGTCGAGGATCAAGAAGTCCACTCATATCACATGCCAAAAGAGGATGAAGTTAAGAGGGAAAACTCGAAGGATAAAGTTTGATGGAAAAAACACAAAAAATTATGAATGGGATATTTGAAACATTAGACATTGGGGATCACCCTTACCTCATACTAAAATAGAAAGAAAGTAAGGGTGAAGTCCGAAAGCCGAAGTCCATGAATTCGATAATTAGGTGATTTAGGATTTGGACTTCGGTGATCAAGGAGAAAAGAGGTGAAAGGAAGTGTGATTGGAAAGGAATGATATTAGGGAGAATTCTAATAGCTCAAATCCTAACAAGAGAAATTTCCTTAGCCAATTTTACAAAAAGGGAACAAGGAAGGCCTCAAGGTTAATAGCAAAGCATGATAACAAGTGGGTAAGCAAAAGTCTAAAACCCTGAAACTTCAACACTTAGTCAATTTTCTAGTTTTTCAACTTGAATAATTGGCTAAGGCAAGAACAAAAGGGGTAAAGGCAAGGAAAAAGGCCTAAATTCAAGCATGATTCACACATTAAAAGGGGCACAAAGTGATAATATTTTGGAAACCTCTATGGGATGATTGCCTACTAATAATGGAATCTAGAGGCATTATCAATCCATTGGGTACATATTCATATGGGAAATAGCAACTAAACAAGGCTTACCTCAAAACATAAAATAGGACACAATAATAGGATGAAATAAAAGATACAATATACAAATTGTACTTGGAGGAAAAACAACAAACCTAACCTAGTCAACAAAATAAATACTCAAACAAATTCATTGATTGGTTGGTCAAAATAGCTCCCCTTTCTAATCAACAGGCTAGGATGTCCCACAAGATCATGGGTAGCTAGTAAGAGATTCAAGAGGCACATGTACTTGATCAACTATTGAAATTCCTCTCCAAGGATTAAAAAAAACTCATTTACCCACTTGAATTGACTACAGTTGTAGTTATCATGGAGTGAATGGGTAAACCAATGTTGCTCCTTCTAGTGTTCAATTTCATTCTTAGGAATAAGAAAAAAATGGGGTTTCTTTTTGGTCTCCAACTAAGCTACATGCTTGATAGGACATCCTCCTGAGAAGGTAGTAATTAAACAATTGATGATGATTTCATGCTTGGGCTCTAATTTTTCACCAACTTGTTGGTTAGAAAGGCTTGATTCTTGTGTCTCGTCTAAAAGTATGGACACCTCCTCCTTAGACTCAAGTCACTCATGAAGCTCTAATTCAGGAGAAGATGGCTTGATGTCAAAATTTGAACAAAAATCATCTAGCTTATCCCAAAAATTGGCCTCATCAAGATCCTCCTTATTTCTCTAGCATGATAGTGCTCACCTTAACTCCATGGCATCTTTCTTGAAGACTTGAAGAAAAATCAAGTTTCTCCCCTCTAATTGTAGGTTCTTTCATGATATTATATCCAACTTGATCAACAACCTCAAGCATATCAATTTCCCTGCCTCTGAAAACAAGGATGTCTTCATGCTCCTACTAATACATTTGAACAATGGCATCCTTCTAAGCTATGGAAGAACCTAAAATTCTATTTGTTTCCCCTCTTCATCCTCATACTTGTTATCACAAATCAGAAATCTATCAAGTTCTGCAATATTTTCTTATTGTTATAAGTCTTATGTTGATTGAAGTATGAATATGATGTGTTGGAAGAATGAAGAAGGAGATCATTAGTTTGTTATCTTTGTTGTCATTGATGCCAACATTGTTTTATGTCTAAATATCTGCTCATTCGGTAAAGTATGTTCATGTTACACCAATCCGGTAATTTGGTCTGGAATCTCTCTAAAGTGTATGTCGGCTCATATAATTTTGATATGTTTTTCAAGAGTCTTAGACGCAGTTGTGATCGGGGAATCAACAATTTTAGTTGAACAAGTTGAAAGATTTAAATGTCAGAAGTTTGGCTTACTGTTTTGTTGTGTTTCTCTTTTGGCTGACTTAAGGTGCACATTTCACGAAGGATTATTTTTAGGTCTGGGCCAACCTAATTTGTGTCTTGCATTTTTAGTTTTGAGCACCAAAGAAGTTTTGTTTTGTGGCCAACAAGATATTTTGAATTATGTATGCTTACATCCAATTAGGCCAACCTAATTGATGTATGAACCGTGTGTATATGGAATATCTTTGTATTGAGCATATATATATTTGAGATGTACATAGATGCATGTATGTTTTTGAGAGCTAGATAGAGAGAGAGGTGAAGAGAAGTGATGATACAAGATATGTGATGAAGTGATATGGTAGTTGATGATAGTTGATGTACACCTTCTTAACCGCTTAAGGTAGATACAGATGATGCACAAGAAGGGTGTCAAAGCTCCCATGTTTGATGGAATGGATTATGCCTACTGGAAATATAGAATGGAATCCTTTATTGTTTCTCTAGGGTTTGGAATCTATAAGTTAATTGAAACTGGATATACTATGCCTATTATTGGTCTGACAAGTGATGATGATATCAAGGATTATGAGAACAATGGTAAAGCAAGGAATGCTATCCTAAGTGCTCTTTTTGATTTTGAACTTGAAAAAGTGATAAGCCTTAAAACTACTAAAGAGCTTTGGGTGAAGTTGCAGAGAATTTATGGAGATGATAAGGTCAAGCTTGCAAAGATGCAAAATTAAAAAGCCAAATTTGAAACCCTGAGGATGTTAGAAGAAGATATTACAGCCTACATGCTCAAAGTGGATGAAGTTGTTAATGCCATCAATGGTCTTGGTGGAAAGTTGGAAGAAAGTGAAGTTGTGAAAAAGGTATTGAGAACATTTCCTAAATCTTATAGTTCTAAAGTTTCTGCTATTAAGGAAGCTCATAATTTAGATCAGTATTCTAGAGATCAAATGTTTGGTACTTTAATTTCCTTTGAATTGAGAGAGTTTTGTAAAGATGCTATAAGTAAGGAAACTGCTTTTAAAGTCAGGAAGGTGGAGAAGGATGATGAATCATATCTAGGTGATATTGATGAAGTGGAAGCAAATTTTGTAAGGAGATTAAAAAATGGCACTGGCTGAAAGGAAGTCGAGTGAGTGGAAACAACTTCCTACACTAATCTAATCAAAGGAGAGTTACAAAACAATTCTCTTAACACCTTTTATTGTTACAATAAGAGAAGCACATACATAGAATAATGGAAGTAGAATAGCAAGAAAGCATAAAACAGTGACACCAAATATACGTGGGGAAAACCCTTTCGAGTAAAAAAAACCCACCCTCCAAAAGCACAGTACTATCTTTATTACTTCAAATAATGGTTACAAGATATCACCAAGTACAAGCTTCTTCAACAAGTGTTTCAACACAAACACCTGTTATGGAGTAATATTGGCAGCAGTACTTTGTTACCTACAAACAAACTATCCATTCTACAACTCAAGGCACTCAATAAATAGAGTGATACAAGCTTCAAGAAGCATCTAGAAGGTAAGGAGCATCCAAATCCAAAAGGCACAATATTCAATGCCTTATACATGCATTTGGACACTTGTACAACATTCACTTACACCCCATACACTTGTCAAACATGCAAACAGTATTCTTCCAAGCTTGGGCGCCTAAAAATAGGCTATGACAAATGCCTTACACATCTTACAATTGTCATAGAATCTATCATAGCTGATAGTACTTACAGGTGTCAGAGAATTTGTCATAACTAGCTAAAAATAGTTGATTCTCTTGCATCTTGTCATAACCCAACTTGGGTGCCAAATTTCATCCATGCATTCAAAGATGCCTTATGACACGTCATATAATTTGTCATATGTCATAGATTCCAAAGTGGGATGCCTATGTCCACTTGGGATGATGATGTTTCGTCCAGTCACCTCCAACAGGGATGTCACCCAGTCAGTGGGTCCCAATTAATGACATGACACCACAAGCATTTAAATAATACAAATAAATCAATGTTAGGATTCTAAGGTTGAGACACCTTAATCCCAACATTCTCCCACTTGTCGAAGACCTGCCAAGAGTCATATGGAATCATCTGCTTAGGGCCCCAAGGCCCATGGAATCATAACAACATCTGAACTTCTTTGTGCTCACTGGTTTTGTCAATGCATCTGCAACATTCACCAAAGTTTCAACCTTCTCCAAGTTCACCTTTCCATCCTCTACCATATCATGAACAAAATGATACTGAACATCAATGTCCTTTGTCCTAGCATGGAAGGTAGGATTCTTTGCTTGGAAAATTGCACTTTGACTGTCACAAAAAATAGTAATCTTTCCTACATCTAAGCCAATATCAGAACACAATCTCTTAAGCCAAATGGCTTCCTTACACACATGAGTGGTTGTCATATACTCTGCCTCTGTTGTGGACAGTGCGACTATAGCCTGTCGCTTACTCATCGAACTAATAGCACCACCAAACATCATAAATACATAACCACTGGTGGATCTTCTACTGTCAATGTCACCTGCCCAATCTAAATCCACATATCCTCGAATGGTCACAGAATGTTGAGGTCCAATAGGATAAACATCAAAACACAAGGCATACTCGGAAGTACCCCGTAAATATTTGAACACTCTCTTAACAACATCCCAATGCACCTGTCTAGGATTATCCATAAAGCGGCTAAGGACTCCCACTACTTGGGCAATGTTTGGTCTCATACACACCATCACATACATCAAACTTCTAACTGCACTTGCTTATGGTGCTTTGGTCATGTCCTCCATCTTAGTAGGAGACTTTGGACAATCATTCACAAAAAGATTTGTCCCTTGCATCACAGGAACAACTAACTATCTGCAATCTACCATGTTGAATCTCTCCAACACAAAGTTCACATACTTACTATGGCTTAACCAAAGCTTTTTCTTAGCTTTGTCTCTCATGATTTTCATTCCCATAATGTACCTAGTTGCACCTAGGTCTTTCATCTCAAGCTATGCTGACAAGTGAAACTTCAAATCTAAAATCATACTTTTACCATTCACAATAAACAACATATCATCTACGTATAGGAAAATAATGAGAATGTGACAATTATCAATTTTAAAGTACACACAATGATCAGATTTAGATCTCTAAAATCCCAATGACAACACATAGGTATCGAACTTTTGATACCATATTCTAGGAGACTTTCAAACCATAAAGAGACTTCTTCAATTTGCAAACCAATTTTTATTTACCTTTTTTCAATGAAATGCTCTGGTTGTGACATGTAAATCTCTTCCTCCAAATCACCATGAAGGAATTATGTCTTCACATCCATCTATTCCACTTCTAAGTCATATGCTACTGCAAGTGATAACAAAATTCAGATAGATGTCAGCTTCGCTATAGGAGATAATATCTCCCCATAATCAATTCCCTCCACTTGGGAATACCCCCTAGCAACCTATCATGCCTTATACTTCTCAATACTGCCATCAAGACCACACTTTTTCTTGAAAATCCATTTACAACCAATAGGTTTACGTCCAGCAGGAAAAGGTACCAAATCCCAAGTCTTGTTTTTCTTTAATGAACCATCTTCTCATCCATGGCTTGCATCAAAGAATTTGAATCATTCATACCTATAGCCTCTCTAATAGTCCTTGGCTCATCAATATTAGTAATCAAGGAAAACATGCAATTGGAATCCAATAGTGAATAACCAAACCTTTCTGCTTGTCGCCTAACTCGTGTAGACCTCCTCAAAGGTTGAGGTTGAGGTTCTCCTTCTTCAAAACTTTCAGAGCTACTTGATCTCACCTCATCATCAGGTCCAATAGGAGTACTTGGTTCTTCTTTCTTTGAAGTAGGTGGAATTTGAACCACCTCCTTCTTTTGTTTCTCCTCTTTCTCTGGTTGTAGCTCAACAGAGGAAGGTTTCATCTCTCTGAAGATCACACTTCTACTGTAGAGAACCTTTTGTGCTTCTGGATCCCAAAGCTTGTACCCTTTCACACCGACACCATAGCCAATAAAGATACACTTAACTATAAGGAAAGCTAAGTGCGGAAGCAACTCTCCTAACGTCAAAACCTTAGGGAAGAATGCAGAGATACCTTTAAATTTTACAATTACAGTCCAAATAAGATGCACTTGAAAGAGATAACAGAAACAGAGAATTAGACATACACATATGAACACCAGATTTACGTGGGAAAACCCTTACAGGAGAAAAACCCACCACACCAAGAGAAGTCACTTTGTATTATAGTAATGGAGATTACATACAGAGATCAGACTTATCTTTCTGATGTCAAATTACAACAACTTTCACAATGACCAACCTTGTACAGAAGATTCCAGTTACAATATACTCATAATAGAATTCACACTGATCACCTTTCGAACTATTCACCCAACCATCAAACCGATCCTTCTAACCAGACTACTTCTGCAATCTCTGAGTATATCCATGACGCCCTTTTTTATCGAACTTCCTCTCAGTAACGGCCGCAACAGTCCAACTGCTAGTGGTTCCCATTTGGCTTTTCTGATTGGTCGAAGACTCACCACGTAGAATGGTCATCTCTTGGTCAAAGGCGTTCAACCTGTGTTCGCATGTTGGTGAGACACTAACCGTGTCTCCCCGATGCCACAAAGCCAGCATTCGATATCGCCAAGAGTCCTTACTATCAGCAAGAGGTTACACTGAGTCCAGAAAGCTATCGCTAAGACTTCGCCTTGTCGCCAAGACCTCATACCGATGATCATCACTTGTATCACTATCACCAAGACTTATCACTATCGGTGAGACATCATACCGAAGCTCCAAAGTCACATAGATAATAGAATTCCCATCGGCAAGACTATCGTCCTTCGCTGAGAGATCATACCGAGCCTTTATGTTATATCGAAACATCCAATAGTCGGCAAGACTTATCGCTATCGCTGAGACGTTACTCCGAAGTCTTCAAGTCACACCGCAATGTTCCACCGTCGGCGAGACTTCATTCATCGCTAAGACTTCATACCGAAGCCTCCAGGTTACCCCGATGACTCCAAATGAATACCTATCGGCGAGATATCTCCATATCGACAAGACTTCATACCGAAGCATATGAGTTACTCTGATGACCACATGTGTAACACCCTGTCAGCGAGACATACAATATCGATAAGACTTCATACCGAGATAAGCCTTTCGGCCAAGGGTCTCCCCAACACCGCTTGTCTCCCAGAGTCTCCCTGATATACGATAAGAGTGGTCTTTCGGCTAGAGATCTCCACTCGGTAGAGGGTTACAGTGTATGCCACAAGTCACAGCGATAGGTCCACTTAGCAAGACTGAAACAATGTCTCAGCGACCAGAACTGTTCAACAAGGTTTCAACTGCTAGTCGGCCAGACACAAAGCATGTCACACCGACTTGGATCTCTTAGAGGTTTCAGCCTGTGGGATTGAGGCATATATTTCCAACAATCTCCCACTTGACGAAGATCACAAAGGCACCTCCAGAGCACAACAAAACTACTAAAAATCATGGGCACTAAGGCCCATCGAATTGGCACACCACCTGAACTTGTCTGTGCTCACTGGCTTCATCAATGCATCTGCAACATTTTCCAGAGCATCCACTTTTTCTAATGAAACCTTTCCATACTCCACCATATCTCATACAAAGTGATACTGTACATCTATATGTTTCGTCCTAGCATGGAAAGTAGGATTCTTTGCCAGACAAATTGCACTCTGACTGTCACAATAAATTGTTATTTGCCCTACATCAAAACCAATGTTAGAACACAAATGTTTTAACCAGATTGCTTCTTTACAAGCATGTGTAGCTACCATGTATTTTTCCTTTGTAGTGGACAAAGCGACTACAGCCTGCCGCTTACTCATCCAACTCACTGCACCACCATTCAACATGAAAGTATATCCACCGGTGGATCTTCTGCTGTCAATGTCCCCTGCCCAATTAGAATCCACATAGCCTCGAATGTTGAGAGTCCTTTGTGATTCAACCAAGTTCCCATGGTAACACAAAGCATATTCTGAAGTGCCCTTCAAATATCTGAATACTCTTTTCACTGCATCCCAATGTGTCCTTCCAGGATTAGCCATAAACCAACTAAGTACTCCCACTGCTTGGGCAATGTCTGGCCTCATCTAGACCATTGCATACATAAGAATGCCAACCGTACTAGCATAGGGTACACTGGTCATGTCCTCCATCTTAATAGGAGATTTTGGACAGTCTTCAACAGATAGCTTCGTTCCCTGCAAAACTAGAACAACTAGCTGCTTGCATTCATTCATACAAAATCTCTCTAGAACAGTCTTAACATACTTACTCTGACTGACCCAAAGTTTTCTATTCTTCATGTCCCTGGTTATTTCCATTCCCAGAATATACCTCGCTGCACCAAGATCTTTCATTTCGAACTTTACATACAACTAAGACTTAAGATCAGAAATCATTAACTTACTATTGCCTATGAACATCATATCATCAACATAGAGAGCAATAATAAGCACTCGATCACTTTCAGCTTTATAATACACACAATGACCAGATTTTGATCTTACAAATCCCAAAGATAATACAAAAGTATCAAACTTCTGGTACCACATCTAGGAGACTGCTTTAATCCATACAAGACTTTTTTAACTTGCAAACCAGTTTTTCTTTACCTTTCTCCACAAAGTGCTAGGCTAGGACATATAGATTTCTTCTTCAAGATCACCCATGAAAGTTGTTAGGAAATGATCTGTTTGACCTCTACCAAACACACTGCTACTCAGTGAAAAATTTTTCTAAACAAAATCAGCTAGAAATACCGTCTAAAAATTTCTTATCAATTATGGTCCTAAGACCTTTTTCACCCCTGTGACCCAAACTATCGTGCCATATTTTTACACACATTTTCAGCGACCAATACAAAAAGTAGAGGCCCATTTGCAAACAAGCTTTTCTTCCTTTAGCAACCACCAAACTTCCCCTTATCATCTTTGCAAATGACTTGTCATTTTTCACATGCATCCCAACCATTCAACTTGGAAACTGAAATTAAACTTTTTGTAAGTCCTGGAATATGTAAAACATCATCAAGGGTTTTAACCCTCCCATCACTGAAACACAATTTTACCTTTCCTTTACCAATAACCTTTTGTGAGCTATTATCACCCATGAAGACCTCTCCTCCATCATATTCTTTGTATGTAGAAAACCACTCCTTATGAGGAGTCATATGGAAGGAAGCACCTGAATCAATAAGCCAAGCATCATTACAAACTGTGTTAGCTGAAATAATCAAAGCATCAGAATCATTATCAGAGGACTTTTCTGGAGGAATCTGCATTCTTTTTCTTGTTTCTACATTCCTTCTTCACATGTCCCCATTTACCACAGTTCCAACACTTCACTCTGCTCTTTCCAGGGGTCTTAGATCGTCCTTTAGACTTATCCTTCTTCTTATCCCCTTTAGGCTCTTTCTCCTTGGGCCTACCTCGCACATGCAACATCTTCATGCGCATGGTCTTTCTCCTCATCTCCTTTAGAAGTAGAATAATAGTATCCAACTTAGGTTTGCACCACCACTTGTTATAGCAATAACTAAATTTTCCCAAGATTTTGGCAAAGAGAAATCAATAAAATGCATTTATCCTCATCTTCTATTTTAACATCAATAGATGCAAGCTGACTTATAATCAAATTAAAAGCATTCAAATGTTCAGCAATAGATTCACCATCCTTCATCTTTAATGAATACAAACATCTTTTTAGATACAACTTGTTAGACAAACTCTTAGTTTGGTAGATTTCACCTATCTTCCTCCAAAGCTTGTATGTGTGTCTTCTGAAGAGACATTGGAGGACTAATCTGTGAGACACAACCGAATAGTCCCTCGAGCCTTCTTGTCTAACTTATTCCAATCTTCATCTGACAAGGTTGAAGTAGATGGCTTCTTTTCAACTGAAACTGGTAACCATTATCTCTTTCCTCAAGAAGGTCCTCCACTTTCAACTTCCACATCTCGTAACCAGTTCCATTGAACTTCTCAATATCTAGACGAGAGGTGGAGGCCATGGTATGCAATCTTTCACAAATCTGCAAAACCCACAACACAAAAGCTCCCACTGCAGCAAAAAACCTTCAACACTCTAAAAGGAAAGCGTCCCTTCCTTAACAGAACCGTTAGCTCTGATACCAAATGTTGAAAAACAAGGTGAAGAAAGCTTGCAATATGAACTTAAATGTGTGAATGCAAATCTGAAATATGTAGATTAACCTTAGGTGTGAAGAAAGAATGAGAGAGAGAGATAGAACAATATAACACATGCAACAACAGATTTACGTGGAGAAACCCGAGAAAGGAAAAAACTCCACCACTGAAAGAGAGGCAAGTATATTACTGATAATCTTCAATATTACATGCAGCAATAGATTCTCTTATCATTCCCTGTAAATCCAGCAGCACCCTGTTACCCTGCAAAACTGAATTCTTAATAACACTAGCTCAAGGCCCCAATTATAGAGATTTGTGAGGATGAAAACCACCATGGTTTCACCAAACAATAGGCAGCAATACCACCTAGAAAAACCCACGCCTTCCTCCTTGAAATGGTCAAAAATACCAAAAATAGCCTCTTACAGATGCTCTTACAGCTGTCATAAGGCATCTTTTATGCATGGGCGCCTGGGGTCTAAAAATAGCATATTCTGTCATAGGGAATATGTCATATGTCATAGCATCTTATGACAACTTGCATTCATGTCATAGATGCTCTTACAACACTATTTTTACCCACAACCTTATTTTAGAAGATTCCAAGGTGGGACGCTAGCTAATTTTTCCTTTTCCATAAGGATAAACGGTAACGGTCACTGCATTTACATAGTCTCTTTCACCATTGTTGGTCAAAATGGTTTCACCTCTTATGGGTAAATGTACAAAACACTTTAGAGAATAATAAAATAAAGGATTTACAAGGTTGATGACACCTAAATCCTAACAAATGTCACTGCCCAATCTAAATCCACATATCCTCGAATGGTCACAGAATGTTGAGGTCCAATAGGATAAACATCAAAACACAAGGCATACTCGGAAGTACCCCGTAAATATTTGAACACTCTCTTAACAACATCCCAATGCACCTGTCTAGGATTATCCATAAAGCGGCTAAGGACTCCCACTACTTGGGCAATGTTTGGTCTCATACACACCATCACATACATCAAACTTCTAACTGCACTTGCTTATGGTGCTTTGGTCATGTCCTCCATCTTAGTAGGAGACTTTGGACAATCATTCACAAAAAGATTTGTCCCTTGCATCACAGGAACAACTAACTATCTGCAATCTACCATGTTGAATCTCTCCAACACAAAGTTCACATACTTACTATGGCTTAACCAAAGCTTTTTCTTAGCTTTGTCTCTCATGATTTTCATTCCCATAATGTACCTAGTTGCACCTAGGTCTTTCATCTCAAGCTATGCTGACAAGTGAAACTTCAAATCTAAAATCATACTTTTACCATTCACAATAAACAACATATCATCTACGTATAGGAAAATAATGAGAATGTGACAATTATCAGTTTTAAAGTACACACAATGATCAGATTTAGATCTCTAAAATCCCAATGACAACACATAGGTATCGAACTTTTGATACCATATTCTAGGAGACTTTCAAACCATAAAGAGACTTCTTCAATTTGCAAACCAATTTTTATTTACCTTTTTTCAATGAAATGCTCTGGTTGTGACATGTAAATCTCTTCCTCCAAATCACCATGAAGGAATTATGTCTTCACATCCATCTATTCCACTTCTAAGTCATATGCTACTGCAAGTGATAACAAAATTCAGATAGATGTCAGCTTCGCTATAGGAGATAATATCTCCCCATAATCAATTCCCTCCACTTGGGAATACCCCCTAGCAACCTATCATGCCTTATACTTCTCAATACTGCCATCAAGACCACACTTTTTCTTGAAAATCCATTTACAACCAATAGGTTTACGTCCAGCAGGAAAAGGTACCAAATCCCAAGTCTTGTTTTTCTTTAATGAACCATCTTCTCATCCATGGATTGCATCAAAGAATTTGAATCATTCATACCTATAGCCTCTCTAATAGTCCTTGGCTCATCAATATTAGTAATCAAGGAAAACATGCAATTGGAATCCAATAGTGAATAACCAAACCTTTCTGCTTGTCGCCTAACTCGTGTAGACCTCCTCAAAGGTTGAGGTTGAGGTTCTCCTTCTTCAAAACTTTCAGAGCTACTTGATCTCACCTCATCATAGGTCCAATAGGAGTACTTAGTTCTTCTTTCTTTGGAGTAGGTGGTGGAACCACCTCCTTCTTTTGTTCTCCTCTTTCTTTGGTTGTAGCTCAATAGAGAAGGTTTCATCTCTCTAAGATCACACTTCTATGAGAGAACCATTTGTGCTTGGATCCCAAATCTTGTACCTTTCAAACCCGACACCATAGTCAATAAAGAATACATATGCCTTGTTCTCTAACTTAGACCTCTTCTCAATCAGAACATGAGCATAAGCTTCACAACCAAATACTCTGAGATGTCTCATAAAAGGCTTTTTACTAGACCATGCCTCCATGGGTTTCTTTCCAACCAGTACTGATGTAGGAGATCTATTGATCAAATAACATGTAGTGGCTATTGCTTCAACCCAAAATTTATGCTCAAGGCCAACACCACTCAACATACTCCTAGCCCTCTCCATCAATTTTTTGTTCATTCTCTCTGCAACTCCATTTGGCTGTGGAGTTTAGGGAGTTGTCTTATGTCTCTTAATCTAGTGCTCTTAATAGAACTTGTCAAACTCTACGAAACAAAACTCACCACCATTATTAGTTCTCAAACACTTAATCTTTCTACTAGTTTGATTTTCTACCAAAGCCTTAAACTCCTTAAACTGACTAAATACTTTAGCTTTACTTTTGAGGAAATAAACAAATGTCCTACTATAATCATCTATGAAAGAAACAAAATATACAGATTTTGATAACAAAGGAACATTTATAGGACCAAAAACATCTGAATGTACATAATCCAAGACCCCAAAAGACTTGTGAGAACTAGAGTAAAAAGAAATACAGTGTTGTTTTCCATATACACAATGTTCACAAAATTCAAACTCAAGATTACAATCATTAAGGCCTTTAACAAGGCTCTTATTTGTCAGGGTTCTAAGGCCCTTCTCACCAATGTGACCAAGTCATTGGTGCCATAACATTGTCTTCTATACAAGAAGCTTCATTTCCATAGAATGAGCACCCTTAGGTACCCAAAATGCATGACCATTGGATGTAGCTGCAACATGCTTCTTCTCTATACAATCGGATGGTGAGGATGAAGAATCCAAAGGTCTCTTCTTTGGTACATCAAAAGAACTATTGCATTGTACAATGCATGCATCAAGCTGAAACATAGTACCAATACGAACTCCTTTAGCTAACACCATAGCTCCCCTAGACATCTTGCATCCTCTATTAGAGAAAACAACTTGCACTCCCGAATCATTCAGTTTACTTACAGAAAGCAGGTTTTGTGCCAAACCCGGGATATGCAAGACACCATCAATCCCTTTCACTCTTCCATCGGGAAATATGATTTTGAATCTTCCACGACCAACAATCTTCAGGTGAGAGTCATCACCTAGGTACACCTCTCCACCATCAAACTCCTCATACTTCGAGAACCAATCTCTGTGAGAAGTCATATGAAAGGATGCACCCGAATCTATCAACCACACATAATCTGATGCATGGGTTGCCAAGGTTGCAATAAATTATTCTCCATCATATTGGGATGATTTCTCGGATTTAGAATCAAAGGAAGAATTGTTTTTCTTCTTCTCCTCCTTCTTGCAATCTTTCCAAATGTGACCAATTTCACCACAATTCCAACATTTTGCCTTGGACTTCTTACCAGGATACTTTGATCTCCTTGGAGACTTTGACTTAGATTTCTTGTCTTTCTTTTTGTTTCTCTCTTTTGGTCTACCACAGACTGCAAGGGCCTCCTTGGCCATCTCAGAAGACTTCATTTGCATCTCCTTAGATAGTAATGAGGCAACAACCTCGCCCATATTGAAGGTGGAAGTAGTGCTTCCAATAGCCATTACCAGGTGATCCCAAGAGTCCAACAATGAACACAAAAGGAGCATGCAACCATCTTGTTCATCTATTTTGTCTCCAACGGAACCCAGTTGTGCAACCAACATGTTAAAAGAGTTCAAGTGATTTGCAACGGATCCTCCATCTTCCATTTTTAGAGAATACATCTTCTTTCTCAGGAAAAGCTTGTTTACCAAGGATTTAGCCTGATAGACATCACCAAGCTTCTTCCACATAGAAGCAAAAGTTTTCTCTTCATGGACATTCAAGAGAACAAAATTAGCCAAACAGAGTCTAATAAGACCCTTGGCTTTCCTATCCATGACATCCCAATACTCTTATTTCATGCCTAAAGGTTTGGTTCCAGAAATTGCAAGCCATAAGTCTTAGTCTACTAACATGTCTTCCATTTTGAGCTTCCACAACTCAAAATTATCACCATTAAATTTTTCCATCTCAATCATCCCAGATGTGCTTGCCATCTCTTTCCTGCAACAAGGTCACATAATACACTCTTCTGCAAAACTCCCACTGAAACAGAGATTAGCTCAAAAAACCCTTCTACCCAACAAAGGAACCAAGGTTGTCCAGACTCTAATACCAAACTAAAAGGAATCCAGGTAAGCGGAAACAACTTCCTACACTAATCTAATCAAAGGAGAATTACAAAAAAACTCTTTTAACACCTTTTATTGTTACAATAAGAGAAGCACATACATAGAATAATGGAAGTAGAACAGTAAGAAAGCATAAAACAATGACACCAAATATACGTGGGGAAAACCATTTATGGTAAAAAAAACCCCACCCTCCAAAAGAACATTACTATCTTTATTACTTCAAATAATGGTTACACTATATCACTAGGTACAAGATTCTTCAACAAGTGCTTCAACAAAAACACCTGTTATGGAGTAATTCCGGTAGTACTTTGTTACCTGCAAACAAACTATGCATTCTACAACTCAAGGCACTTAATAAATAGAGTGAAACAAGCTTCAAGAAGCATCTAGAAGGTAAGGGGCATCCAAATCCAAAAGACACAATATTCAATGCCTTAGGCATGCATTTGGACACTTGTACAACATTCCCTTACACCCCCATACACTTGTCAAACATGCAAATAGTCTTCTTCCAAGCTTGGGTGCCTAGAATATGCTAAAATAGGCTATGATAGATGCTTTACACATCTTACAACTGTCATAGAATCTGTCATAGCTGACAACACTTACAACTATAAGAGAATCTATCATAACTGGCTAAAAATAGGTGATTCTCTTACATCTTGTCATAACCCAATTTGGGCCCCAACTTTCACCCATGCATTCAAAGATTCCTTATGACATGTCATAGAATTTGTCATATGTCATAGATTCTAAAGTGAGACGCCTGTGTCCACTTGGGATGATGATGTGTCATCTAGTCACCTCCAATGGGGATGCCACCCAACTGGTGGGTCCCAATTAATGACATGACACCAGAGGCATTTAAATAATACAAATAAATACATTAAATTACATCAAATAAGTCAATGTTAGGACTCTAAGGTTAAGACACCTTAATCCCAACACTAGAAAATATAGAGGTAAGTTACCTTTTAAGTGTTTCAATTGTGGAAAGATAGGTCATCATGATTATAAATTTCCAATCAAATTTGCAAATGACAAACATAAGGATCATAAAGGTAAATCTATCAAGAAGAGTTATTATGTTGAAAAATACAATGGTGTATCTGATGACGAGGAATCAAACTATCCCAATGATGAAAGTGATGAATGCTTGTTCATGGATTTAAATATTGGAACCAATTATACTAATTTTGAAAGATGTGTGAAGGAAAGTGCTCCAAAAATAAGTCACAATTTGAAGGAACTATGGTGATTTCTTTTCATGCAAGAGAGGAGAGAAACTACTGGATAATTGATAGTGGATGCTCAAATCATATGACAAGTGACAAGAGTAAGTTTGTTAAACTTTAGAAGTATGATGGTGGTCTTGTTAAGTTTGGTGATGATACATCTACTAAGATATGTGGAAAAGGTTCAATTAGTTTAGATGGAAAGCATAAAATAGATGATTTTTTTTATGTCAAGGATCTTCGACATAATCTTCTCAGTGTAGGACAAATGTGTAGCAAAGGTTACAATATTGTGTTTCAGGATGATGGTTGTGAAATTAGAAAAGGAAGATCAAAAACTTTGGTTTTTGTAGGAACAGGGACAAAAGGTAATGCTTATCAGCTCAAAGGTGGTGGTGTTAAGTGTTTTATTCTCAAATCAATGAAAGTTGGCTATGGGATGGAAGAATGGGTCACATCAATTTTGATAACCTAGTGAAGATTAGTTCTACTGAAGTTGTGAGAGATCTTCAAAGGATTATAAATCCTATCAATATAATCTACAAGGAATATTAGTTTGAAAAGTAGACAAAGAAAAGGTTTAGAACCAAAGAATACTCTATCGCAGGACCTTTGCAGTTGGTGGATACAAACCTGTGTGGAACTACCAGAACAAGAAGCCCTCATGGTGATAGGTATTATATGTTATTGATAGATGATTATTCTAGAATGACTTGGGTGACATTTCTCAAAGAAAAATTAGAAGCTCTAGATAAGTTTAAAGCATTTAAATTTTTGGTTGAGAATGAAATGGATCTAAAAATCAAGTTTTTGAGGTTTGACATAGGTGGTGAGTTCATTTCCAATGAGTTTAATAGTTTTTGTGAAGATCATGGAATACAAAGACATTTGTTAGCTCCTAGGACTCAGTAGAATGGAGTTGTGGAGAGGAAGAACTAGACAATTCAAGAAGTAACAAGGATCATGATGAAAGAAGCAAATCTACCAGATGTCTATTGGAGAAAAGCAATTCATACTACAATCTACATTCTTAACAGAGGTCAAGCAAGAGTGAACAATTCAAAGATTCCCTATGAGTTATGTTATGGAAAACCTCCTACTATGAAATATTTTAGATTGTTTGGAAGTAAATGTTATATCAGGAGAGATGAATAAAACTTAGGAAAGTTTGATGCAAGATCTGATGAAGGAATCTTCCTTGGATACTCTATAAAGAGAAAGGAATACATAAGCTACAATAAAAGGTTGAAAAAGATAATTGAAAGTGCAAGTGTTAAAGTGGATGAAGAACCACATCAAAGCTCAGTGTTGATAGAAGGATATGAATTTGATGAATCCCCTTGCAGTGACGAAGAAAAAGATGAAGAGAAAGAAAAAGAGATCATAGTTGAAGAGGAAGAAGCTTTGAAGAAGATCCCTAAGACCCCTAAGTATGTGCAAAAGAATAATTCTAAAGATCAAATCATTGTAGATAAGAGCAAAGATGTGTTGACAAGAAGAAGAGTTTCTATGATAGAGGAACAAGTAAACTTTTGTTTAGTTTCTGAGATAGAACCTAAGACAATAACTGAGGCATGTAAAGATGAAAATTAGATAAAAGCTAAGAAAAAATAGTTGGAGCATATTGAGAATAATCATACTTGGGAACTGGTACCAAGACCTGCAAACAAGAATGTGATAGGAACTAAATGGGTGTTCAGGAACAAGTTGAATGAGGATGGAAAGTTTTCAAAAATAAGGCTAGGCTTGTGTCTAAGGGCTACTCACAAGTGGAAGGAATAGATTTTGAAGATACTTTTGCTTCGGTGGCAAGGTTGGAAGCTATTAAATTTTTTTTGGCTTTTACAACACATAAAAACTTCAAGGTATATCAGATGGATGTCAAGTCTACATTCTTGAATGGTGAGTTAGAAGAAGAGGTGTACATTGAACAACCAAAAGGTTTTCAGTTATCAGATGATGTTGATATGGTTTGTAGACTGAAGAAGGCATTGTATGGACTCAAACAAGCTCCTAGAGCTTGGTATGCAAGATTGGATAAGTACTTATTACAACAGGGATTTAGAAAGGGTACTGCAGATAACAACCTTTACTTCAAGGTTGAGAGAGAGAGAATCCTAATTGTGGCAGTGTATGTTGATGAAATAATATTTGGAGGAAATGAAGGTATGTGAAATAATTTTTCAAAAGAGATGCAAAAAGAGTTTGAGATTTAAATGTGTGGGGAGATGAATTTCTTCCTTGGGTTACAAATCAATCAATTAGAAAAAGGTATTTTCATTTCACAGTCAAAGTATGTTAAGGAAATGTTGAGAAAGTTTGGAATGGAGGATTCTAAACCAGTATGTACTCCTATGGTTACTAGTTGTAAGTTGAGCAAGAATGACATGAATCTCCTAATACTGATCAAAGCAAGTACAGATCAATGATTGGTGGACTGTTATACCTAACTGCTACTAGACTATATATCATGCATGTAGTATGTCTTGTGGAAATATTTCAAGAAGATCCCAGAGAATCACATGTTGCAACATTCAAAAGGATATTTAAATACTTGAAGGGCACTTTGGACTTTGGTCTATGGTATCCTAGGGATATTGATTTCTCCTTGAGTGCTTACACAAATGCAGATTGGGAAATTTGTATAGATGATTGAAGAAGTACAAGTGGAGGTGCTTTCTTTCTTAGAATTAAATTGATTTCCTATTTGAGCAAGAAGCAGGATTTAGTGTCACTATCTACTGCAGAGGCATAATATATTGTTGCAGCATCCTGTTGCACACAGGTGTTATGGACGAAGCAGACATTAAAGGATATCAGAGTATCACATGATGAACCTATTTCTATCTTATGTGATAATACAAGTGATATCAATATCTCCAAAAAAATAGATAATACATTCAAGAATAAAGGATATCTCTATTCAATATCACTTTCTAAGAGAGAAAGTTGCAGAGAATGAGGTGAAGCCAGAGTATGTTCCTACAAAGGATCAAGTTGAAGATATTTTTAGAAAGGATCTTTCTATCCAGGGAATATTTCAAGATACATTCTTGGTATTGGACTAATGAAGGCTACCTCTCAAGGGGAGTAGGTAGTGGTGTCTTTGATTGGTGTAGTCAAGGGGAGCATGTCTTATGCCCTAAGGGGGAGAGAGAGAAATAGAGAGAGTAGTAAAGAGAGAGAATGAGAATGAAAGTAGTATGTTGGTGTTCCCTAAAGCGAAGTGTGCAGGTGATGTCAAAGGGAGAGATTGTTTCCCTTTGCCATTGATATCAAAGGGGGAGAAAGTAAAGTCTGAAAAACTCCTAAGAAAGGGGGAGACAATGTTTTCTAAAGAACATACGTAAAATGAGAGAGTGAAGTGTAAGAGATACCTCAGTAAGGGGAAGTGTTGTTTGATGTAGAGTTTCTTTTGTTGTTGTAGTGTAGGAAAAACTATCCCTTTTTCACACTTAATTTGAGAATTAATATTAAAATGAATTAAATTATGCCTTAATTTAGTGTTGTACACTACAACAAAATAGGCAATTAGCACATAAAATAGCACCAAATTTTAGTGTATTTGAGTTTATGAATTGGGAACTTCTGCTGACGCAAAACTCGGGGCAAAATGGTATGTTCGCTTCAGCGCCAGATTTAGCGTCGAATTTAGCACCAGGTTTAGCGCTGAATTTAGCGCCAAGTTTAGCACTGGATTTAGCACCATTTTTTTGTTGCTTCCAGTTTGGCTTTTGATTTTGCTTCCGGTTTTGCTTCTTGTGTTGCTTCCAAGTTTACCTCTGGTTTTGCTTCGGGTTTTGCTTCCAGATTTGCTTCCAGTTTTGCTTCGGGTTTTGCTTCTAGATTTGCTTTAAGATTTGCTTTCGGTTTTGCTTCCAATTTTGCTTCCAGTTTTGCTTCCAATTTTTCTTCCGATTTTACTTCTAATTTTGCTTCCAAGATTGCTTCTGGTTTGCTTCTAATTTGGCTTCCATTGTTGCTTCCTTTTTTGCTTCTAAAAATGCTTCTTGTTTTGTTTTCATTTATTAATTTAATATGTTTTATTTCAATTTAATTAATTAAATATATCATGCCTCTTAAATAACTCATATGATTATAGAGTAAGTAAATTAAATAATATGTTTTATTTCAATTTAATTAATTAAATATATCATGCCTATTAAATAACTCATATGATTATAGAGTAAGTAATTTAATTATTTAACTCATATGATTAAATAACAAGATAATTATTAATAACATGATCATCATTTATAATTAAAACAAGTGAATCAAATATGCCACTAGATTAATAACATGTCAAAATGATACATGTCCAACAGTCGACATAAGTCAAAATGACACATGTACAAATGATAAAAGTAAAAATGATAAATTATATAACTCAAAATGATACAAGTCAAAATGATACATGTCCAAATGATATATTTCAAAATGATACATGTCAAAATGATACAACTCAATAATATGGTATTGCAGGCTGTGGAAATGATACATATGATAGTGACCATGAAAAGAGGCATCATAACGATATATCATATGATCATGATATGATCATGATGATCATGAATGTCACTAGCTACACCATCAATTGCCTCATCATCATCATCATCACCATCGTCATCATCATCATCGTCATCATCATCCTCTGCCATGTGATCTGTACCAGAACCAACATATTCTGGATCTATATATCATGAGGATCATCTTGATCTTCTGGAAGACTTGTGTTCTGCAAAAAAAAAAATTAAAATGAAAAATTATTATTTATTTCATGCAATAATTTATTTTTCTGTTATATATCTAATATTACAACATGTGAAACGAAACCATAATCATATTACATCATATCAAAGTGCACATACCATAATAAAATTTCATAAAAGTTACAGCTAATATGTCATTCCAGTGATGTAAAACATGTAACAATTCTAATAAACATTAGTAAAATATGCCAACATTTGGTGGAAGAGGAAGAAAGATGACTGGAACTATGGAGGCCCACCATAATGGATTTTAGTGTTCAACCATGAGAGCAGAAGAGATCTGATATCATGTATCAAAACATTAAGCATGCATTCTTCCAGCTAGCGGAGAAGGAGATGATTACTTTGCTTCATTTTCATTTGCATAACCATATCATGGTGTGAACCAAGAAGACCAAGAATGTCTAGTTTTATGTGGAGGTAATGGATGTGGTCCAAACTTTAGGAGGGGAAAGAAGGTCAATGTATGATCCAGATGAAATTGATGAAGAACAATAAGAGAGGGACAGGAAAAATAAAATCAATGCAGAGTTTCAAGGATTTTTCAAGCGAGTAACAAAGCTATGGGAGCAACCTCATCTAAAAGATTTTGAACTAGAGTTTGATATACCATTTAGAGAGCTTGGTTTTCATGGAGTTCCTTTCAAAGAATCTTGATGTAGTGCTATGGGGATCACAACTCAAATCATCATTCACTTCACAAAAAACACTTGATTCCACACAACCAAACTGAGATTAAGGCAAACAACTACTTGTAGTTTCCTCAAAACACATTTGACATCACCAAAACAATGAACTCAAACTCAAACTTGTAGATTCCTAAGCTTGTCAATTTGGACACTCAACACCAAAATGATAACTCAGACTTCCAACATGGCTCCAATACCATTCAAGACACTCAACAGATGTAAATATGTCAAAAACAACAAACTTCATCAACAGATCCCTACATTAATGAATCAATACTCTAAACCCTTACCATTCCAACTCCTTACTTGTTTCATGAGGGTTTGTTGAAAATACATACCCCAAGTCCATTTTCCCCCTTAAAATGCCACAAACATGTGTTATTATACCTGCACAAACATATTATATTCTTTCCCATCCTTTTTTCATGATAATTCATCAATCACCATTCAAAAAAACCTCATTTTCCATTCTTAAATATCACTGTCAACAGGCTGCCATGTCTGATCAGTCAATAAAAAAAGATTCAAACCTATGACATCACCAAACCCTAATTAGAGAAGGCTCAAAATACCTTTAAACTCCCCTTATAAACAATGAGAATCAAGAAAACTTCACTGGCCATAATCAAATTCCTCAAAACAACTCTGTACACAGTCACTTTTCCAGATTTTGCCCAAAATACAAACCTAGGGCTTCATGATTTCATATGCTAACCACCATAATTCGGTCTAAGTATTTATAACATGAAATAATGTGCTAATATAATACTTCTCACCAAAAATCAAGAGTTTCCACCGTACAAATCAAGAGAAACACATTTTTTTTTTGTATACAAACCCCAAAAACCTTATATTCAGGACAGTTTTTAGAAATTGGATTGTTTGACCCTTTAAATGGCATTATAAAAATTACTGGTAAAAATTAAGTTTTTCCAAGACATCAATACCTTTCCATCCATCCAGGTTTCAGGTCCGTAAAGGTCCGTACAAGGCCGTACTAACATGTTTTCTAACTGCAATTTTTGGAAAACATTTTCTAGACTGGCTGTCTTCACCAAAAACACAATAACTTTCACATTTCTCAATGAAATTAAATGAAACAAAAGCCAAAATAAAGTAGATTCAACATTATTTCAATCCAATGTGATATTAGGCCATGAAATTGGTCGTACAGACTGTACCATGCATCAAAATAGAAGGAAGGAAGTGGAAAAATAGTGAAAATATGGTTTCTTCATTACAAATCTTCAATTTTCTCTTCCACCACCCTTACAAACGACTCACAATGCCTATTAAAGGCTATCCAACTTCTCTAACTACCTAAAACTATTCAAATAACTTCTATGACCCTTCAACTTCCATTATCTGTCAAGTTTTTACATTGTGACAACTTTGTTTTTGCACTTTTTGACAATTTTTTCAATATGGAACAACTTTGAACATTATTTGACAAATGAATTAAAATATGGATTCATAAGACTCAAACACCTCTAAAATTGTTTGATAAACCTTATTAAATGAACCCCTAGCACTCTTTAAACACTTATTACATTTTGGCTTCATGGAGGCAAGAAATCAAACAGGTGCTCCTGCACCACGTCTGCTTTTATTGTTCCTACGGTAAATTGTTTGATAGAATTGGTGGAATTTCCTTTCTTAGTAATTACTATTAGTCAGATTGAGATTGTTAACCTTGAGAGAGTAGGACTTGGGAAAAAGGAATTTGATATGGCTATTATTTTCATCCTATACAACCATTGCAAGAAAAGTTAAGCTAGCATCAAATAACCAACAATTTTGAAAATAACATGAAAATTTTTCGTTGTTGCTATGTCAGGAATAAAATAAAAGGAAACAATGTTCCTTCCAGTGGCTTGATGATTGCAAATGAGGATTCATGATGAAATTAAATCTTATTGGGTTAAAATCTTTTTTTTTTGTGATGAAATAGATCAATATATAGAACTTAAATGGAAATAGATACAACCTATCCTCATGTTGGTACCTATATGAAACTCATCTCTTGTGCTCCATTTTTTCATCATTTGACTTTTGATCTTGTATCCATCCAATCAATTGTGGTTCTCATAGTCATTTTTTTAAGTCATCTTGTCATTTTCTTTTCTTTGCTAAGATAGAGAGAAGTGATCATCAACAAGTCTGATAAAAGATGACATTTAAATAATAGTATGCAAGAATAGAAAACAATGAAGTTCTCAGATGGTGTTGAATACGACGAAACAAAGAGGACTATGGAATGGCTAAGGCATGAGGTTTGAATCAGAAATACTCTTTTCCCTTGGCACATATTTGTTTTGGCCCAACCATGGAGTTAGTTCGCCTAATTAGCAACAATAGCAAGGATCTAAGTGAATTCTTCCAAAGAAGTAAAAATAGAAAGTTAGGGCACATTTTTGTGTGGTTAAAACCAAAGAAAATTAAGCTCCAATCCCAAAAAAGGGCAGATTGATTAGTGATCGATGCCCAACTTGATAAGAATTAAATTTGTTAAAGGGTGCTCACTTTAGAGGTGGCAATGCCACTAGCCTCCTCTTTCTAGCAAGTTTTAAGATAGAAAAGTGATTGATGATCTTCACCCAACACTAGAGGGCTAAAGGTGCACTATTTCAGAGGAAAAACCCTAATAAATCTGCACCTTCAACATCGAAACCATGGAAAATGCATTATGAACCCATGCCTATGTATGAGATCAAGCCTTTGAGTGAAGTATGATACACATCTTGGTGGATTTAACCATTATAAATATCCATCGAATCATATGAAAGAGTGGCAGTAATTTAATAAAACTTTTCTCAAATTAAGTAATTGTGCTTTTAGAGAGAAAAAACCATCATTCATCTCTGCTTCATCATAAGAAACATTGCAATTACATTAGTAATTAGAACTCATATAAAAGGGGAAAAATGAAGATATTTCACTCAAAACTCAATATTAGAACCTCCCACTTGATTCAAATGAAAGCTAAAAACATGCCCTCAACACATTCCATCACCCTTGGGCCATGGTACTTCTGTGCGGATGAGCAATTTAGCCTGTAGCAGCAGATTTCTTGAAAACACATAATTTATGCAAAGAAACTAATAGATTTTGTGGTATTTCTTTCAAAATGCAACCCCCCATCATGAGGTGTACATGTATTTTAAATTTTTTCCAACCCAAAACTAAATCCCCAAACCGACCAACCACTTTTCAAACCCCAACTAACCGTTGTCCTTTACAAATTTTGCATTTTTGCAAATTTATTGTTGACAACTTTTTGCATATTTGCAATATTTTCACTTTTGACCTTCCTATTCACCTAAGACATTGCCAATGACCTTTTTAGACCTTATTCCACTTAGAATCATGACTCAACACAAGAAAACTAACATTCAACCTACCTTGACAACCTTTTAGTCAAAATTAGAAAGCCAAAAGCCATTGTTTTTTTTAGAAATTTCTGATTTTTGTAACATTTTCAGCAATTTCAAGCCTTGGTACGAATTCGTACAGACCCTGATTGCTCTACAGGTGCTTGGATCAGGTGTGGGATGGATCTAGCTTTTATTTTCGTCATATTGAGGCTCTACATTGATTTTAATAGATTTTATTGTTGATCTACAGAAAACTGGTCTAAATTTGTACATACAAGGGTTTTGATGCCTTAAATGGAGTTCGACCTATTCCACCTTCTGTAAACTGTTGTGAATAAGTGGAATGGATCTAGTAATGTAGGATTAGGTGTTTAGAGTCTTGAGGGAGGAGGGGCAGGTCGTTTGAGGTCAATGGGCATGAAGCCTAGTTGCAAAAATAAGTGATTTTTAAGTGAAAAGGAGTGAAATTGTGAGGTTTTAGTATGGAAAAGTGTGAAATTTGTGGGGGAAGAAATTTATGATGGGTTTCTTAGGTGTTTGCAGACATATTTAAGCATTTTATAAGTGGTGTCCAAGTGTTTTAAGGCCCGGATCATAGTTTTTCAAAAAACCCTCCTTGGAAGGACATAAAGTGAGGATTTTGCAATTGGATGTTTTAGAAAGTGTTTCTTTTGAAGGGGAAGGTGGATTTTGATGTTTTGAGACCTGATAAGTGGCTGAACAACAGAAAATTAGAGGGCAACAAGTTTTAAGAGTAGTTTCTTTGAAAAACAGGCCAAAATTAGCCTTGTAGGACAGAGGTGAAGTCTAGATTTGAAGAGGTTGGTCCAAAGTGACCATATCTGGTTTTGAGATATGTTTTAGAAGGACCAAATGGGTCCTAGAATCTGGTTTTGGTTTTAGGAGATTCAATTTTATGTTGAAGATTTACCCGATTTCAACTATATGGACTATTATAAGAGTTAAAGTCCTTGAATGCAAGAATTTGTGAATCTGATGAAACAAAGGTTTTTGAGTGCTTTGTTGATTTGAACTTGTCAAATAAATGATTTTTAAGGTGTACTAGAGGTCAGGTGAGAGTTGGAATCAAGTTTTGGTGGTTTGGAGTCTTTTTGGCCTTGTGAAATCAAGGTACAATGAAGAGAATTTGGGAAAAGTTTGTGTCAAATAAGAGAATTTGAGTTTGGTTGATTTACAGACCTCCCCTACATTGCATCAAAATTTTTCAAGATTTGTATTGATGTTTGTTATTCAGTAAGTGGTAGCTTTGTTTATCACTTAACACTTTTTTTGGAGTCATGTGTTGTTCAATCTGTTTAACACTCCCTTGTTGATGTAAAATTACTAGACTCTACATTAGCCAAAAGTAAGCATTCATTTGTTTTCCCTTCAAACCTTGATTGAAATGGAATATTGGTCTTTGTTTTATCTAGTAGGAAGTTGTGTTTGTTTTTTTTTTTTTGTACTTGATAGTTTATCCTCTGCTATATTTGAAAATATCACTACAAAGCTTGACTGTTAACAATTTGGTGTATGCATTTGAGGGCAAAAACATAGTCACTTAGTGATTTCTATTTAGGCTCAAAAATATAATAAAGAAAAGTTTACACTCTATTCTTTTTGGAAATAGAAAAAATATTCTAGAGAGGTCACGACCAAGCTATCACCAGGAAAGAGAAAAAATGCAGAAATAAAAAAAATCTTTCATCATTTGATCAAACCAAATATGGAGAGTTTGATTTGTTTCATTTCTTTTTCTAGTGAGCTAAGTCCAGAGAAGCCGAGCCAATATAGAAGAGTTTCAAAATAAGGATGCATGGTAGAAACAAAACACCCATTCATTTGTATCTATTGAGTCCAAATCGAGCTTGTTTTGATAGAAAACAGAGGTAAGATATAGAGAAATTGTGCATAGAAACTTACTCAACTTCTTGTTGTTCGAAGAAATGCGAGCTCTAGAAGTGATTTGATGTCAGCCTCAAGACAAGCAAGGCGTAGATAGAGTAAAGCAAGAGAAAAATGCATGAGAATCCGAGAAGAAATGTCTTTGAAAACACATTTAGATAAGTGGAAACAAATGATGAACCATGAAAGCTTTACCTGATTCGGCCTCAACATAAATTTATGTGAAGAAAACTCTCAAAAGTAGTGAGAAAATCAACAAAGACTCCTTCAGAAAGCTCGAGGTTTCAAACCCTAATGATGGCAGTATGTGCAAGGCAAGGGAGCTTGAAAAAACCAAGTGAAAATGAGAGTTGAAAATTAGGGCTTGGGTATTTGTTCTAACTCATCATGGCGACAAAAATATTGATGTGAAAAAACTCCCACACAATCACGTATAGTGAATATGTTTAATCATTGAATCTTTTAATATTCAAATAAATTTAGAAAACAAAATGCATATATTTTATAATAAAAAATTACTATTATTTATTAAATTTATTAATTTGTATGTTCAATTAATAATTAAAAACTATTGATGTTATTTTATATAAAATAAAAATATGAAAAATATCTTTAACAATTATTAATTTTAATTTTAAAATATATATAGAAAAATATTTATTTAAATAAAACTAAAATGAATATGAATTAAATATATAATTTAATCATTAAATTATGATTTTAATTATTATAATTTAAAAAAATTGTGTGATTGTGATTGTGATTGTGATATTACATTAGATTCCTTGTGCCCTGAGATTTTTTTTAATTAAAAGATCTGCCTCTTGCATTTCTTCCAAACCATTCATATTATTATTGTGAAAAATAAATTCTAAATAATGATTAATATTCAACATATAAATTTTTTTATTATTTATTTATTTTATAATATGTTACAAATTAAATATTACAATTTTTAATTGAAAAGAAGATAAAAATGTCATTTAATTCAAATGCTATTAATTCTCAAATTTAAGATCATACTATTATCTTCATATTATCCTTTAAAAACAATTTTTTTATCCTTTACTTAAAAAATTTAAACATGGGAAAATTTGTAAATGATTGAATGCAGAAATGGGGTGTATTATGCCATAAAATGTACAAAAGGGATATAGTTGAATTTTTAGGCCCTTGTAGTCACACCAAGGGACGTATAGGTTTGACGGTCCAATGTATAGGGTAGAGGGTATACTAGGGGTTGAGGGATTAGGGTTTAAGGGTTGAGGGTTGAGGGTAGAGGGTTGAGGGTTTAAGGGTTGATGGTTGAGGTATTAAGGTAGAGAGTTTACTGGGGTTTAAGGGTTTAAGGGTTGAGGGTTGAGGGTTGAGGGTAGAGGGTAGAGGTCGGTTTAAGGGTTTAGGGTTTAAGGGCTGAGGGTTGAGGGTTTAGGGTTTAGGGTTTAGGGTTTAGGGTTTAGGGTTTAGTGTTGAGTGTTGAATGTTTAAGGGTTGATGGTTTAGGGTTGAGGGATTAGGGTAGAGAGGGAGGGAGGATGAGGGAAGGGAGAAAGAGGAGGGAGGGACATAGATATATGAGGGTTGAGGATCCAATGTATAGGGTAGAGGGTTGAGGATCAATGTATAGAGGACCTATAGGTTTGAATATGGTTTAGGGTATTGGGTTGAGGGTATAGGATTGAGGGATTAGGGTTGAGGGTAGAGAGTAGAAGGTTTAAGGGTTTAGGGTTGATGGTTAAGGGTTGAGGGTAGAGTGTTTAGGGTATAAGTTTGAGGGTATATGGTTGAAGGATTAGGGTTAACAGTCCAATGTATAGGGTAGAGGGTATAGGGGTTGAGGGATTAGGGTTTAAAGGTCGATGGTTTATGGTTGAGGGATTAGGGTAGAGAGGGAGGGATGGATGGAGTGAGAGATGGAGGGATAAGTGAGATAGATAGGAGATTAGAAGAGGAGGGAGCTAGGGACAGAGATATATGAGGGTTGAGGATCCAATGTATAGGGTAGAGGGTTGAGAATTGAGGGTATATAGAGTTGAGGACCTATAGGGTTGATGGTTTAGGGTATTGGGTTGAGGGTATAGGGTTGAGGGATTAGGGTTGAGGGTAGAGGGTAGAAGGTTTAAGGGTTTAGGGTTGATGGTTAAGGGTTGAGGGTAGAGCATTTAGGGTATATGTTTGACTAGGGTATATGGTTGAAGGATTAGGGTTGAGGGTCCAATGTATAGGGTAGAGGGTATAGGGGTTGAGGGATTAGGGTTTAAGGGTCAAGGGTCGAGGGTAGAGGGTAGAGGGTTGAGAGTTTTAGAGTTGAGGGATTAAGGGTTGAGGGTTGAGGGATTAGGGTAGAGAGTTTACTTGGGTGTAAGGGTTTAAGGGTTGAGGGTTGATGGTATTGGGTACTTGAGGGTAGAGGGTAGAGGTCAGTTTAGAGTTGAGGACCTATACATTGATAGTTTAGGGTATTGGGTTGAGGGTATAGGGTTGATGGATTAGGGTTGAGGGTAGAGGGTAAAAGGTTTAAGGGTTTAGGGTTTAGGGTTTAAAGGTTTAGGGTTGATGGTTAAGGGTTGAGGGTAGAGCATTTAGGGTATAGGTTTGAGGGTATATGGTTGAAGGATTAGGGTTGAGGGTCCAATGTATAGGGTAGAGGGTATAGGGGTTGAGGGTTTAGGGCTTAAGGTTGAGGGTTGAGGGATTAGGGTTGAGGGCTGAGGGATCTTTAGATGCAAGTGAAATGTAGGCAAGCAATTGAAGGCCAATGAATATTGGGGAAGGATTTTTTGTTCTAAAACCCCTAATCCCTACTAGATTAGAACAATTAGGCGCTAAATCCAGTGCTAAACCTGGCACTAAACCTGACACTAAACTCGGCGCTAAACCCAGAGCTAAACTTAGTGCTAAACCCAAAGCTAAACCAGGTGCTAATTAGCATTTGATTTAGCGCCTACTTGTTCTGATTAGCGCAAATAATGCCAAAAATGGCGCCATCCCAATAAATAGCACCAATTTTTTAAAAAAAATAGAGAAAAATACATTAAAATTGTGGGTGGAAGCAAAAAACGGAGCTAATCATAGGGATTTGTTGTAGTGGTAATATGTATTTTACATATTCACATTAAGTTTAGGGCCCTATTAAATAAAATGGACTGAATTGTGCCTTATTTTTAGTGTTGTAGAGTGTACCTCTTTACACTTTCACACTTATCTGGGGCTTTATTAATTAATTGAGGTTAATTTTCCTTAATTTTCCCCTTTTAATTCAAATCCAAGCCTAATTAATTGCAATTTATGAAGAGGAAATTTTTCATTCATTAATGCCATAACATAACACTTATCATTGTGACCGCCTATCATAGCATCAAATTGGATAGGGATATGAGGATCTCTAAACTATGGATTGAAGGTGATTCGTTAAACATTGTGAATTGCCTTAAGGAAAGGTCTCCTCCATCATGGTCTATTAATAATTTTATTTCAGATGCCATTTCTTTATGTGGTGAATTTGATGAAATTTACATCTTTCACGCCTATAGAGAGGCTAATGCAATGGCTGATTGGCTGGCTAATTATGATGTGTCATCGGCTAGATCATGGGGGGAGGATGACGTCCTTCCCATTGATTTAAGGAGACTTATTCTTAATGAACTTCATTAATTTTATGCCCACCTCCTTGGTATCGAGTTTGCGTGGGTATCATGAAGTTTGCAGCTTGATTAGACTTCTCACACATTTGATGTTCATTGGTAATTGTGGCCTTCTTCAGCTGAGTTGTCTAAGCGTCTTCTTCATTATTTCCTTATGTACTACCCTTGATAGCCTCACACACTTTTTGGGTAGTTTTGTCTATTGCCCTTGGTTTACTCTGGTTGTGCTTTCTTTCTGCAAACAATTCGATGATGGGCGGAGATAGGTGTCGAATGAAGTCATTGTCTTGTGAGGAAACTAGAGCCAATGCTAGATTTTGGGAAATCTTGTAGTGTGGTGGTGTTACTCCTTTCATGGAGAGATTGAATGGTTTTAAATCCACAATTTCTAAGGAGTTTGTTGACACTTGGCATGGCCATGTGGTGAGTATGTTTGGTAGAGATACTACCATTAATGAAGAGTTTATTGTTGAGGTCACAGGTTTGTCTATGGAAGGCAGAAAATTCTACAGGGACAAGAACATTTCGCAGTTTTCCAGACATAATTTCCTCTGTGATAGGGAAAGGGCTAAAATGGTTCTTTTGAACTATGGAGGTTATGATAGAAGCAAGATTAAACCGATTTGTCGGGAGGTTGTGGTGGCGTTGATGCGCTATTTCACTCTTGATGGCAGATTTACGATGCTCTATGGACATCACTTGGTGTTGCTCAACCACTTTCGCCATGGTAAGCTAGTGTCTTTCCCTTTTTACCTGTTGATGTCTCTGGAAGAGGGTATTGCGAATTACAAAGAAAACCCTAGGAATCCCTTTTTGCTTGAAGGTTTAATGTTGCTTATTGTAAAGTTTATTAAAGCTAATTGCATTATTAGAACCCCTCGGTCCCTTGTTTCTAAGAAGAAGGGGAAGGCTAGTGTGAAATGTAGGATTGAAGAAATAGAGAAGTCAGATGGTATGGAGTTAGAGGAGTCAGAGGGCTGGTCTGATGGCTATGCCACTAATTTGGACTACACTCCTTTGATGGGTGGTGTTAAGCCCTCAACCTCCAAAGTTGCCTCGTGTGCTAAACACAAGTTGAAGGTTTTAGAGGGTTTCATTGAGGGTTCTGTTGGTAAGAGGCCTAAGGGTCATGCTAAGGTGGTGGATGATAATATTCCGGAGATGGCAGGGAATATTCAGGGTGAGAATTCTGGTCTTGGTGGGTCCCCTGTTGTTGGTAAGAGGAATTCGGTGGTCAATATTGAAGACTCTGCTGGGGGGTCAGCTTCTAAGGATCGAGGGAAGGCCAAGCTTGTTTCTAAAGATATGCAGGGGGAGGAACCTCTGGTTGGATTATACCAGTGAAGGGGTGTGTTTTGGGGGGCGATGGATTATTCTCAGGTGTCGGGTCTAGTTAAAGAAGGGGTCGATATTTCATTAAATCTGCTCATGTGGCTTGTTCAAGAGATGTGGGACCTCTATAACAAGCATAATACCATAGCCAGGTGTAACATTTCCACTCTTCATAGTCTTAAGGAGCAGGAGTCTATTTTTGTGCTTACCAGATCTTTGAATGCCAATGTCAGTTGTATGGTGGATGAGCCTGCTTCCCTAAAGAATGATTATGGTCTGAGACTGACTTTGTTGGAAAGGAAGAACAAATAGCTTCATAGGGACTTGGACACGCTTATTAACATCAACAAAGAGAAGTTGGAGACGTCAGCTGAGGGTATGGTTTTCCTCAATCAGAAGGCAAAAGAGTTGACTGGGAAGGGACTGTTTGATGACCAAGAGAACTTGGTTCATGGGGAGGAAGCTGGGATGGACGTGCATTCTACTGATTTGGTTGTTGGGTCGAGTGTGCATACTAGGAGCAAAACAATGAAAGGTAAGAAGGACCCTGCTCGTGATGTTGAAGAAATCATGGATATGCATGATAGGTTGGCAGCCAAGGATTTGGAGGCGGCTAAAATGCTTAAAGAATTTCTCTAATGGCTATGTGGCATGTCTTTCTATTTTTTGTTTTTTGGTTGTTTTGGTCTACTGATGGTGTGTTGATGGACTGTTAATTAGTTGGTTTTTTGTTGCTCTTGGGTGGGTAGTCATTTGTCATATCTTTACTGCCACTGTCTTTTTTGTTCAGGGTTACAGGTTCCCTTCAAAACCTATTTATCGTTAATAAAAAATATAACACTTATCATTGAGTAATGTGTGTCCTACGTGACCTAGGACCCATTCAACCATGGGCGAATGTGTCCTCACTTAGACTTGGGACCTAAATTTAAATTATGTTTTTGGTGGTATTTTAATGATTTCAAATCTATATTCACATGTTGGCTTGTGTTATTTGAATTTCGGGAAATTTATGTTACATATCTATAAATATAAGGTCATTTCACTATGTTTCACCTAGAAAGTTTATGAGAAGATTTTCATGGGATCAAGTTAGAGTTCAAGGGCATTTCAAGGTATTCTTGAGAGAAGATTTATTGAAGAATTATTGCAACAATCAAGATCCTATTATCATGTCAAATTCTTCTTGCATCATGCATGTTATTTGAGCTAATATGTTGATGTAGAGTTCATGATCCATTCAAGCATTTAAAGGCATTGTTTCAAATCAAGTTTCAAGATCAAGATCCACATCCATTGAAGCCATTTCATGCAAGTTGTAGATTTGTATTCCAAGGTTCATTCAAGGGTTTGGTGAGTTGTGACTTTGCTTTGTTCATTCATCATTCCTTTCAAGCTTTTATTCATTTCAAGGTTAAATTACCAAAATGGGGTTTGACCAAGGCAAACCCCCATTCACCAACAACAAAACATTTTTCCCTCTTGGTTTGTGTTTGTAGATTTAGGTGGAAGATCTCTTGAAGAGAAAAAAATGAAGTTGTCAAAGTTGCATTTGTTGTCATCATTGTTGCAATTTCATGGAAACTCAAATCCTGGATTTATTTACAACTATCTAACAGTGAAAATCGAGAATCTACAAGTGTAGACATAGGAGAAGAGAACCCATAAACCATTTTTATAGAGCCTTAGTTAGGACCTATTTTCCATAGGGCGAATGAGCCCTTAGTTAGCTTTGAAAAACCACTTTTGGTGACTGGTACACATCACTTCCCCTTTCTCAAATATGCATTCTAATTTTTGGTTCCATCAGTATTGAGCTTAATCTTCAAGATCCAAGTTATAGATTACATTTTGGAGTTGATTTGCTATTTTTAATCTTTCTCCCCAAAGTGTTGTTTGACCTAGACCCCCGTCCTTGCAAAAAAGGGAAATTTATAGATTCACACTTTGACTTGATTCACCTCAAGGTTGATAGTAATTTCATTGTTTGGATCTCATTTCTTCTTGAATTGAGGAAAGATAGGACCCCTTTTCCCTCTTTGGATCTACTTTTCCATTTTGGAAACCTTAGGAGCCCCCTATTTTTCATCATTGTAGTTGTTGATGGTTTTTTAGAGCCGGTGTTGCTATTAATGAAAAAGGGGGGGATTATTGGAGATTGATGGTGTTGTCATTGATTTCAACCTCCTGTATGGTCAGGGAGATTGTTGGAGATTGTTGGTGTTGTCATTTATATTGATGTCAACCCCTAGTGTGGAAATTGTTGAAGTTGTTAGAGAGTGTTGCACTATGTTGTCATTTGTGTTGTGGTTTACCGTCAACCTCTAGTGTGGTCATATTGAGAATGTGTTGCAAATGTTGTGGATGTGTTGAGGAGATGTGTTGTTGATACAATTAGTTCACTTGATTTCCAAGTGCTTTTGAGAAAATTTGAATAAGAGAGTGTGCAAGGTAACATAGGAGTGTTATGTGTTGTGCTCCACATTTCTTCCTAGTTGAAGATATGCTTGTGCGGTTTGGACATGATGATCAAAAGTGTTCAAAGGTTCTATATCCAAAGTTTTAGGTTCTGAATCATGCAGTTGTAGAAGATGTGTTTGATAATGCATTGCTTGTGAAGAAGGTTGTCTGGGAGAAATGGAATTGCTCCGCATTTCTCAATGTTGAGGTTTCTTATCTTGTGAATTTGGGAATGTTCCTATATTATCTACATCTACCTTCCCTTAGAGTATTGAGTGATGAGTTGCTCCGCAAGTTCAGTTCTTGTGTTGGAGTTCGTTTGGTGTGCAACTAGTTGCACAAGATGAGAGTATTCTTTGTTTCAGGTGGTTGTGGTAGTGTTGCAGAGTAGTATGTTGATGTTGGAATATTCTTGTATGTGGTGTGGTATTGTTGCATGGTCCACAGGATGTTTTCAGACCTAGTGAAGCGTGAAGTTGATCATTGTTAGCATTAATTCAGGTTTGGCCAACCTGGCGTGTTAACTTTATGTGCAGAAGTGGTTCATGGATTGTGGATACAGGGTGAAGCATGTCAGTGTAGATTTGGGTCCTAGTTAACCCATAGTGTGGTCCGCATTCACTTCTTTCTATCACGAAAGTGTTTGGTTCTGACCTATTCTAGTGTTGCATGTTTGAGGTGCATAAATTTCATTAGGTCAACCTTATGAAGTTGTTTGAGGTCGTGGATGGTATAAATGCAAGGTGAATTGTTGGAGATGTTGCAAGGTGTGTGTATGATGTGAATGTGATAAAGTGTGGTGATCTGAGTGTGAGATTAAATGCCTATGACTCTGGATGTAGTGAGGAGAAGGTGTCTACATTTTCAATGTGCCTGAAGTAGCTAGAGGCAGTGAGCCAAAGGTTGCGGATGGTGTAGTGTTGTGGTGGATTTTTCATGTTTCTTTGAGATAGTGTTCATCTCTCTATAATAGTATTCTACTATTATTCTTTCTTTCGGACAGTGAGTCCTTTTGGCAGTGAGCCCTTGGTAGTGACCCTTTCTTCTTTTCTAGGCAGTGAGCCTATTATATTCGATGTTACTATTCATATATATATGTGAGTTAATCCTCACCATTGTTTTTCCTTGATTAGGGTTTTCCACTTAAATCTGGTGTTTTATTGTGTATGGTTGTTGTTGTGTTGTTGTTTCACATGTTTATATTATGTTGATGCTTAATAAGGGTTTAAAGGTTGATAAGGGTTTGAAAGTTAATGAGGGATTGAATATTTTAATGTACAACTGATTCAACCCCTATTAGTTTTCCCGTGTGTCTAACAAAACCCCATGTTAGTGTTTCCACTTCCACAATGACAATATCAATGATAAATGTATAAATGATAGGAAGGAATGGTGAATCCACAAAGTGCTACAACTCACCACCCTTATGAAGGACCAAAGTCATACACATCTCCTCAAGGTTGCTTGCTTGATTTGCTTGAAGTGCCTGAATTGCTTGGAGACCTACAAGGGGTTAGCCTTTGCAAACAATATGAAAACATAAATATGAACACACTCACATACATTTTTACATGATGTTTGGATCTTGAATTTTTGCAATAAACTCTCTAATGCCTGCTCTTGTCTTTCTGAATAATATTCTTGATAATGCTTGATCATAAATTCTCCAACTTGCTATATTGATTTGAAAATAATGCAATAACTAGGTATTTATATGAATTTAATCTAATTTCTTGAAAATTAAATCTCAATGGCCAACTTTAGACATTTGAAATTCAAATAATAAAAATTTTCCTCCAACATATTTAGATTTGGAGCTAAAATAGGGGGACATAGGCGCCTAGGGTGCCATTGTCCCAGTCCTATTTTGTAAGATACATAGTGTTAGGAGAAAAAAATTAAATGGAATACCACCTTTGACCTTTGTAAATTTGGGGCTAGATTAAGAGGACAAGGGTGCCAAGGGTGCCCTTGTCCAAACCCACTTTTTCAAGATCTAAAAAGTTAGGGGGAAAATATTGAATAAATGCTTAGGTTTTTCATTTGCAATTTATTGTTAAATGTTAAAATAGGCCATAGAATGCGTAATTTAGGAAATTAGGTGCTCAATTAGATTCGGGAGCAAAATATAGTGTGAAATTTTCAAGGGTGACAATTTACGATGCTACATTTAGCCCCCACTTTAGTCAGAGTACGAACTTACGCTGAGTCACACTAAAGTAGAGAACATATGTCAAGAGGGGTTCGATTGTACAAATGTTGAAGAGATAGGATGACAATGAATCTAGGGGGAGCATGCAAGCCCCCAAGATCCAAGATCCCATGGAAAACCAACATAAGCACAAAGGAACACACATGTGTGTAATGCAGCAAGACAACATACACATACATGTCAAAAATATGGAGCATACATGATGAAAACACATGAAATGATAGAACATAAATATGATGATGGAATGAAAACAAACATGATGTAAACACAATGGAAACACAAAGAAGACACACAAAAGACACACAACAAACACAAGGTTAGTACTAAAAGGATTCGAGTCGGTACGGAAAAGAGACCTTAGTCTTAAATTATCTTAAATACCAAACAACATCCATCAAATGTGTTGTCAAAATAAAATGATGCTCTCACAAGGATGTAAAATCACTCATGCACCACATGGATCTACTAGCCAGCAAGTTGTATTATTCTAGGTGTCCATGCAATATGATGGGTCCCACAAAGCTAGCAAGTTGTGCTATGTTAGACACTCATGAAACACATAACTCTATTGTCAAGCAACATGTGTTATGCTCGACAACCATGTTAAAAAATTCTATAAACTCATAGACAAGCAAACTCCATTTTGCTAGGACTATGCAAACCACGCTTCAAGGAGCGCACAAAAATCACCTCAGGGTGTGCACAAAGTTTAACGTTGTGGGGGACAAATAAATGCTTAACATCACAAGGGACAAATTAATAACCACGCCTTGGGGGGAATTATAATCAACACCACCACTAAAGGGGTATGTCAATAAGTCAAATCTCACAAGACATGTATGAATTGGCTAGGGGTAATATATGTCCCCACTTAAAATGTCAACATACTTGTGATGTTGGTATTTTAAGGAGAAAATAATGCACACCTTCAAAACTAGTTATCCTTGTCCCCCAAGTGTGGAGACAAAGAAAACCACTTAAAGATATTATCGTGCTGCCATGGAAAATATGGTTCTAGCTAATATTGCACCACCATGAATGGTAATGAGCAAATACATAGAGCTACAAATGCCACATAGTGAGGAGCAACACCATAGGATGAAAATCATTATTGTTTAGAGGGATTAGGTGCATGAACACATGGAAGAGCACCAAAATCCCTAAGTTGCTGAATTTTATTACTCAAAGCTTGACATTCATTACTAGAATGACCATGCACTCAATGATATGCACAAAATGAATTTTTGTTAATAAATTTCTTTCATGTTTTTCGGAGGGAGAGATATCAAGCGGGCTTTGAGAAGCCTTAATAAAATATGCTCTTGCTCAATAGTAGAAGACATTTTTTTTCGCTTGTGAAGATAATTTTGCTTGCTTACCATAAGATGTCATACATATAGTAGATGATAAAGCATTGGATAAAGATGGGGATAAAGGTTGGAAACCTAAACCCTGCTTGGAAAAGTATGGTATGTACTTCACTTGATCCTTATTATTTGTTCCATGTTTGCATTATATCCATTTTTAGCAAGAATTTTGTATCCAAGGCCATAACATTCTTCCGACTCTGATGAAGAGATTGTATCTACATGCTCCTAAGAAGAATTGGATTTTTCTTGAGCATGCAAATCCTTTTTAAGTTTTTTAAAGTTAGGCATCTTCCACTCATGAGGGAATCTAAAAAAAGGGACAAATACAAAGAAATGACAAGAATAAGATAGTTGTTACATTAATTTTAGAAAAAAAAAGACCATGAGAGGCAAGGGCTTGGTACCATTGGAAAAAAAAAGGCTAAGGAAAGGGCTAAATGGACCTAGAAACACACTAAAGGAGACATACACAAAAGTAAGTTTAAAACATAATTTAAGGTTACAAGGGCATGAAATTTCCATCACTATAATGCTCATTTTCTAATTGCTAAGTTTCTTAGTTAAGGATGTTTCCAAACTCCTCTATATTCTTTGCATCAGCCTTTTAGAACCATCTAGTATTGGAGGATTTTTCTTTGGGATTTTTATTAAGGTCTTACCTCCCCTTGTTACACTAGGCCAGGTAATAACTCTTCACTTTTAGTACCTATTAGAACTTTCCCATTTCTAGTATCAAGATCCTCTTAGAAAACTAAAAGAATCATGGAAGATATCACTACGAAATCCATAGACTTCTTTGTTTCTCCTTTGCACTCATTCACGTAGTGCCCTATCTCACCACACTTCAAACAAGTAACTTATTATCTCCTTCTCTAACACCATCCTCTCCTTATGTTATGACCACTTTCATTATCATTATGGTAGATTCCCCTCTAAGAATCTTCTTCTTGAGGGTACTCATATTCTACTTATGTTATGCTGCATGGTTTAGATGTGATATTTCTTATTGTCGACCTTATATATGGTCTCCTAAATTCTAGAAAGTCGTGGTATCCTAGTATTTTGGTTATAACTACAAGATCCTCTCTTGATCTGAAATGAATGTGATCTTTATCATCACTATCATTCTCCCTGTTGATCTAATTATCTCCATCTTGTATAACCAAACAATATTTTGAGATATGTTTGTCCCATTTTTACAAAACCCACATGAAGTTCTATTAGGTCTAACCTTGGGTCTCTCACAAAACACTACTCTTAATGACATAACACATATATATCCCTCTATAACTAGGCATTAATTCTATAAATATCATTCATTAACATAATGGGTACATCACATCTTATTTTAAATGGTGGTGGTGATCTCCCTTCACCAGAATCTCTTGCTTAAGCCTTAACTATTTTAACTCTTACCATAATTTCTTTATTTCTAAATGTCCATTTATTTTTGTGTTTCTCCTCTAGGATATTCCCTCAATCCTTGAATCCAACTCCACTTCCTCTATATATGAATTAATAATTCTTCCATTCAATACTGCTCTAACCAAAGGTAATTATCGAGAGACGATCAGACACTCAATTCTCTAAGGTCTACATTATCATATCCTTGTGGGGTCCATTATTTTAAATGGACCTCATTCAATATCATTTGATGTTTGAATGGTTACTTTACATACATGCTTGTGAGAGCTACTTATTTTTAGATACATGATCATTCTATGATTTGCATGCACTTAAAAGTAGGGACAAATTGTAATGGTGGAATTTGTATGTGGGTTTCTTTTTCCATTTAGTTTTGTGCATGTTTTGAGGAGAGTGCCTTGATACAAATTGACATATTGGCAAATGGTGTAATTTTGTGCAAAGTAAGTCCCTTACCCTATGTCACCTTACCTTATTCTTATCCATACACATTTCTATACATTTACTATATCCACTTATTTATCAGGCATATACATTTAAATATTTTCATACAAATGATACCCACTTTGTTGTGACCCCTTTCATGTTCTATGACAAGTTCATGGTCATGGGGATATCCTCATGGTCATGGATTCATCCTTCCCAAATTCAAAATTAATTCAAACTTGGTCAACTCCCACCTAAATGCTTCTTACCTAGGCCTAACTAAAAATAAATTTAGATGATATGTTGTTATGTCTTGGCATTGAAAGACAACCAATACAGTCATTTTTATACATCAAAGAGTCAAGGAATCATTTACAGATAATTCCATTATACACTTCAACTAGAGTACTAACAAAATCTAGAATTGCCCAAGCAATCCTAGGAACATATTCATGCTTAAAGAGTGTTCTTTTTAATCTTATGTGTACATTTCCACAGATAGACCTAGGAGAATGTGTCCCTTAGCAACACAATGGTATTCCAACCCTCCAATATTTAGAAGAAGCATAAAATATAAACATACATAAAGTGAAGTGAAGAACAAAAGTTTGTGAATTTCATAATATAAGTTCATAGATATAGAATAGATCTGTGATTGCAAACTTGTTCTTGATCCCTAGATTCATCTCTACATAAATTGAATAAAAATATCTGATTCTGAGACAAATACCATACCACACTTGTTCTTGATCTTAAATCATATCAGGTTTAGATCGTCATAAAGCTAGCTACCATTATTTTTATTTTCATTTTGTTTCCTTGCAAGGTTTCTTCACAAATAACCAACCTGGTTTCCTTCTGCAAGCCCCTATTTAATAGGTACAATTACACTAAATTGATATTTTCTGTTTATGGCATTGATTGTTGAAACCTATTGCTATAATACGGTACAATATCCTATTGTTCATATGCCAATAATGCTAACTATTTTGAGGGCTTAGGTAAGCGATTAAGTGGGTGAGATGGACATATGCATGAGAGACCCGAGGAATAAATGATTGACAGTTTTGAAGTCAGCGACCTGCATAGCAAAAACAAGAGGAGAAATGCACAGTTGTGGTTGATAAGACATGTCCTCAAGGATTTGATGTTCCTCAAGGCGAGGTTACTCCTTGGTCCACCAAATTACAAAGTGAATTTATGGTGGAGGTGGGGCTCTGAAATGGTGAAGGCATCATCTTATTTTCTGCAATGGTGGCGCCGCCCATACTTGAATTGAATTTGTTCCAATTAAAACAACATTTCGTTTTGAAATTGACGACTTTCCCATCAATCACAAACAGTCCAGGTTAAGGTATAGCTTGAATGGAAGCCAGCGCAGTAGTGGCATGAAGAGTGCAGGAACTAGGATTATATATATATAGAAGTGTAGCAAAAGCTTCTTAAAGTTTCTGCATAGATCGATGTGTACTATACAAAAATTTTAACAAGGAAATTTGTGCTTGCTTTACCATCAGAATTTTTTAATGGTTATGGAAATTAGAAAGAGGTTGAATTTAGTGGAGCCCGCATCTAAGCTCAGTGAATTCTTAGTGTGTTGTTTAAGTCCAGCATTCAAATAATTAGTTATCTATTATGCACAAGTCAATGGGCGATGAAGACATGGTAGCTTTGGTTTTATGGAGCTAGTCATTATCGCATGATTCATTATTGAATCCTTCATTTTGATTACAAAGACACGTACATGTTGGTGTAAATAGGCATTTTATCTATTTAGGTCCTATTTACATGTTAAATCCACTTAGATCCTAGGAGACAATCTTTCTAGTTAGTGTTAGTTGTCACTAGATTTTATCTTATCTTAAATGTCGTAACTTGTAAATTAGGAGACCATTTTTCGAAAACAAGATATTATCAAAAAGCTGACTTCGTCAAATATAATAGTGCAGGTTATTTTCCAATTTTTTTTCGTTTTGAGGTATTTATTGTTGTTTGAAGTCAGATCTTCATTTTTGGCTCCCGAACTCATAAATTTTTGCCACAATCTCTAATTTTTGCGGCATTGGAAAGGTATTGAGGAGCTTTATTCTACCATTCATGTCCTTTTTCCTATTTTTGTCCTAGGTATATTGTGATTTTAGTTCTTGCCCGATGGATATTTTGGAGATTACTTGGATATTTTAATAGTTGGGAAGGTGCAATTTTGATCTTTTCACTTCATTTCAATTCTAGAACGATGTTCTATATCTTGTTGCTTCATTTAGATTCCAAGGTTGCTCCATATCGAGAATGTTTCAGTGTTCCTTAGCATCGAGATTGTTGTTGCTTTATCATGATTCTAGGCTTGAGTCCTTGAGTGACTGATATGGTTTCTAGCATTAGATTTATCTTTCCTTCACTTGCCTTGATTAAAGTTCCAATGTTTCTCCACCAATTTGCTTCCAATATTTCTTTCTAGTAGGTTATCTCATTAAGGGGGGGCTAAATGGTCTCTCTTCGTCTCTTTTATGAGGTCCTTTTCTTCGAATGAGGTTTTGTCCTCTCATTTTTCATGGAGAGCATTATTGTATTTTTTCTTTGTTTGTGAGAGAATGCTTTGCATTTGTACATGCGTACCTAACATGGCCTCATAGTCAGGACCCATCTTGGTGTCATTTACATAATAGTACTCCCTAAGTTATATTTAAGGGGGGGTGTTGGTGTAAATAGGTGTTTTACCTATCTAAATCTTATTTACATGTTAAGTCCACTTAGGTTCTAGGAGGGAATCTTTCTAGTTAGTGTTAGTTGTCACTAGATCTTATCTTATTTTTTGACATTTAATGTTTACATGTCTTAGGTCATTTAATATTTTTTGAGGTAGTTGTCTCATTGTACGAGATTAAGACACATATCTTGATCTTGTCTAATCCTATCTCACAACTTGCCTTTATAAGTGAACCATCATATACACATCTAATTCAATCTAGCAACCTTGCATCCATAATCATAGCTTGATATTTCTGCCATTTCTCTCTTGTAGAAGTTATTGTTGTTTTGCAAGTGATCATGAGGTGTTGAGGAGATCACCACAAACTCCTACAATACATTTAATTTTGTGTGGGTATCCATACTTCTTTAGTAAAAGGAGAGGAGACAAATTAAGGTAGCAGTATCAACTTCACAATTTATAGAAAAGCACATTCAATACAATAATGGAAGGTAAATGTAGGAAAAACATTGGAAATGCATCAAATAATTCATGAAGAGGTGGTGGTGCATCTAAAGGATCAAGAGGGAAATGTTTTCACTATAGTAAGGCTATACACTTTTTAAAAAAAAGTCCTAAGAGAAAGTTTCACTAGAAGAGATCAAAGTATGCAAATGTTTTTGAAAGTAAGAAGCATGACGCATATGAGTTGGAGCTGAAATATGGCTTCACATTTGTCACATCACATGACCAATCCATGGAGTCTATAACTTGGTACTTTAATTCAAGTGCATCTAAAAACTATGCATGCTACAAAGATTGGTATGAGTCTTTTATTGAGGACAAAAGTAAAAGTAACTATCACTTTAAGAGATGGATGTACATATTTTCTTAAAGGATGTGGTGATCTTCATGTCATGTTGAACAATTTTGTCTATACATTCAATAAAATTTGATATATATTCTTGACATGAACAAGAATCTTCTATCTATTAGTGAAATAATTCATACCCTTCTTAACAACTTTCAATGCATCAAATGTTTTGTCAAAACTCTCCATAATGACAAGGTGATGTAGTTGACATTAATAACAAGGAATTGCACAAGATTGTTTCAAATCATTAAATTCTTATGCATTAGGAAAATAACATTATACTTTAGCATGGAAGTTATGGGCATTTAAATTATTAGTGTTTGTACATGCAAAGCAAGCCTAATATGGTAAATATATTTTTAAATCCATACATGAATGTCTTAATGTATGGACATGATGTCAAATGGGAAGATAACATTAAAAATCATTTGATATTGATAATGGATGGATGAACAAAGGAGTCTTCAATTTAGTTTGTGCTAATTTATGTGTCCTAGTGAAGACACCAATATTTAATGCTAAGTGTTTCTTGTTGATAGGAAGACGTGGGCTTATTTTTGGAAAATAAGTCTAAATGTTTCTCTTATTTCTTATAATTAAATCCTCAGTTGAAAAATAATTAGGTAGTATTATTAAGTTAGTGACCTCGTCAAATAATAGAGGGGGATTCAACTTCAATTAATTCAAGGAATTTTACAAGGATAATGGTATATATAAACAATATACTACTCTACACATTCCATAACAAAATAAAGTTGTGGAATTTGGAGGAATATGATAGTTATGAAGATGCCAAGGTGCATGGAACATAATTGGAATGTGCCATATAAGTAAAAGATAAAATTTGTGAATAAAATTATTTACATCCTTATCTAGAGTTCTTATAAAGAATTATAGAACATCACTCTTGAGAAAGCATGGTCAAGAAGAAAAGAAATCTCAAACACAACAAGAGTAAATTAGATGCAAAATATAAAAGATATGTGCTTGTTGGCTATAGTGAATAGTCAATGACATACATGTTACTTGATGTTTCTATGAATATGATTGTGATTAATAGATGGCTTTTATCTCAAATGATGGTAAATCTACAAATAGTCTCATATGATAAATTTGGTACAAAAATTGAAGAATTCTCAAGACAAACACAAAACCAAGAACACTAGAGGGTTGGAGTTTTGAATATATCAATTTGAACCCAAAGGAAAGAAAAAACAATAGCTTGAAATGAAATTAAACAATAGTTTGTTCGATGTTTGGGAGAATGAGGAGTTGGATGACGAGCATGGTGATATCCAACCTTTAGAGCAAGCTCAAGAAAATAAGCATCAAAAGATTGAAGTGGTATTATACAATGCTAAAGGATATTTGTGAAGATGAAATGATAAAAAATCATAGAAGGATAATCTACATGATTAGGAAAACAAGTTATGCAATGTGTTAAATAAGTAGATTTTGCTTTGACATGTGTTGTTTTATAGGTATTTTAACCTCATTTGTATTTAGATTGTAAGAGAAAACCTAAAGAGAGGTTGCCATGAGAGTTGAATTTTAGGCCTTGATGTAAAATAAGACATGGGTGTTATTTGAATTATCCTAAGGAAGAAGCCCATTGCTTGCAAATGCCTATATAAGGATATGTATTATAAGAAGAGGTGGATTATGAGGGGACATTTGCCTCTACACCAAAGATAGTCACCTTTGGGTTGGTAATCTTTATTGCTACTTAATTCTAGTGAAAATTCTATCAAATGAACTTTAAAAGTGCCTTCCTAAATAAATATCTAACATAAGAGGTCAATATATTGTGTAGCCTCAAGGGTTTTAGATTCAAAGAAAATAACATTTGGTTTATAGGTTGGTTAAGTCCTTATATGAACTTAAGAAGGCTCCTAGAACCATGATATATACAAATCGATCAACACCTTCAAGATTGTAGGGTAAGGAGTTATTTTGATTCAAATATCTATATAAAATTTAATTATGATAACATTGTGGTAGTAGTTTTTTATGTTGATGATCATGTTATCATCAATAATGAAGCCAAATAAATTCAAAAGATGAACTGAAAATTTTGTTCCATTTTTTAAATGTTCATTCTTAAGCGTGTGCATTATTGCTTGATATAATTTTTTTGACAACTTAAGAATGTTAAATAATATCACAAACTAAGTATACCAAAATATTCTAGAAAAAAACAAAATGTGTGAATGTAATCCATCGTTACACCTCTAAAAATTAGAATTAAAAAAATAACACCAATTAAAAAGTCAATACAATATTAATTAATAGACAATTTAATTTTTCTTACTAGATTTTTGTCTCGTCATTATAATATTATTTTCATAAATTATTAATTTCTTTTACTACAATTCAACACTAAAATTATCCATCCAACCAAATTCTTTATAAAACTTTATTTTCAATATTATATATTATTAATGAATAGTACGCAATGTGAACTTTTATTTTTTAATTTTTTCCGCGACATTCTCGCTTTATCATCAAATGAAAACCCTATTAACAATGCTTAACATGCAAATGCTAAATGGTTCGAACAAAGGGTGTTTTCTTTTCATGGAGCTTTTAACTTTAATAATTCCACAAATCAGCTTTGCCTTTTAATGTAGTCCCACTAATGGTCAGTGTGAACTGCAAAATTCAATAACATCATTGTGTTTTCACTATCGTCGTCGTTTTTCTTAGGTCTTAATAAAGTGTTGCGGCTCTCTGCTGCATCTCATCATATCTCTGTGTTTTCCTTTTCCTTTAGAATTGTTGAGAAGGAAGAGGAAGAATAAATAGCATTGCTCATATGATGTGATGTGATGTTGAGTTAATTAAGAAGCATCAAATGGGCACAGAGGAAGCAGCTTCTTCTCTGTCGATGGGCATAACTCTCAAGGAAGGAGAGAGGATATTAGCACCAACAAGGAGACCTGATGGCACTCTTAGGAAGCCCATTCGTATCAGAGCTGGTTATGTCCCTCAGGAGGAAGTTGCCATTTATCAGTCCAAAGGCGCCCTGGTATTAATTAATCATCATTTATTTCGTTCGACTCCATTGCCTTAATCTCATCTTGTGTATTCTTTCTGGTTTGTTTGAATCTGATTTGGTAGCTATCAATGCCCAGTTGAGAAAATCAATGCCTGAGGTCCCACCTGGGTACGACCCAGTAGCAGACACCAAACCCAAAACAAAGTCTGCTAAGAGGAATGAAAGAAAGAAGGAGAAGAAGCATCAGGTACAATCTTATTTTTCCCCACTTCTTTTATATTTGGTTAATTGATACCACTGAATCAGTTAGCTGCGATAAAGTTGAATTAGGGCACATAACTTAAGCACCATCTAGTTTGATTCAACAGGTTAGGTCTGACTTTTCAATGCATGATCTTTGCCACATATCTTTATATCAATGGAAAAACTGGGTTTATCAACTTAATTTGAATTGCAACATTTGGACTTTCGGGCTCTACCCCCTCAATTGTCTTGTGCAGGAGTACAGCAGATTCCTACTACAGTGGGGATGCATCCTATATGAAACAGATAGGGGGACAATTTAACGGAGAGAAGTTTGTATAAATGTACAATAGCTGGCAAATCCTTTCATTTCAAAAAATTAAGTATAGGTATTAGAGGTCCATATTTCAATAACAATCTAGAATCTATTACAAATAATATAATTTGAATCCGAGTCCATGTTCAAATCCTTCTCACCGCAATAACGTGGCACAACTTCAACAGATATACGGCTATGTTATGGCGTAATGATTCTGATGTACATTCAAGCATGATTCATGTTTACAAACTTTAAGAATGTTGGCCAAGCTTATCCCACAATGTGGTAAAGGGGACATTTAATCTCATCGAGAATTACCAAGCCAAACAACATTAATGGTTGATTCTGTGCAATTACAAACTGCTTATAGAACACACTAGGCGTGAGTATATGGCTACCTAGAATTCTTTGAAGAAGATATCACTATGATAGGGAGGCTTGATTGGTGCAGGAAGTCATAGACAATTTACTTATGAGGTTTTGTGAATAAACTACCTGGTTGACTGTAACCCATTTGAGCTATGGAAACATTGGCTGTGGTTACTTGCCCAAGTTTTGATTCAAGGGAGATGTGTTTATGCTGAAATCCCTCGAAACCTGCAAAATGTAGATGTCAAATTTTAGTTCAAATACATATTGAAAAGGGAAATTTCTTTCCACAATCTGAGAAATTTTCTAAAATTGGGGAGCGCTAAGCTTGATCCTTAGCGAGTGAGATTCTCATGACAATTTTTGTACAATCTAGTGCTAGTGCATACAATATGATGTTGGGATGTCTTCTCAGACTAGCAGACTTCAACGTATAGAAGGCAACTTATAATCTGAGCCTCCATACATTACCAAACTACAGTGTAATTGACTATCTACTTAGGGGTTAAATTGAACATTCAACCTTTTCTGTTTCATGAACAAACCTGCTCTTATTTAATATGATTGTTCAGGATTAGTTCTATAGGCTTTTCTTTATTCAGAAATCATGACCATTCCAATTGAAGATGACAATGAACAATAGTTATTTGCAGATAGATTTTTTCCTGGATATTTTCCTAGAAACAAGCATTGTCTTCATTGCTATGGGGTTCATCGTTTTTGGTTGAGAGGGTGCTCGTATTGAAGAACTCCTATTCAAGTTACCAGATGTCTTCAAGGTCAGATACACTGAATGTGAATAGCCGACATGGAATGAAGTACAATTTGAATGGATATGTCTCTAATACATCCATATATATATTAGGTGTACACAGGGCTATATCTGACCTCAGACAGAAAAAGTATGCAATATTGTGCCTACTTCCTCTGACCGCTCCACCAAAGAAAAACTTAAAAAAGGAAAACAGGGTTAAAAAATATTATATATGGTATTTTACTATTTTGAATTTTCTGCTTTTTGGTAATATTTTTGAAAGACTTGTACAAAATTGTATCTTAGATTTAAAATAAATCTGCAATATCCCTACAAGATATTGTACCTGTATAGTGTACTGCATACTGTGTACACATCTATGCAACTTGGATATTTCATGAATGGCCACAATAGGCCAATAGGGCTTCAGAGGTACATTTAACAATAAGTAGTATTTAAAAGAGCACTTACACTATTTTCTATTTGAGAAAGAAACTAGAGAGGGTTTACCATTAAAGTATAACTTCCAAAACACACAGTAAAATATATAAATTTACATGACACTGACTGTAAGTAGACATAGTCTGGTAGATATGTCAAAGTGAAATTAACTAGTCCTGCAAAAGAGAAACCAAACTGTAAAAAGAAGAAGAGGGGCTTAACATCAATTCCTCAGTAACATTTGAGGAAACATCTACAACATTGTGGAATGGTGCTACAACACTTCCTATCATTTCTCCACCAAGTTGATGCCATATGATGTTGTATGGCCAACTTTCACCATTCCTCGCTTCGTACTTTCAACGCAGTTCTGAGGTATAGGTTGTTGATTCCACTCTTAGCAATTGAGAGTATCCCCTCTGAATTCTCAAGGACAACTTGGCCTTGACTTAGAACCAAATGAAATAGTAGGTGGATCAACATCGTTTTGTGCACATATTCATTGAAGGGGACATGGTTTCCCTATGTCTTGAACTATATATGCAAACATCTCTCCCATGTTTACAGGAAGAGGGAAGTTGGCACCCAAATTTTATGGATCCTTCTAGATACTATAGTGGGTGGGCAAAGTGGCTAACTAGTTGGATCTCCTTTCGTCCTCCAAAATACATCTTGTTTTCCATGTCTCATGTCTAAAGAAGGCCCTTGGTCAACACATTCACATTTGTTTAGCACTTTGAGCCATAGGCTATTTTGGGCCAACGATTCTGTTCACTCCATAATTGCACCATCACAAAGGTTTTGGTTTAGTGGCAAGGATTGCAGCTAGAAGAAGCCACTTGGGAGCTTCTTCATTAGCTTCAACAATAATTTCCACAATTCAAGCCTTGAGGACAAGGCTTTTCGAAGGGGAGGATATATTAGGACCATGGTTAGAAATCTCGGACTCAGGGCAGACTTGGCAAGTTAATTTTTGACCTAGACTCAGACTCAATGCTCAGAGTCAGTCAAGATTTGGCAAATAAAAAAACCATGAAATATAAAGATTTTTAAGGATATAAAACTATTATCATGCACCCTTCAATAAATAAACTTTAAAGACACAATAAACTAATCAAATATAGGCCACTTTGCTCTCATACACAAGTATACAATGACCACGCAAGTTTAAAAGTAGATTTTAACTGAAATAAATTACATTTTTAAACATATAAATATTATCTAGTGTTTTAGGTTGTAATGCCCCTGCCTAAATTAAATACTATGTCATCAAACCCAGCAGCTCTTGAAGAATTGATAAAAGTCAATTATAAGTACAAGATAATGCAGGGTGACGACAGTTACTATGATAGCTCACTGTCAATAATTAAAATGAGGTCTTTTCTTTACACTTGTGATTTCCCTCAAACAAATACTAAATGATAATTAAGTAAAGGCCATAAGGCATATAAAGGGTCATGACTATTGGAGAAATAAGGGTAAATAAAGAAGATAAATCCAAGGGAAGGGATTGGCAATGTGTGAAGACATTATATTTTTTTCCTTGTGAATTATTCAACAACCTGAGGACGAAACCCCTCAAAGATTAGATATTAAAGGACAAAACATTTGTAACTATTTTGTGTAATGTCCCCTTTTTGGGATAACCCTAAATCTACCCTAATTTATTAATTTTAGATAATCAATTTGATTTAGGGAATATCTATAACTCGATTAGGTCCCTGCGAGACAAAATTAGAAAATATTTACAAGATAGTATTATGACGCAAAAGAAGAACAAATTGTTAAAGCAAAAGAAAGAAAACAAGGCGTTGCAGAAGAAGCTGCAAAAAAAGGAAGAAGTTGCAAGACAAATATAGAAAAAAGAGGCCTGCCATCTATCTTGTAAATATTTTCTAATTTTGTCTCGCAGGGATATGAAAGGTTATTGCATGAAATTTTATTGGATAGGATTCTTTTTTTCTTATTAGTAGGTGGTCTGCTAGATAGCCGGTTTTCAGGCCATCTACTTGATTCGTAAATTGGGGCGTCTATGCCACATTTGTAGTCATCAACAAATGGATTTACAATGCTCAGACTTCCTTACACACCTTTACAATGAATTCTACAATTTACAATGGATTTCAACATACAAAGGCATGTGCAACATAGCATAACAAAGTTCTAAGCATCAACAAATGTGGAATAAACAAATGTTGCAACTTGCACACAATTGCAAGACACAAATTACTGTTGGAGAAACCCTCAAATGGGTAGAAAACTTCAGGAAGAGTGAGCAACACACCTCATGCCAATATTTTTAGCTGCTACAAGTGTTTTCAATGCATTTTTGGCTTTACAAGAGCATTTCAATGGCTACTATGAGCTCCCTGCACCTGCACACTGCCTTGGCATCAAACATATGGAAGACATTCAAACAGGCAACATACTCTTGCTAAGTCTTAACAATGGCTCTACACACCAACAACCTTAGTGTCTCCTCAACTTTCCTCCAAAGGTTCCAAATTGGAAGAGAAACCAAAGCAGTACACACATCGGAATGCCAAGGACACTTTTTGGGCTTTTACTATTATGTTTTGGCTACATGTATGATGCTTATTTTGCCATAGAGTGATTGTACCACCTTTATAAGCTACCAATATTACCTAATTTTTATTTTTGTAGGTTAAAAATGTTCTACCAACTTCAGTAGCAACTTTGGCAGCAACTATGACAATTCAACATATTCAGCAGCAACTTTCCCAAAGCCATAACTTTCTTATATGGACTTGGAGCAGGATGCAAAAATTTGCATTGCTTTCTGAGAGGAATGTCAATATGCAAAAATTTTCAATTTTGATTCCATATGAGCATTGTTTTTGACCTTGTAAAAGATCTGCACTATTTATGAAGGCCAACTATGACCCTCAAATGGTCCAACATAATGTCAACTTTTTAATGGTGCCGAACGGTTTTACCTCCAATAATTTGCATTTATTTATTTTTGTTGGATTTTATTTTTTACTATTATTTTTTTAATGAAATAACAAGAGATTAGGGGAATTTGGTTGACAACAAAGGGATGCCATCAAGAACCTTGAGGTACACTTGAATTGCCATTGTATGATAAATTCAGTGTTCCATGGGGATGCAGCCCCCGGAAATCTTGCCGTATCCGAGACGGGGACGTTTTTATGAGACTTGGAGATGTTAGGGAAATGTCCCCTTGCCGTCCCCCCATTTCTCCACTGCCTCCGAGACATCTCTCTTCTGAGGGGACTTCTAGATGTCCCCGAGACTTCCAGATGTCCCCCAAAGTGCAAGAAACTTCTAGGCGTCCCCCTTAAAAATGTAATAAAAAATGATTTTTTTTTAAAAAACAAAAGTAAAATTTATAAATTTTAAATTTTAAAGTATTCTTAAAAGCCTAAAAGGCCAAATTGACCATGCCTTTGACTTTTTCCTCTATTTTCATTTTGCTGTTGAACTGTTTACACGATTGAGCATGGGCGTTTGAGTTCGGGTGATTGAAGTTACAGGTATGAGGGTTTTTTTTTGTTTCATTTGACATTTCTGTTTATGCTTTGCTGGATGTCCATACTCGTCCAAAGCTCCTATTCACATTGCACTTGCAGCCGCACAGGTAGGGAGGGGTCGAACCTTGGAAAATTGCAAGCATGGGCAAGGCACGTGAACTGTTAGACTAAATGCCTCAAAGAGATGTCATCTCGTGGGATAAAGAGATGAAATCATTGCAATGTGTTTAAGCTTTAAACTTTACTTATTCCTTAGGCTTCTACAGTTATACATCTTTTTATAACTAATTTTTCAAGTATTATATGTATTTTAGCGCACTGCTGCCCCCCCCGCCACCTTCCCCAAACTTAGAACCCCCGCCCCGGTGTCCCTGAAATGCGTCCCCTGCCGTCCCCGTCCCCGAAACCCCGTGGAACACTGATTATAATAAGAATTTGTATATTGAAAATCTTTTAGCATATCTTGGGGTTGTGGCCTCGGTTGCCATTGTTGTTGTTGGGGTTTGTAGTAAACTTCTTATTCTCCTTTGTCTTGCAGCAGCAACTGAAGCTTTGTGATCTTGCTAGATTCTTGAAGGCTTGAAATATTTTTTTGATTGAATGCGCGATTGCCAATAGGATGTTGCTTACAATATGTGGAGCAAAAGATAACTAAGGCTTTCACAATTTTTTTGTGCTTTCCTCAAGACTATAGTGTCAAACTGAGTAGCCATAGAATTCAAGAGATTGGTCTTGGGGTCCTCTAGAAAGGTACCAAGTTCTCTTCTAGTAACTCTTCCTTGCTCATGTTGTTTGAGAAGCAATACTCTGATGCGCTCAAATGTTTTGTGACAGCAAGAATAATATTTGAAAAGCTTGTAAAATCTCTTCAAAAGTTAAATGAGACACATTGCCAGCTCCCTTTAAATTAAGAGCGTCCATGTAATCAGCTCTAATGCCCTGAAGGTCTGTCTTAAAAGATTCCAAGTCTAGCATGTTTTCTAGAATGCTGCAAGCTAAACAAAAATCCTTCTATATAATTTTTGAGTGCCTTTTCTTCTGTCATACCCCGCCAAAATGCCCAGATCGCTGCATATGAAATCATTGACTAGGTGATATCATAAAAATCAATGCAAGGAGGTGCCAACAATATTCATAAGGGAGTGCTAGTGAAAGAGTTTAGTTAAAATTAAATTTTTTTCCAATAGCGATGGGGAAAGGTGCTGACTCTTTCACCAATAAGGTATAATGGAGAGAACATTCCATGAGAAGAAGGGATGAAAAGAACAATTAAGAATAAATATTATGCGACTCCTTGTAATGTGAAAGGTTGTGACTCCCTCAATGATAAGCTATAAAAGGGAGATCATTTCCTTGTGGAGAAATCATCAATGGGGAATGAATGAATGAATGAATCAATTTGGAAATAAGTAAATCATCAATGGGGAATGAATGAATGAATCAATTTGGAAATAAGTTATTATTCTCAAAAGGCAGCAATGAAGGGTGGTGATTCCTTCAAGAAATGGATATAAAGGGTAAATCAGTTCGTTGACATTTGATCAGCAATCGTCGCTCATCTATCCAGCAAGGAATCAAGCAATCAAAATATCAAAAAGATCAACCAAGCAAACAACAATAAATCTATCAATACATCAAGCAATCAGCAATCATCGCTCATCTATCCAGCAAGGAATCAAGCAATCAAAATATCAAAAAGATCAATCAAGCAAACAACAATAAATCTATCAATACATCAAGCAATCAGTCTTGAATTTGAGGAAATTTCTTGCAAATAGGGAGGATGAAAACCCTTCCAAGTTCATGAGAGAGAAATGATGAAAACCCTTATTTCTCTTATCAAGTTTGGATGAAAACCCAAATCTTGATCAAGGAGGACGAAAACCCTCTAAGGTGGACTAAAAGTTTTAAGGACGAAAACCCTCGAATATTCTTGGCATGTTAAGGATGAAAACCCTTGATATTGCCACTGCTGAGTTAGGGACGAAAACCTCTGATTCAGCAGATTTGACAGCACTTCCAAAGAATTTCAAGATATGAATTATTTTCAGACTTATGTTATGAATTATTAATCTGAATTTTATAATAAATTCATAATATTTGGCAAAGCCGTTATCATCATAGTTTGAAGGAGAATTATTGCAGAAAGTCAAGATAAGTTCTATTTTTCAAAATTATTGTAAAGTTATAAATCTAAATATTACAATAAAGTTTCATTTTATATAAAGTTGTATTTATAAATATAATGTAATAACTTGGAATTATTGTTTTAGGCCAAAAATCAGGAATGTTCCAGTAAGGGACATTACAAATGGTATTAGAGCATTTGATCTTGCCAGCTTGCGGGGTAAAGGTAAAATGGCGGATGCATTCTAATCAAAGAGATTTGAAGGTCTACGAAAAGAAGAGGACACGAATCCTATTCAAGAATTATTATACAAACTTGAGGCCCCAAAATTATTGACAAATACCAAAGGTTGTCAAAATATTTCAAAGATGGTGTTCCCCTTGATGAGTACTTGGAGGTACTTGGGATCCATTATCCCAACAAAAGAAGTCTATATGAATAAATAAGAAAAAGGGCTAAGGAAGAAATCAAGGAGCAAACTCCAAAAGAATCTTTAATGACAGCAGAAGAGAAATCAGAATTAGAACCACAAGACGTTGCTAGACCAAAGAAGAAGAGCTGATACTATTTGTTGAAGATGTATCCATAATTAGAAATGATGTCCATATTTCAGGAGGAATTGCAAGATTATCAAGAAAACTCCATGATGATACACACAGACTACATGGAAGTTGACTAGGGGACATTTGAACTCCCTTGTTCAAAGATCAATGAGCTTCTTGACGGGTTAGTTTGTAATCAGGAGGAGACTTTTGGTTTGCACATAATGAATCTAGGAGAGGCCAACATGGACACCATAGGACAATGAATTCATTCACCAAGTTGTCACTTCATCATGCTTGAAGTACAAATGGTATCATTTTGGATTTCAACAATGACAATTGAGAGTTCATATTCATTACCCAAGATCTTTGGTGGAAATGAAATAAGAGGGCAGAAGATCACGACAAGTGTATGATCCTATTCAGCATAATCAAGCGAATCTTTCTTCTTCTTTTTAAAGGCCAAAAATCTAATACCATACATATGAGTGAGAAGAATTTTTATAGTAATTGGGTTAAGCAAAGTACATTGTTTTATAAATTTATAACATACATCTAGTACAACCACCTAAGAGAGGGTGCAACATGGGAATGGATTCTTGTAAGCAAGGAGTAACTTATGAAAGCTCTCTAGCTGCTATAAGAAATAGCCATGATATATTATTTCCCATCTTATTATGGTATTCATTGGATAAAACCTTTGTGACGTTCCCCCACAAGAATCACACTAGTGCATGTAAGTTCATACAAAAGAGTGAAGTTAGTCTATTGGATTATAATAAGAAGAAAATGTTCCTACCACCTATCTATGAATTGCGGAGATATATTTTAGCATACGTACAGCTCTTGAACAAAAATCTCTTTTGCTAGACTAAGGTTGGCAAAGCATGCCTTAACTTGGTTTGAAAGTCTGTTGTTTTTCATGGCTTAGAAACAAACTTCAATAAGTTCTTTGGAGCATTTTAAGCAATTAATTAGGAAACAATTCTATCCAATATGTCATAAGGAAGAAATAAGTATGGAATGACAATTTCCTACGTAAACAGAGAATCAAAGTGTACAAAACTACACCAGTGAATTCCATAGAAGAACTTGGCATAATCATTTACCTAAGCCCCAATTGCTCTCTAAGCTGGTTGACATAGACGAAGCATGTGCATATGCTAATTAGCTTCAGATAGATTGTTGTCCTTCCTTCAAGTCTATTGAAGTTAAGGCCAATAAAAAGGACAAGAAGATAACTGATTCCTCTAGCACTAAAAAGAAATCTGGACATTGTGGCAAACATGGTCATGTGTAGTCTTCATGTTGCAAGTTGTATCTAGAAAAAAAACCCACATAAAAATTGTAAAAAGAACTGTAATCTTTCCACTGACAGGGATAACGAGGTTATGGAAATTGAATGCATTTCAGAAGTGGACTTGTAAATTGTCTTGCACCTCTAAGAAGTTTGGTGTGTTTAATAGAGAAGCATTATTTAACATTAATATCTTTGTCAATAATGTTAAGATTGGTGCTTTGTTCAAATCATGTGCACAAACTAACTTGATTGCACAAAGCCAGGTGAGAAACATGGTAAATGCATTGATATAATATTGCTAGATGTTGCTCCTATAGATGTTTGTGGAGTTGCAGTCAGCTGCCCCCTTTTATATGGCAGGAAAGGGGGTCTTCTATAGGGGATGGAACATATATCAGTTCATCAAGAATGGAAAATCCTTCATGTTTTATGCTTGTCATGGCGGCAAGAAGTTTTATCATTATGAGATCTTGAATCTTCATGGGAAGACGAGTGGCAGCACTTTTATCTTTTCAATTAAGAAAACTAATGTTGATAATGGAACTCCCAGTTCAAGCACTTAAAGGAGAAGGAGATCAAACTTTTCTTGATGCATGAATGATGGAAAGTGACCTATATATACATTGCTAGATAGGTCACACCTTTACAATACACTAAGTCGGCCACAAGGAGAAATAAATACAATTAATAATAATAAATTACAATGAAGGTCGGCCAAGGAGATAATTACAAAGTTGCCATGAAGCGCCTCTTTACATTGAATAATCACATGTAAGTAAGGAAGTATGAAGCCTGAAGTTGCAATTACATCAACACTCCCTCTCAGCTAGGGAGGAATACTTCCTACTGCACAAGGCACATCACCTCATCGTGATGTCAACCACAATGGCTACAACCATATGTGGAAAAGAAAGATATCACCTCAACATGATATCAGATATCACCTCATCGTGATATGAACCATAATGGCTACAACCATGTATGGAAAGGAGCTTATCACCTCATCGTGAAAGCATATCACCTCATCGTGATATCAACCATAATGGATACAACCATGTATGGTATGTACAAGTGTTCATCACTTGTGTGATGTTGTCACCTCAACATGACGTTCACTGTGGCTCTCCCAGAGGGTGAAACACAAGCACAAGCAAATCATCACAGACTCTCTCATGTGATGCTGTCATGAAGTCACACACATGACATCCACCATGGCTCTCCCAGAGGGTGGAAACAAGGGATTTCACCTCGAACTTCTCTCACAGAGAAGAACTCATTATCAAGGGATTTCACCTCGAACTTCTCTCACAGAGAAGAACTCATTAAAGAGGATCACTGATATTGAGTCTTTTTCTCAGTTAAGGCTGGATTCTCCACCATACCAAGCTTATCTCGAAAGTACACAACTTTATCTTGGAGAGAGGCTTGGTGAGAATATCTGCCGTCAGCTCATCAATGTTGATATACCCCAACTGAAACGCTTTCCTCAATAACATGTTTAGTTCTGTCACAAAAGCTCCACATAGCTTAATTAACACAATGGATGACAGTCGGCTCCAACGATTGTCCAACCAATCCTGCAAGGAGCTTTCGAAGCCACACTGCTTCTCAAACTGCCACACATGCTGCAATGTACACGACCTCTGCGGTACTTAGTGCCACTGAAGACTGCTTCCTGCCACATCAGGAGATCATTGCAAACCCCAAACTGAAATAACATCCAGAGGTGCTCTTCTGATCAGCAACACAACCTGCCCAAACATAATCTGTATAACCATGCAGCTCCAAGATCACACCTGAAGAATATCTCAGCCCATATCCAACTGTCCCACGCAAGTATCTCAGGACATGTTTCGCTGCAACTAGACGTATCTGCGTTGGGTTCACACATGAACTGACTAAGTGCATTCACTGTATAGCAAATATCTGGTCTAGTATTGACTAGATACATCAACGATCCAATCAACTGTGAATATAGAGGATTCACTAGATTTGAACTAGCTGTAGCCTCCTTAAACATCTTCTTTAGGTTCAATAGGCTCCCTCTGAATCTTAAAGTTCTTGCATCAACCTTCTGACTTGACTTAGAGAAGTGTTTTCTAGCGCACACCTCTGGTACTGTAGAGAGTTCAGGATTGTCCTCCTCGACCTCATCCCAGATCACACTATTCTAAATAGGTTTGCGGTGCTACCAATGTCAAATCTAGATGACAGACTTGAGCAATTATGATCTCAGCAGCTGAAGGGATCCTCTAAGGATTTAACACCTAGCCTTGCAATACAGTAATCTTCACTTCTTCTCAGTGAGTTACAAAACTCCCTCTTGATCCCTGCTTCAGAGATTGCAAAGAAGACTTCTGGAAGTGAACTCCCTCTAGTTGTCAATTCAGTCCCATGGCTGTAAGTTGTGACTTCACCCTTGATCATTTCGTTGGTTGGCATGACTTCCTCACAAGATGCCTCAAGCTCTCATCACCTTCTTGCTCCTAGATCCATCCTGAAAGAAATATCAAGGCTAGAATCATTCAAGGTTTACTAACTCAGGTTATAGCATGAATACATAAGAATTTATGAACAATGTTAAAACATGAATAAATAAATCAACCTATAAGAGAAATATATCAAAGGATCAAAATGAAGGGATAAAGAGACTTATCTTTATTGAATTCTGATATATCTCTTTCTTCCATCTTTTACTCCTCTCGAGTGTGCTAAGCTTAGCACAACAAAAGACAATTTGCACAACTACAAATTTCTTGAACATAGAACCAAGCCCCTCAAGGTACTATCACAGTCCATGCATAAGAGAATGGTATCGATGTGATCATCCTATCACAATCGAGATTGTAGTTCTCTTTTCATCTTTGAGTCATATTCAAAATTTTTTCACAATGAACATCTCACAAAGGATCTCATCCCAGTGATTATAATGCAAGAGAAAACATGATCTTTTCTACACACATGATCAAACAAATGTTAACAGATCTGCCCAACTCAGCAGACTGAAGTTTTAGCCTAGAAAGTGATTTCAAGGAAATAATTAAGGAATACTTATCTCTTTGGTTGCAGCAACTTGATAGTAGCTCAATCTGTCAACAGTTGAGCTCTTGATTGCAAGGTCGTAAAGACTAATGATGTCCACCATGACTGCAAGAACGTATATTGTACTCAACGCTGAATTCTTCAATAATCCTTCAATAATCATATGCTTGTAAATAGGCCCAACTCCAAGGCGATAACAATCAATACCAAGAATATAGACCATAGTTTGCAGACTCGGCAGCCCAAAATATGACTCGGACTCGGGGACTCGGCACGGACTCGGGAAAAGACTCGGCAAGGACTCGGCAAAAAAAAAACCATAGTTTTACAAAAAAACAAGAACAAATTAATGCATTTAGAGAACATAAGAGCCTAATTTGATTATCAAACACCCATAATTCAAAGATTACACATGTCATATGATCATCAAACACTCAATAATTGAAATTTAATCATTCATAATTTCATAGTCATCAAATACTCATGGTTTCAAATTTCAATGTATAACAACATCATAAGTTTATAAATGTTTACATATAATCATGTCAAAAAGAAGAAAACATTAATAACCACATGTAGTCTACATCTTCCTCTTTCCCCTCCCAATGGTAGCCAATTTTGAAGGCCTAGAACTAGAAGGTGCCCGTGCTATAGTATCCAAATGAGGACTAGGAGATTGAGAAGGGGAAACATGATATTCAAATGTGTCTTCGTCGTCCTCCATGGCATCCAATCTTGCTGCTTCTTCTTCTTCTGCTGCTGCTCTCTCTAATTCAGCAAGATCCTCATCAGTAAGTAAGACATCAGCCTCATCATTTTGTTCATTTATAGTCCATTCACCATATGGATCAATGTCATCCAAGTTGATGGACTCGTGTGAAACACCCTCCACCTTTCTAGTTCGAAGGCGAAGGTTGTACCGAACAAAAACTAAATCATTTAAGCGCTGCTGAGTCAACCTGTTTCTCTTCTTTGTGTGAATGTTCTCAAATAGACTCCAATTGCGTTCACACCCAGAAGCACTGCATGGCTGCGACAAGACACGTATGGCTAGCTTTTGAAGATTTGGTGTGCTAGCACCATAGTTTTCCCACCATAGATCTACAAAAACATGTTTAAAAAATATAAGTATTAAGAAATAAGAATAAAGTAAAAAATCTATATGTAAGAATCAAGTTTCTAATTTCATTTTTTACCTGGTTGCTGTTTTCCTCTTCTTTCAATTGCTTGTTGGGAGGAAAAGAGTCTCCCCTCTGCACCCTTGTAAACCTTGAATAGATAAAAGAAAAAGTAAATCAAATATAGAAAATTCATAGATAGTCAAGGCTCAACATTGCAATTTCATAAATAAGATATAACAAATCTCACCTCCAACTCATCAAGCACCTTATCTCTCAGCTCACGATCAGGCACCATCCTATCAATGCATGTGACAAGACCATCCATGACCTCCTCATCCGCCTTAAATGTTTCCGAGAAGTAGAACTTCGGATTCAAGAAGTAGGCAAAGGCATGAATCGGCTGGTGGAGTTGGTGTGTCCATCTTCGATCAATGATGCGCCATATGATTTCATATTTCCTTTTGTTGCCACCATAGTAACGTGATATGGCCTCTTTGGCCCTATCCATGGCCTCATAGATGAAACCCATTGGCATGCCATCTCCATCCACCATACGAAGAACCCTCACCAAAGGTTCTGTCACCTAAAAAAATGAAAACAAATGTTAAATTATAACAAAATTAACCCCTCAAAAAATAAAAACAGCAAATAGATTATCATGTATAATTTTTTTTTGTGTGATTGCTACTTACCCCCATCAACTCCTCTCCATTTTTGATGAATGTCTCATCAAAAACTATGGCAACAATCCTCTCCCCTTCAGGTTTCTTGTAAAATGAGGACTCCTTCCAAGCATCGGACACGAACATTTGCTTGAGATGACCAATGGCACCAAGAATGCTTTGCAATGTGAGGAAGTGGCTAGCGAATCGTGTCACTCCAGGTCGCACAAGGTCCTTGCCATTTGTGAATTTCCTCATCAAAGAAAGCACCCAAGTATGGTTGTAGATAAATTTTGTAACATTTTTTGCATCTTCAACCACTCTTTTGACCCATGAAATCTTCCCAATGTCCTCTAGCAATAGGTCCAAGCAATGTGCAGCACATGGAGACCATACAATTGTGGGATACCTCTCCATAAGTAGTCTACCTGCAGCTACATAAGCAGCTGCGTTGTCCGTGATGATTTGGACAACATTATCAACTCCAACCTCTTGGACCACCTCATCTAATAGATTGCATAAAGTCTCAGCATTTTTGATTTCATGGGAGGCATCCATTGATTTTAGGAACACCAATCCACCATTAGAGGACACTAAAAAGTTAAGAAGAGTTCTATTTCGTCCATCTGTCCACCCATCAGATAAAATGCTGCAACCTTTTCTTCTCCAAAATTTCTTTTGCTCATCAACCACAAGCCGTGTATTCTTTACGGCTTCCTCTAGCAATGGCCCACTCAAATCTCTAGATGATGGGGTCTTAAACCCCTTTCCTGCAACTGTAAGGGCGTTCACCAAACCTTCCCAATATGGGCTGTTTGCAACATTGAAAGGTAGATTATTGTAGTACCAAAAGTTTGCAGCAGCCATCCTAGCTTCATGATGCTTTTCCTTATTCCAACCGGTACCTTCAAGTGAAGGTTGTGCTCCTGGAACATTACGTGGAATAAAATAATTTGGTCCTGATGAAGGACCCTGGTCAGCACTAGCAGTAGAAAAGGAACCATCAGGACTCTCACCAAAAGATGAATGTGGAGCACGAAAGCTTGGACTTGCAACACCACGGGATTGGGATCCACTCATCGCAGTTGCTAGGGCATCCTTTGTTTTTTGTCTTTCATCTTTTTTTATCTCATAGTCAGCAAGAAGGGCCTTCATCTCTCTAATAATCTCAGGAGTAGCTTTCTTGCATCCCTCTACATTTTGCCCAGGTATTCTAGCAAGGTGGTATTTTAATCTGTTTATTCCTCCTGTCATCCATTTATCACATTCAGTACATGTCATTTCACCTTTTTTATCTCTTGGAATTCCATACTTCCATGCAGGGTCTCTTTTATTTCCCCTTGGATTTGAAGATGACATTGCTGGAAGTTCAACATGGAAAACAAAAAAAAAATCAGTTAGGGTTTGCTAAAAAATCAGCAAATAAATATGATTCAAAGTTTCAAACAATTGCAAAAAAAAAAAGAATGCAAAACCAAGCTAGAAATTGTAGGAATTAGGCTATTAAAGAAAATAGAAAAAAATTTGGCAGCATTTCCCCTTATTTCTCTTGAATTTTTTGATTTTGAATGAAAGAAAATTAAAAAAAAGAAGTGTTAGATCACTTACCTGACTCTATTTTGATCCTTTTAGCTCGTTCTCTTGGCTTCAATCAGCTCCAAATCAATTTGCAGACCTGTATTGGCAACCTAGACTGTGAAAATGAAACAAAAAATAAAAAAAAAGGAGGCGTTTTTATGTTTTGCTGTCCCAGCCGCTCGGGAGTCCCAAGTCCGAGCTCAAGACTCGGACGAGTCCTGAGCTCGGACTCGGGAGTCCCGAGCCAGGACTCTCCTGGACTCGACTCCCGAGTCTGTGGCGAGTCGACTCGGGAGGCCAGAGGACTCGCGAGTCCGCAGAGTCCTCAAGAGTCTGCAAACTATGATATAGACCAACAGACGACAACCATAGAACCATCAATATGTAATGCCACATGCGAATGGAGAAGGACGATGTTGATATCATGCTCCACCCTTTTAGTGGTGTTGCACATAACCAAAGGCTTCAAACTAACGAATGAGGTGATGAGATTTGAGATCAGAATTGACTTTGTACACTTTAATACTACCCATACCTTCTGCGACAACAAAATATCCTTAACCAACGAGAATGAAATAGAGAAGGGCTCTAAAAAAACGATTCAAGATATTCATTCGGAAGATATTTTATAGGAACTACTCTAGATGAGATCAAATCTGACGGGAACCATTGACAAGCATTGAATGACAAGGTTGGGCGCGAATCACAGTCCGTCCCCTTCACGGTAGAGGAAGCATCGAATGGAGGTCCTCTTTGCCTAACTATGGACAATATGCATCGATGACTGAAACACATGAATCCAGACAACACCCGTTGCTACCCCGGCGTCACTCATATGGTAGTCTCACATTATTGGGACGTGACCATAATTAAGATCTTCGATCTCTCACTTAGGGGAGGTGCAACAATCACCAGAACGAAAGGATTCATCGGGGCTCGATATTCTCTTAACCTGATATTTCCTTATTCTGTCGTATCAAGAGTAATGGTTTCCTGAAATCTTCCCAGGAGTTCAATATGATTGTCATTTACCAAATGACGGCTACTCAACAAGGCTCTGATGCTTTGACGGCTTAGACCAAAGCATAAACAATGTATTTTGGCAATCAAGAATATTAAGTTGTCTTCCTTCAGACTATACACGACAATGGCAACTTCCAGGGCTGAGGGCTTCTACATTAGCTTTATTCATGGCTAATTCTCTATATGCAGCGCTCTCTGTAGCCGTCTACTAGACAAATTAATATCAACATATCTGATAAGGAAATTCCATTATCAATTCCGTTTGAAGTTCATGTGGCTTTCCTTTGTCAAGGCTGAATCCCAGCTTTATTCATATTTGCCTTATATCTGATCATCTTCAGATTATGCGACTTGACTTAATCTCCACAAATATCAATCTACAGATTGAGATCACCGACTCATTGATTTGATGTAATCTTGCCAAGTATTGAACATTTTTATGCTATTCGCCATGAGAATGAAGACCCGACTTGAGTCCTTTAACTTTTCAAGAGTTCCTCATACTTAAATTTCTTCTTCAAGTATTGATACCTCATTGCTTCGTTTCTCTTGATATAGATTTCTGCCATATCTGATCAGATCTTTTCTAAGACCCGCTTTGATACCATGTTAGTTTTATGATCAGATGTAATGCACAGAAAAATTAATTCAAAATCAGACACAATAACACAGCAGATACCCTGGGAAAACCCTCCTCTTGAGGGGAAAAAACCCAGCAACAAATATCTCTCTATTATATATCAATAATGGCAACAAGTCTCTTTACAATGAGGCCACACACAAGGCCAATAAACAGCACCAGCAATGGCTGTAGCACACACTAATAGTCTGCTCTTCAATCTGCACTTGAATAGACTCACAATCTGCTCCTATATGATTTCGCACTACTCTTCTTGAAGAACTCGCACTTAAAGGAGAAGGAGATCGAACTTTTGTTGATGCATGAATGATGGAAAGTGACCTTCTATATATACATTGCTAGATAGGTCGCACCTTTACAATACACTAGGTCAGCCACAAGGAGAAACAAATACAATTAATAATAATAAATTACAATGAAGGTCGGCCAAGGAGATAATTACAAAGTTGCCATGAAGCGCCTCTTTACATTGAATAATCACATGTAAATAAGGAAGTATGAAGCCTGAAGCTGCAATTACATCAACATCTTCAATCTGTCTGCCGGTATGAGCAATTTATGACATACGGATCCAATTACCGACTAGTGTTGCCATCAATGACAACACCAGATAACGTTTGCAGTGTCTCTTGCCAACATTGATGACATGGTGACTAGTGATAGGTCTGTTATTGATGTGGCGACTAGTGATAGGTCTGCGAATTAGATTAATCTTGCGAAGTGGCATTTCAAGTGGCCTTGGGTGATTTGAGAAGAGCTGGGAATCTATATTTCCTACAACTTGCTTAAAAACAGCCAAGTTTAAATCTTTTGCTAAGAGTTTGTGTGAAACACAAACCATAGACCATGAATTTGAATCAAATGCTTAAAATTAGTGTGGAAAAAATACCACTGAATTTGGGCAGAATAACTTTACTCTATTCAATCTCCTAAGCTCCATGGAGTTCCCATTCTTCATAATTTACATAACATGTCTCCTCTTATATTTGTTCTTCATTGTGTCCATGTCTAGGTGAGGGAGAAAGCTCTAATTTATAAGAATTCTAAAGCTAACCCTAAAATAATCCTTTTGACCAAATTACATAATCCTTTCTTCTGATTGGGCAAGTTACATGCTCATTTTTCATTTGCTAATATCTAAAATAGGAAAACAACCTAAATTAGGAATAAACTACCTACCTTAGTAAAATTAAATTATAAGGTGTGTGTGTGTGTGTGAAATGATGTGATGCTCTTGAATCATTTTTAAGGGATTCATGAGCAAAAAAGATGCTGAAATTTGCATCAACTTTTCTCAAAAAAAATTGCATGTAGGTTATGTACAAAATTTGCAAGATTTTTTATAAAAAAGTTGCAGAATTTTTTAGAAGAAAAATTGCGGATTCTTTGTAGAAGTCATGCGAGGGTTTTTCTTTTGCGGTCGTGGAGGTTTTTTTCTTCTATAGATGTGAATTTTCTTTTGACAAATAGTGTGTTTTTTTTTTCCAAATTGTGGGATTTGTTTTGCTCCAAATTTGTGCCGTAGATTTATTAGGAAAAAAATCAGATTTTTTGTGGAGTTGCAAAAGTTGAGATTTGGAGGTCACGTTTTTCAAAGAGATCGTGGATGTAGGCAAAGACCACAAAATAGGTCATGTGGGTGAGAAAAATTGCAGGTCTTTTGAATTAAGGTCTGCAAATTTAATGTAGGCTAGGGCACGTGATTTTAAAATCACATGGGCTGTTTTCTTTGCCTTTTTTTCTAGCAGATTTGTTGAAAATTGTAGTGATACAGTCGATTGATTTTTGATTAATATGTGAGTATCATTCTGTTGCTAATGTTTCAATATGGAGGCATTTATTTTTTTCTTACTTCGAGATTGTAGGTTGAGTGAGGGAAGAACAAGACAAATGGCCTCGTTACCCAATATTATGTTGGAAGGCAGCCAAAGATTCTCTGGTAAAAATTATAATACATGGAAGTAACATATGTTAAACTATTTTCAAGTATAGATGGATGCTGCACAAGAATTACCCTTGGTAAAGATTCTTGTCTACCGACTAGGAGTGAAGACCAAGATAAATTTGATGAATGTAACCATGAAGCACTAATGTTGATCAAGTTGTTTGTAATAGATAAAATGCTTCTTGAACTCCAAACAAGGACAACTTAAGCTGAAATTTGGAAGCATTTACAAGATTTGAATGAGACTTTAGACAAGGGCAGAGCCTTCTTCCTAAAGAATATGTTATTTTCAATCATGATGGATGAAAAAGCTTCATTATAAGATCAACTAGTTAAGATTAAGGATGTTAGAGATCAGTATTCAACCTTTGGTCACTAAATGGAAGAAGAGGATGTGGTGCTAATCATGTTGAAAAGCTTACCACATGCTTATGAACACTTTATTGAGACCTTGGAGATCACCTCTACGAGTGTTGACCTAAAGTTTGAAGAGTTGTGCAATAAGTTGTTACGATAGGACAGATGAAAGAAAAAGTGAAACTAAGGGCGTAGAACAAGCCTTTGTAGCCAAAGACAAGGGCAAAGGCAAATGGTCATAGAAGAAAGGGAAAGGTATAATGAGGATGCAACTAAGAATTTGAATGCCATTATTGTGGTAAAATGGATCATATGAAGAAGCACCACAAAAAAATGTTGGCTGATAAAAAATGTAACTAAGGAGGGCCTCAACAAAAGGCTTATATTGCAGAGCATTTGAAAGAGGAGTCAACCTTCTATGTTTTCATGGCCAAAAGACCAACATATCAATCCAAGTCATTTGCATGGTACATTGAGTCAAGAGCATCACATCATTTCACCAACAAGCAAGATTGGTTCATGTAGTTCACTGTTTGCAATGATTCAATGGTCTTCTATGGTGGGGAGTACACAATGATTGATAGAGGGAATGTGCAAGTATCATTTGGAGGGAAATCTTAATTTTTCTCAATGTCTACTATGTGTCAGGAATGGAACTTAATCTACTCACAATGAGTCAGATTATGAGACATTGCCCCCATCTAGATGTCTTTAGTAACCACAAATGCTACATGGTTGACAAAGAGACCAAAAAGACTATGCTCTTGGTGTAGAAAATCATGGACTGTATAGATTGGTTGACACTCAACAGGTTAGGGAGCACGCATTGGCAGCCAAGAGTGCATTAGACATTAATATACTTTGGTATCAGCGATATGGGCACCTTAATTTATCCTACTTCTCTTACTTGGCTTGAGAGAACTTGGTAGATGGGTTTCTTGACATCTAGCGATAGATAAATAAGTGTTTGTGGAGCTTGCTAGGCAGGGAAGCAACATAGAGCTCCATTTGATGACAAACAAGCTTGGAGAGCCAAGAGATTCCTACAACTGGTTCATGTGGATGTTTGTGGACCAATGGACACAACATCTGTCACTAGTGCCAAGTTTTTTTTGTTTGTTGATGATTTTAGTAGGAAAATTTGGGTGTATTTTCTAAAATTAAAATAAGATGTGTTTAATGAATTTCAACCATTCAAAGCATTAGTAGAAAATGAGTTAGGTTGTTACATAACCACTCTTAGATCTGATAATGGGAGAGAATTCTGTTCAAAAGAATTCAACAACTTTTGTACTAAACATAGTATCAAAAGATAATTCTCTGCACCCAACACTTCACAGCAGAATGGAGTAGTTGAGAGGCAGAATTGCACTATCACGGAGGTGACCTAATGTATGATGGAGAATGGGACTGTTCACAAGAGGTTTTGGGCTGAGGTAATATTTACAACAATATATCTGCCAAATATATTTCCAACACAGTCAATGAAGCAAAAGACCCTAGAGGAAGCATGGTCTAGAAAGAAGCCAAAAGTAAGTTATCTTAAGGTCTTTAGTTCCACTGCCTATGTCTAGATTTCAGATGAGAAAAGAACCAAGTTAGATCCCAAGAGTAAGAAATTGATGATTATCGGGTAAAATGACACCCATAAGGTTTGTAGGTTGGTTGATGTTAACACCAAGTGGTTGGCCTTTAGCCGAGATGTTGTGGTTGATGAAGAAGCTAGACCTTTCTAAATATCTCCAAAGTTCAAAATTATGGAAGAACTTGTTCTGGCTAAGGATTTAGGTGTTTCGCTTTAGGTAGCTCCACCTAAAGGGGGGAGAATTCTGAGCATGAGGAGTCTATCATGCCAATAATAGTCCTAGAATCTATTGATGACAATTTGAATCAACATTCATATGACATAGGTTTAGGTAGCCAAGTCATGGAAACTTAGTTTGTCTAAACAATCCATCAAATGGACATAAAGAGTTCCTTCCTCAATGGAGATTTGGAAGAAGTTACATGTATCAACCACAAGGTTTTTCAAGTTACAAGGAAGGAGCATCTTGTATGCCAATTGAAGAAAGCTCTATATGGCCTAAAGTAGGCATCCATGGTATGGTACATCAAAATTTACAGGTATTTAGTCGAACAAAGATTCTAGCGGAGTCCTTCAAATTCCAATTTGTATATCAAAAGCATAGGTAGTGATCTCATTCTACTAGTCATATATGTAGATAATATTGTTATTACAACTAGTGGGGCACATGCTATTGAATAGATAAAATCTAATATGAGTAAAGATTTTGACATGACTGATCGAGGCCTCCAACTTACTGCCTAGGTGTAGAAGCTGGGCAAATAAGTGGCAACATTTTTTTATCACAATCCAAATATGTTAGGAGTTTGCTTGAAAAATTCAAAATGATAGATTGCAAAATCTTGTCTACACCTATGGAGAAAGGTTGAAGCTTTCACCAACATTGACTTTGAGACAATTAATGAATCAGCCTTCAGGCAATTGATGGGGAGCCTCATATATCTTATAGCCATAGACTTGATTTTAGCTACACTATGAATTGTGTTTCCAAAGTCATAACAACACCAAAAATAGAATATTAGATTGTAGTGAAGAGGGTGTTGATATAGGTGAAAGGGACGCTTGTCTTTGGCATTCATACAACATAAGCGAAGACACTAAGCTGTGTGGATTGACCAATTCAGATTGGGCAGGTTCTATGGATGTTAGAAAATCCACTTTTGGATGTGTTTTCAGTCTTGGCATGGGTGCAGTCATATGGACTAGCAAGAATCAACATGTAGTAGTTCTTTCCTCAATTGAAGCAAAATATCAAAGTATAGTAAAAGCAATGTGTGAGGTAGTTTGGGTCAAGATAATGCTTTTAAACAACAAGATGCCACAAGTTGAACCTTCACCCCTATTCTATGACAATCAAGGGGTGCTCAAACTTCCCAAGAACCCAATCCTTCATGAGTATAGTAAACATGTGGAAATGCATTGTTACTTCATCAAACAACTTGTAAAAGATGGATTTTTTTTTATTGCAATATTTGTCCAACAAAGGACCAAAATATAGACATTCCTACCAAGTCTTTGTAATGTCCCCTTCTCAAGAATAATCAGTTTGAGAATAATTAGCCTATTTTTCAAGTTTTCTTGTAGGCTAATTGGTGTGCAAAGGAGAACTCCAATTTTATTGGAGAGCATAGAGTTGAATAAGCAGTGGTTTTCTTCATGTTAGTGAGTTCAAGTGATCTTGGTGAACTTCATGATGCTTTCAAGAATCAAAATGCAATTCTGTCAATTTGGGAGCTCTCCAAACTTCTTGGATAAGCATGCTATTTTTAGATTGACACCAAATTGCTTTAGTTTGTCATCCTAAGTCATCAGAGACTTTATGGTATGGTCAAAATTTCATATTCATCTCATTTTGATGCTTTTCACAACTTGGGTGAATAATTAAATAATTTTAACTTAAAAGTTGTCTTAAGGCAGATAAATTAAAAGGTAGCTAAGGTATAATTATTTATTAAAACATGTTTTAAGTTGTGCCTTCAGAGGGGATGCCTAGGCACATGGGACCCTTTGTAGTTTGCTCTCATAAAAGATTATTATTTAATTTTAAAAAAAAGCTTTTTGGAGGAAAAAAGGAAATTGTTATTTTATTTCTCCTAGAATGTTATAAAAGGAGACTTGTGAGCTTATTGTTGGGGTTAGACATGTTATGATATTTGCTCTGCAATTGAGAGAACTTGCGTTCATCTTTGATTTTCTTGAGGACTAAAACCCTCTTGAAAATATTGGTTTCAGGGATGAAAACCCTCCTAGCTGGTCTTGGTGGTTTCATATAGGAGCCACAACAATGCTTGCAAATGAAGTTTATCATTTTGAAATTGAAGATGGAACTATTTGATGTATTTTGATTTGTCTAATATTTTGGTTATATTTTTGGATGAGTTTGAAGTGTGTTTGAAGGAGTTTTCAGTTACTAGTGAAGGCTGTACCATTTTCCTCAGCTAGCCTTACCTCCCAAGTTGGCCATATAGTCACCTACAGGCCGTACCACTTAGTAATGCATCTTTGTCTCAGGAATGGATTCACATGTTGAAATATGCTTTTCTACGCTGTTGATGTGATGTTTGTTCCTTGAAGGAGGCCAGACTGTGCACTAGGTCATACACATGATGGAGGGGCATGTGATCTAGGGATGATGAGCACACAGTGATACTAAGAGGGGGAGGAGGGGGTGAATCATATCTAACTATCTTTTACTTTTCCAGACTCAATCAATTACATCAACTACACATATGCAAGATCTAGCAATTAAGTTCACAATGAAAACACATGATTTACGTGGAAACCCTTTCAGGAGAAAACCATGTCACAATATATATATATATATAGGCCCCAACCTACTAGAGACTCCAATCTCCACTTGACAGAATTATAGGCTCCAACCCCCACACAAACTAAGCAATGGGTTGGTATATGCATATACACACATTCAAGTCATTGTTATCTTGATTGGACCAACTTGACCCAAAATAATATGACACCATTATAAGTGGCTTTAACACTGACTACAGACAGGGAAAAGCGAAATACAAGATTGCACAATCCAACACAGGTTTGCCTAAATTGAGCATGTTTAATTGATTTAATTGTATTAGGCATAAAGGTAGTTCCCATTGCCCAACCACAGCATAGAAAAATGGATGGAAATGTTTTAGACATGGTCAATAAATCATTTGTTATGTGTTATTATTGAACAAATACACCCAACCAACATTTGAATTGTTTTTGAGTTGATTGCCACTTAGTGGAATGACAATGCAGAGATTTCAAAATTGAAGAAATGAGTTGAATCTCCCAACCAATCGTTGAATTGACTTTGTTGTTTACGATTGAGTGTGATGAGATACCATAGGTCAACATGTTTGCATAAACCATAATTCACAAGATTGTGATTGGCCTAAAGGGAATCTGATCATAAGTTTGTTAGCATTTGGTTTGTCTTTTGCAAGACAACTCAAACCAGAACAGTATATGAGGTAAAACCTCTCTTTAAATTAATGAGGGGAAGCTCCCTAGAATCTAAACTGTCTCTAGATGCTAGGGTATGGTCACAATATACAACTACTAACACTATGCACAATAACTTTTGGGGTTTTCTGCAAAATGAAAGAAACTAAAATAATTTATACCCTATCTTTTTTGGCCTTAGATATGAACACAAGGCTGAGATCAACTCTTATTTCACAAGCTGGACTTATATTTAAAGACATACAATCAAATGAATCAACAAGAAAACTTAGACAAAACAAATACTTTTCCACTGGCTAAGTTCAGAAACCAGCATGCCACACACATGAGAATAAGATAACGAGATACTTGTAACACATAAACAACTTAATATTTTCAAAAATTGAATAGCCTAGTTGAATTCAAAGCTACAACTAAGATGAATTAATGTTAATACAAAGTCTAACACTACTCTTCACTTTAAATCCAATCAATAAAAAATTGAGATTTAAGTTGTTAACGCTTGAATAACAATTTCTGCAGCATAAACATAACTTCCAACTGTCATTCAAAAATATTGCACTAAAATAACTAAAAAAGTTGGAAAGTTCTTTAAAGCAATAAAGTATAAACTAATTTAAAACAAAGCTTAAATAAAAGCTCACTTAAAGCAAACCTAAAATATGCTCTCCAACAACTTGTCCAAAAATAGAGCCCCTCTAAATATAGGATGAAATGTGAAAATTCTTCTGAATCAGAAGACTGCGGAGCTGGTGTTCCATTTTTCTCTTGAGCAAGCTGAACTTTCTCTATGAATTATTTCACCCTATCATCTGCAGGCCTGAAATTCTCCAGCAAGCTGATTATGTACAAAGCTCTTGCTTTCTTCAATCAAATCATGGATAACTGGCATCTCTTTTTCTTGTACTAACAACTTCATGACAGTTTTCATCAACTCATCCATACTATCTGAACCAAATGAAGATCCTTCAAGGTTTTCTTGAACCAACTGATCAAACTTCTGCCAAATTATTGGCCATGAATGTACAAGGAATAGATGAGCCAAAAGCAACAATGGCTTATCTTGCGGCTTGCAATTTCTTGATGTATTCTCTGATTACCTTATTTACTGCAAGCACCCAAAGCTCTATCACCAACTGATATGCCACCATCCATTGTGGAAGAAGATTCTCTTTTGAATCAGAAATGACTTTTAATCTGATTAGTTTGTCTGTGCCCAAAGATGTAATTGGCTCCAAATGACTGATAACATTTCTGCTTGCAGAAATTTCATTCATCACAACATTCTCCAATTCAACTATTTGCTCTTGTGCTCTCTTGATGTGCTTCAGCAACTCATAAAATTCATGAAGTAGTCTGAATGCAGAAATTTCACTCATCATAACATTCTCCAATTCAACTATTTACTCTTGTGCTCCTTGATGTTCTTCAGCAACTTAGAAAGTTTATTAAGTAGTCTCAATCCTCTTATCACAAAAACAACCAATGCACTATTGGGTAGCTTGGCCACATGAAGCCAAACCATCCAGTTGTTTTCTTTGTATGTTCTCTTCAACTCTAGTGGTGATGTAGAGCTAGATTTGGCCAAAGGATTGATCAAATGCACAATGTAAACTCTTAATTCTTTGTTCTCCAATTTTATAACTAACATCTCTTCTCCATCTTTTGAGACCCTTTCTTTAATATTATCTGTTGTAAGTTGCAACATGTCTGTATCCCCCTGTCTATTTGAAGACCCCAAATTAGTTTGGGTGGTCTGAAAATTTGTAGCTTGTGTTGATGTTTTAGCTGCGGGAGATATCCTTCTCTCAAAATCGAAATAATAAATGATATATAAATATTATTTTTAAAGGCCGACCCAAGATGAAAGTTGCCTTGCTTCTTGAATGAGGCCGACCCTTGTGAAGAGTCGCCTTGCTTGTGAAGAGGCACCTTACTTTGTATATATGGAAGGAGATGCTCATTCATTTGATCATCGATTTTATTCTAAAGAGACATTCACACTTATCAAGGAGTTTGTGCATCTACAACAGATCATATTATTGCATAAAGCAGATCAACATTAAGGAGAGATCATATAATTGTGTATTTGCATCTAAGTGAGGTGCGATTCTTTATTGCATTATATTGGCCTTGTGTGTGGCCAAGATTGTAAGCAGATTTCTGCTCCTTTAAATTCAATATATAAGAGAGATATTTTGGCTGGGTTTTTCTCCCTCGAGAAGGAGGATTTTCCCAGGATAAATTATGTGTTCTTTGTTCACTGTGTTGAATTTTTTGTTAATTTGCATTTCTGATTAAAACAACAGCAGCTTGCACCTCTTGTACATTCATCTTGACTAGTGCTATGGTTGGTCTGAAAATTTGTAGCTTGCACCTCTTGTACATTCATCTTGACTAGTGGTATAGTTGTCTTGGGCCTTGGCAATAACATGACCCTGATCATTATTTCTGAATCTAGTTTGTCTCTTCACCTTTTTATTTCTTCATTTTTATCATAGCAAAAAGAACACCCAAATTGAGGGGTTTGGTGATTGCACTTCTTCTTTTCCTTGCCAAAGAGGTCTTAACCTACACAGGAACATCCTCAATTGGTTTCTTGGGATGTTCAACTGTGGCTAGAATTTCTTCACTGGCTGAATCAGTGGTGGTTAAAAAGGTGGAATGAATGCAGTATGGGAAGGGAGATATGGTCACGGGGTGGTGATGCAGAAGGCAAAGATGTATCTTCTGGTTGAGAAGAAGTAGTTTGATGAACAAAGAAACTAGAAGGAATAGTAGTAGAAACAATTGCAGGGACATGAGAAACCAAAGGAGGTGGAGTAGGATTAAGGTGCACTTGTGGAGGAAGTTTCACACTTCTTTGTGACGAACTTGATCTTGGTGACTTTAGAGGAATCATTTGCCTCACAAGAGGCCTTAAATTTCTTTCTTCTCTCCTTCTCATCTGCATCACTACCATCTACAGCATGTATATTTATCATCATTGGTACCTGTGAACTTGAGGTTGTCCTTTTTTCTTTAGTACTCTGTGGAAAATTGGATGGCTTAGGCCTCTTTCTCTTCGCTGTTCCAGCAGTATGTTAAGCTAGTTCTCTCCAGGAATTTTTTTCTTTTATCCATCACTACTTTGGTCATCAAATCTATTTAAGTAGATTCTTTGATAGCCCAATTCATTGACAAAAGTGCTGCTAATTCAATTGTGCTACTGCCTCTACAAAACACAGTGACAAAACTTATTCTGAATCTACCCAACCTTGTGGCCCATTCTTGGTAGTATAAGAGGTCAATTGATGCAGTGTCATCCAACTTTTTTGCTTATTCTGACTTATAGCCATTTGCACAGTTTTCCAAGTAGTCTTCAAGATCATTCATGTTGGCAAAGTTCGAGCCAAGTCTTTCAAACATGAAGCCTCTAGTGTCATACACTACTTCTATCATAAAATTTGAAGTTAAAATTAGAATTTTCTCCGTCTATTCTTTTAGCATCTGAGGTTATAGAGCACTTGTACGCACCAATCTAAACTGGAAAATTAACTCCTAGATTATGCCTACCTCTACAAATAAATTGTACCTTCACCAATTGCTAACAATATTCCATCAGAATCACTTGATCACTAGGGTACAATGGAAGTATATAAGGATGTGAGTTGAATCCGCATACGTGAATATGGGTGAATGTAAGGAATTGGATAAGCCAACCGGCCCACTCTGAAAGGGCAGCCCTAGCATGATCTATTATCTTGACATGACTCTTATTCCTTAAGCTCCTGAATGTCAACATCAAAAAAGCATCATTTACTCTTTTGAAGTGTTTCATGTCCTTTCTATATTCCAATTGCACATACTGTCTGTAGAATAGTCATTTTTCCTTTCTTTGTTAACTGTGTGAATGACTGAATTCTCTTGATTGTACCAAGATGTACGTCAAATATGAAACCATGTGAAAGCTATATGTTTGGAAGAAACTAGAAAACTATTGATGGATGGATTGTCACTTATGAGTTGCCCCCTATCAATGAAAGTCTTACCATCACAAAGAATATTGATAGTGTATAACATCCAACTTTTGAATGTTCTCTTTGTAAGCTACCCTGTTACTTTTTTCAATAAGGTAGTCATTATGCTCAATTCATCCTTGAAATCATTTCGCAAAAAAACCTTGGGTAACCTTTTCATTCTCTTTGGTTCAGACAACCATTCCTTTTCTCGTGTTTCTAAACCAACCACTAATAGGGCCGCAACCCCAAAGCAATTTCAAATGAATTTAGGTCAAACTTGCATAGTACCTAACCATCAAAATTTCTGATTTCGCTTCTGAGTCATAGTGATGTGCAATTGCTAAAACTAGCTGTCTGTGCTAGTCCACTGTCGCTTAGTCTCTTTGCAACTGTCTGCTCTCTTTTATACTGTCACCAAGCTTCAAATTGAGGGTGTTCACATACTCAAGTAAAGTGTTTCTGATGGAGGGACATTCCTTCACCAAGAAGGATTTGGGCTCCATGAAATGCTTTTGAAGCAACATCTCTGAATGAGCACCTCGCTGCCCTACTTCATTTGAAAATAGAAAGTGTTGCCTTAAGGTTTGAAAAAGTGCTGGAAACCATTTTGTAAACAGTGAATACTATTGAAGAACGAAACCTTAGCACCTGAATACTTGAAATACTGTCTGAAAACCCTAGGTTTTGATCACCAAAACTGCCAGAGCATGTTCTTAGGACAGCAAATCCAAGCTTTAACTGAAAAAACATTCCAAACGTTTAACAAAAGCAGAAAAACCATCATTGAAACTCTAGGTTTTACCAGCTATGATCGGAAAGTCTTTGCTTTATCTGTTACCAACCTTTGTGGCACTTGAGAAACAGTGAGAAATGATGGAAATCCACTGAAATCTACTATGGCGTGCTTGGAAACCCTGCCAACCCTAGGTTGAAAGCTCAAATCTGATCGCAAACCTCCTTCATCTGTTCACCTTCCTCTAAACTTGAGTGCATATATTATTTGGAGTGACCAACACTGAAACAACTCACACTGATTTACAAGGAATGGTGCACTTTAATGCTTGATAAGTGCTTGCTTTTATTTTGTTATTTATGCTTTTGTGGCAGAGGATGTATGAGCATGCTCATGATAAGACAAGACCCTATGAAAGATGCATTTTCTTGAAAGTAGAGTTGTCAAAGAAAGAAAAGTGCACTCTTTGATACTGGTTGCCGCTCAAAATTTGTTCTTGACTTGTGAGATGTGCACTTCAGACACTTATGCAACGTAAAAGTGGCATCTATCTTGATAGGCAAGCGCTTTTCAGCTTATTGCCACTTGAAACTTCTCTTCAACTTTGAAAGTGCGTTCTTGTGTGATGCATGTCACATTCATACTTAGAATTTCATGAAGGCACATTTTTGTAAATGGTTGCCAGTCCCAAAGCACTCACTTGAGTGACTCTTACCACTTTTTAAACTTGGATTTGATTTGGTCAGCACATGCTTTAGAGTTTTTTGTCACTGCTCACAACACTTAAGAAAATTTGCAGTTTTTGACTTTGTCTACTCAGGCATGCTTTTCATTGATCCTTGTGATGGCTAGCTGCCTCAAAATGCACACCTCAAGGGCTCATGACACATTTCAAGAAATTAGTCATTTTCCTAGCTCTAGTAAGGTGCATGCTGGTTATTGCCCTGCCATTTCACATTCACTTAAACAAGTTTACTGCATTATGCAAATTCACATCTCAGAGCATGATTCTTAGACATCATTTCTAATTTTCTATAAATGAATTCATAAAATCAATCGAAACAACCCTGGAAACAATGAACATTACTTACAACAAGACGAACAACAAAGGCATAACCTTATGCGACAAATTGACAAATGGATCTGACAAAACATGCAAAAGGACTTAAATATAAGAAGTTTTGCAGGGGTGCAACAAAGTTCCCTTTTGTCTTCAATTATGTTTCATTGTCTATGGTTGCCAAAAGGTCTTCCTTATATCCATCTAATAGTGATATAGAGAAGCGAGATGTACAAAAGGATATTATATTATATTATATTATTTTATATATTTAGATATGTACAGGATGATGCTACGGCAATACAAATGGCATCATTATATGTTCTGAAGAGGTAAAAGGTGTGATGTGTCACACCCTTTGAGTATTAGTTAATTAGGTCTTAAATAGACTCATCACAAGGAGACACCCCCTAGAGAGAGAATTTATAATTGTAGAATTTGCCATCACACCAAAAGCATGTACTAGTGGTGGAGAGGGATCTCATCGTGGATATAGTCGCTATGCCAACAACCCCCCACACGATAGAGCCGGATACAACTACGTACCATGTGGTATTTGTACCCACTACGTACCACGTCGATAAGCTGAGCTTACGTGGACGAAGGGTTGAGGGCTCGAGGGACTCGAACTGACCTGCGCTCTGATACCATGTAAGAACTTATAAAAAGCAACAATAGGATCAAGAGACTAAAGATAGCACAAAAGAGAGAGAATATGATGATTGTATTCTCAATATGCATGAAAATGTTCAATTACAAGTATGTACAAGGCTTGCTTATAAAGGCAAGCTAGGACACAAGGAAGGGCCATGAATGAGACAAGTGTCACACTAATGTGCAAGGGTAGGTAGAAAGAAATAATAGATAATTCCATGAAAGGTGGATCACCCAGCTAAAGTGGAATTATCATGCCACGATAAGTGGAGATAAAAAGGTGATAACTAGATCACACCACAAAGAGTGGGATTTCTCCTACACACACTTCCCTAAGTGTCTCAATCACATCTCTCAATGTATGCACAAACCTAGATGCAAGATACAAATAACTAGGTGCCACAAGTGCAAACTACAATGATATGCATTCCCTAAGTAAGCTTAAGTAAGGTGTAATAAGTAAAATACTTATTTACACCAACAATAATATTTTTTTGATTCAGCAACATGATTAAGTGAAGAAAATTGGTATTTAATAGGTATTTAAGGTTGCTTGAAACATAAAACCATGTCATATTTTTCTATAGAAGGCTTGTCTGCAGCCTCTTACCTAATGTGATTAAATTCCAAGAAAATCTAATTTTAAGCTATGCATTGGGTGCCCTAATAGGCATATGCACTATGATAAAGTAATTAGCTATGGGTCAGTCGGTCAGTCACATGTTAGAAGTGCTATTAGTATTAACTACTATACTAATATTCATTGTCCATATTGGGTCTTAAAAGTTTATTTGTTGTCAATTTCCAAAAAATGCTTATAGAAGAAATAAATGCTCTTAAAACAGATAGTCATTCTACACTGACTACTTTTGTTCTACTGGTTGAATGCTTATGAATCTACAGGCTAATATTGCCACATCAGCATCTGAGAATACAGTTAATGGACAGACAGCAGCAGCTGAAAATAAGGCACATAGAGATCAAGATATACAGGGTGTAGTCCAGCAAATGGGCTCATTAACTGTCTCCACAGAGGTTTCTGTCACTGCTTCACTGGAGCAAACACATCTTGAAAACATAGAGCTGGATAAACGAATTCGAGCATTGAAGAAGAAGGTACAAAACACTTTAACCTATCATGTTTCTTGAATTTCAAGGGTGAAATAATCTATATATTGTGGCATTCTGAGGTGTGAAATAGGTTTTTCTCTTTTGTGGTTGAGATTTTGATCATACAAAACTGAAACTTGGTTTGATGTGATTGCAATACTGAGACAAAATTTGGACTAACAGCTACAGGATATTCTTTTAGCAAACATATATGTATTTGTCACAGGAAAAAATATTAAAAGTTTGCAGTTGCTGTTCTATTCAATGTACAGAAAGGATGAATGGTTTGTAATCATATTGAATGTAAGATAGGCAGATAGGATACTGAAATTATTCTTAACTTGTCAACAGATTCGACTTACTGAGTCACAGCAGGCATCTTTAGCTGGAAAAGAGAGATTAAATCCTGAGCAAAGAGAAAAGCTAACTAAGTTGGATACATGGCGAAAAGAGTTGATGGATCTGGAGGAGAAAAGAATGCTGTTGGATTCATAAGGATTGAATTTATTTAATGATGTACATTAGTACAAACTTGTTATGTGTCTGATTCCTAAAGTGTTATAAGTTAATGACACTTTCTTGGGTTTGAATTTCATAACTTCAGTACAGACACATCATGCAGTGCTTTATTCAACAAGTTTCTAGCTTGACCTCTAACTAGCATGAATTAACAAAGAAATTTGAAGGTTGCAACTTGCAGCAATCTTTGGTGTCTTGAGCATCTTTTGCTCCTAATTGTGTTTCCTGTCAACATCTGGTTCGAAGTGCAAACATGTATGAGTGATATTTATTATACAATATCTAACAGAGAAAGTGATAACTGACTTAATAGATGAGAAACCATTTACTTGTAAGCTAAATTAAATCTAGGCTCATTCTATCTCCAGCACTGGCAGCAGTTACTGCAACAAATGCATTGAAGTGCTTAGTTGGTTGAAGTTGTTATGAGCTTATAATGTATGTGCATTATATCCTTGCTTTAAAGAATTTTTTCTTTTTCCTCTTGAAATAATACACCTTATAACATCATAGAGAATGATCAGGTCTAATAATTTGTGTTTGTATTGGACCTCTCCCAACAAATGGTGGGAGAGCAGTTCATCCTTTTGACCATGGTGAGGGTTGAATTCTTTCTGTAAACATATTGTTTTATATACAAGATAAGCTGTTAAGTCTGGCCTGAAGGACCAAAATGAGATCTCTTAAGCTTCCAATTTCGTTAGAATAGAAGTGAAATAGAGGACATGTGACATATTTTCCCAAATAGATACCTTTTTCTTTGTAACAATAGAATGGCTTTCCATTTACTTCCATGGGAGTCTTTCCAGTGCAAACCTGGATCTTTGAGTTTGAGTTTAAATGTGCATTCTGATGGGATTAAATTTCAGAGAGTAAGGTAAATGGGCTTTTCCATAGGTCCTTGTTTTTCAAGTATTTCCATGATCACCTCTTCTCTTCTAAGTTGGACATCTGTCCCAGTTGATTTCTTTTCTGATAGGTATGTTGAGATAAACGTTACAGGCAGATGTTGCACATTCCTGAGTCCCTCATGTTCCTATTGCAGTTGGCCAGGGACCAGTTGCTGAACTTGACATATACTTTTGAGTCTTGATAATTGAGACACTTATACTGAACAAGCTGGCTTCTCCAAGAACATCATGCAGGTTGAAGAAACCTTTTCTACCCACTACACATCATGTAGACGTGACCCTCTGCCTGAGGGTTTCCCAGAGGTTTTCGCCTTGTATGTAATAGTCATCAATATCCTTGTTAGTGTCGCTCCTTGCACTTTAACATCAACAATATTGATCCCTTTTCTACTGATGAGGTTGCATAATTTCCAAGATCCCAAGTGCAGTGTTGGTTCCTTAAAGAATTTCCCAAAAGAAGTTTCTAAGCATATACAAAAGATCATAGTTGATAAAAATTAGACTTACCAGATTAGGGAACTGAGGCTATTAGCTCATCAACAATTGTTAAGTTAATACTCTCTTCTGTATAAATTTACCTCAAGCATTGGTTATTGACTAACTTGCTTAGTTACTTAAGCATACATCTATATATTAATTACCAAGTCAATCGAAGTCTACTTCTCATCAAATATGTATTCCCCACATTGCTTGAGTTATCCTGCAATGTAGATGCCGTGTCATCCTCTTATTACCAACTCCTTTGCAGGATCAACCAAGTCCTTTCATGTATTCCCATTGGGGCATGACATTTCTCAAGATTATTGATCTTTACAGTTTCCAATTGTTCTTCCACTTAATCACTTGCACAATGGAGCAATTTTCTATTTATTCTAAGTAGAGTATTAATATTATTTGATTTGTTAGTGTTTATTTGAATTGTTTATTCTATAATTTAGTTTTTGTTCAGAGCAAACATTATTTTGTATTTTAAAGAAAGATTTAGGTCTTTGAAGATCGTTTGTTCTCTTTTGCTTATTTTATCTCATTTAGCCAAGTTTTTAGCTTCATGCATTTACTTTCTTGCAATTAAAGTAGATACCAGAAGAATCGAGCTACTTTGAACACAAGTTACTTTTTCCATTTCTTTCTTAGCTTTGCCTAGTTTCTGCTCAACCCAATATTTGATTAGATCTTAGGTTTTAACCTACCTCTTTGAATGGTGCTTTCGGGGCAAGATCAGGTCCATATGATCAAGAGGGTTCATAGAGTTGAGCAAACCAAGCTTCTTGAAACACATTAGAATGAAGCTGACCTTCAGCTCTATTGATATTTTTTGGGGTCTCCTCCTTTTTGTGCTTGCTTATCTGTTAGTTTGTCACCATAGATATTAGCTTTAAAGAAGACAGACAACTATCTTTTATTAAAAGAGCAAGTAGAAAGAAAACAAAAACAGCAATCTGCTAATAAACCTTGCCAATAAAGTTGTATTCATCTTTCAAAGCATCTATATTTTGCCATCATGACGTAATCTTTAGAAAGTGGAGTGTGTTTGGAAGATGTGATTAATAAAAAGACCAGTTGATCTTCACTGTAGGAGTTGAACACAACTTAAAAGACACATGAAGCAAGTTTCAAACATCAAAAGCTAGAAATTTAGAGAGGAATGTAGTATTTCAGGCTTGTGTGAAATTGCCAATTTCATATATGCGGTAGTTTTGTAATTGTTGGGGTGTTTTTGTCCAAGAAGCCATTGTTACATGACTATTGGAAAACGTAGTTTTGTATTCATTGGGTGGTTTTGTGATTGTTGAAAGCGACAATTTTGTCAAGCGATAGAAATGGTAGAAAATGGGTAAGAATGTTGTGAATTGCAGTTGTAGTTGATTACTACAGACTTTTGGGACTCCTAACACATTTGTTTTGGCTTAAATCACATGTAAATGACCATAGGGGCAACAAAGAAGGATTGGAGTTGAATTGTTGGAATGCTAGTTAGAGTTCATAGATTCAAAAACACTACTATAGGTAAAAGAACAAAGCTGAGCGTATAGGAGAGTTGAAATAATCATCTAGAGACTAAAATAAGTTGATTTTTTATTGGTTGTGCCAAAGAGGCCTAAGATTGTAATTCCCATTGAAGATGGAGAAAAGTGAGTGTTTTTCCTCACAAATTGTTGGATTTTTCTCCTAGAATTGCATTTTCTTGGGTAAATCTGTATCATCTAATTTGCGGTGATTGTTGCTCTTAATTTTCTTAAGTTCTTTGTGATTGGTTTGCCTTAGATGTGCAATTCATCCTACATTAAAAATTTGTATGCAATGACAGGTTTTGAGGCTTAACTTTCACTAGTTTACAATTCATGACAAACTGCAAATCTTGATTCTCCATTTCCAAATGCTGCGTCATCATTTAAAATAATAATCTCTTATACTTACACATGACAAGCTTGGATCTCCTTAAATCCTCTCTTCAACTTGTCCATCTTTGGTCTATGCAACCATAACACCATTGGACCATCATGTCTAACAATTTGCATAGAATTCTAATGCGAATACTTGCTACTCTAATGCTAGATGATCTATAATTTCCTATAAAAATCCACCTGAAATTATAGTAGTAGGATTGAAATGCTAATGAAACAATAAGATAATAATGAACATTGGAAATAGATTAAGCAACACAAATATAACATGATATTACTATGGAAACTTCAATGTAGGGAAAAACATGGTATTATAAACTAATATCCACTTCTTTGCTTCAATAATGGATCCTTAAAAAGAATCACACTCAAACATATTACTTGTTCTTAAACTTCTATGCTTATTGTTATATGACTTTTTACACAAGGTGGAAACAAAAGAAGGAATAAATTATATTCCACAGGATAAAAGATTGCAAGAGAAGAGATTGAATAAAATAAATATTTATTAAATATACCATTGGAGAAAAGGTGTAATTCTTTCTATAAACAATGCAATATGAAATGAGTGGGTGTGTCAGTTGATTAACCACTCAAGCCATTCTAAATTCATTGTAACTTGGATTTTATGGTATTGGTGAAAATTATCTTGCATGGATTCATTAATGAAAGTGGTAGGCATTGGAGATGGGGCACACAAAAAGTGTCCAACCAAGGATACAAAGTATACCTTGGAATGCCTTGGCTAGGGTGGTTGTGATTGAGAAATGAATATGTAACCCCTCCTAGAGGGTGGCCATGGCATGTGAAGGTTGAGTCTAACTAGCATGTGAACTTGCTATACTTGTGTCAACAATGCAACTTGGTGGCAATTGCTCCCACTAAGGTTTTTAACATCTCTATCATTTTAACACCCATTACCATTTCTTGTATACAATTCTATGACAATTAATATTCCCTTCACATGATCGGAACACTGGCAAATTCCTTCATAGTTAAAGTGTTTCTTGGTCTGCTTGCGCCATGGTTAAAGTTTTTTTTAGTTGGAATGTTGTCACCACTTGGCCTTGTATATTAAGTACATGCCAAACATTCACTTTGATAGTAGAGGTAATGATTAAATATGTGCAATAAGGAGCTCTATGTTGAGTTTCAAACACCACATATTCTTCCCCACTCTTTGTATATTTGAGGGAACTTTGGGACTAGGAGGGAGCAACAAATAATTCATTGTTAGTGTCATTGTAGCTTGTAAGTAAGTATACCTCCTCCTCACCTAGTATTGTCAAATCCGAAAATGGAATGGTGTAAGCAAAGGTTGTGGGAGGGTGTGAGCAAAGGTTTTCAATTTTAAAATGCCACACTTTGTATAATTTATGTCAAAAGTTGAATGTGAAATTCCTTAATTATTTTAGACCTCAATTCCTACAACCTTATTTTACCTTGTGATTCAATAATATTTTAAGGAGTTTGTTTTTGTTTACCTACAAAGAATGTATGTTGTTGTAAGATCAACACTTTCATGGTGCCAAATAACCTTATGGCTAAACAAGCTCTAGAAATGTGTTGAACACTTTTATATGAATTCTAGGGATTTTCAAGTTAAATTTCCCAGGCTTTTGAAAGAATGGTTGTAGACTAAAATGATTGTTGATAAAAGCCCCTTATGAATTGTTGTTTCTTTTATCGCAAGGTTTTGTATAATTTCTTTCAAAAGTCAACTATGAAATCATTTGGTTGTTTTATGACATCAATTCCCATAACCTTGTTTGTATCATGAGATTCACTAAAATTTTCAAGAAGAATATTATTTTTTTGTTTACTTATACATTGTATGTTGTTATAGCCCTAAAGTATGTTTAACAATCTTTGTATTGGGTTAGTTAAGCTCAACCTTTTATTGCTGCTAAATAATCTTCTACTTAAACTAGCCCTAGAAATTTCTTGACCATAGGCATTTATATAAATTACTAGGCACTTTTAGGAAAAAGTTGTAGGCTTTTGAAATAATGGTTGTAGACAAATAATTGTTAACAAAAGTCCCTCTTAAATGGTTGTTTTCTTCTACCATAGGGGTTTCTTATAGTTTCTTCCAAAAGCCAACACACCATTTCTTGTACACAATCTGATGGCAATTAATGCTCCTTTGTGTGGTCAAAATGTTAATGAAGTTGGCATGGTTAAAGTGTTTTATGGGTTGCCTATGCATTTATCATAGTGTGCTACTGCCCCACCTTGCCCAATTTTACAATAGGTTCATGGAAAACTTATGAATGGGTCTTGGAAATCTAACTCTTCAGTTCCACATTGCTTGTGCAACAATGAAAGGCAATTGCATAGCAAGCAAACATAATTTGTGCAACAACTGAAGGTCATGTATAGCTAAGATTCAAGTACTTTGTACTTGTTTCATCCATGCAACACAATGTCAACAACTCTGATGCAGAGGAAGGACCTTCTTTAGGCTTACAACTCAAAATGACAAGGTATTCTTACACCATCTCCATTGCTGCTCCTAGGTGCACCTTTCTAGACCCTAGCATTGAACTCCCTTAGAGGCTTCAATGCAACTTACTTGGGATAGTGCAACCATCAAGGGCAGACTTGTCTTGAGGCTTAAATGATCAGGGACAACTTCCATGTATGACTCAACAATGCAATAGTTTATGGGACTCACAACCCTTGTATTGATCAACTTAGGAGAGACAACTTCAATGCACTAAGGCAACACCAACATAGACTGTTTCAAACCCTCAACCTGTAATGTCCCCTTTTTAGCATGATCCTGTTTTGCGAATGGTTTAGCCTATCATTGGCCCTCGTAGGCTAACTCAGATGTTCATAGGGTTTTTTGAGGCTTTTATCTTCTCCAGAGTTTAGTGGTTTCTAGCTTTAGCTTTTGTTTGGTGTCTCCAAAGCTCCGTTTGCTATACTTACTATTTATAGTAAGTCTGAGATTGGTTTAGAGGGACCCTTACTATTTTTAGTAAGGCATTTGGTCGTATTGGGATTTGCAGAGTTGACCCCCAGTTCAGACGATATGATGAAATATCGAATATTGAAGGAGTTATTAAAGTTTAAATGGCTCAAATGATAATTATTTATTAAAAGGTGATATTATAAAGTTATAACTTAACTTTATAATTTGAGGGTCAAGTCATCATTAAAAGGGGGCCAAGTGAGTAATTAAATGTATGGCGCCAATCCCAAGGTTGATAATGAAATATTAAATGAGGTGAATTAACATTTAATATTTATAATGGTGCTTTTTGGGAGAAGTCAACCCTCTTGGAGAGATATAAATATTCATTGAAGAGGCAAACAAATTCATTCTGGAGTATTTTGAGTTTCATTCCATGTGCCATTGGAGAACGATAAACTCTTCAATGTTGCAGCCATTTGAGGTGGTGAAATATCCATTGAATTTGGCCATTCAAGAGAACCTCATTCAGGGGTTCTATTTGTGCAAAGAGCAGAGTTCTTAGTTGAGGATTTCAAAGTTAAATCAGTGTTTGGTGGTAAATCAAAGAGCAAATTAGCGACAAATTATCTTGTGATTATCAACATAAATTTTTCAAGGGATTTTGACCTACTTTTTCAAGTTTCATTTACAACAGGGAGGCGACACTTCAAGGGGGATGATTTTGGTCACAGGAGCAACACAAAAATCCAAGAAAATTCAAGGATGTGTGCCTAGCATCAAAGGAGCCAACCACAATAAAATTTGGAAGAAAAACTACTTGCTTGGGGAGAATTGAATTTATTTGGTGAGTTGCTTTTAGCATAAAAATTCAATTAGCAACTATCAATCTTTGATTTTCAGATTTATGTATGTATTTGAAGATTTTGTTCAATAAATAAAATAGCCCCAATTGTTGCTGCAATAGTTTATTTTCAGTTTGTGCATTTCTTCCTGTTATATTTGGCATTATGATAAAAAAAACCAAAAAAACATAAAACCCTTATAATACAAAAATTGCAAAATACATCAAAAACAAAAAAAAACAAACAAGTCTCAGAAGTTGAAAGCAGAAGAGTTCTTACATTGGTATTAGAGCCATTTTCCTGCCATCCTTGTGGGGTTTTGAAAGCAACAAAGTGACAGAGAAAAAAGGTATTACGAGAGAGAACTTCGTAAGAAGTGGCAGCCACCACAGGTACCTGAAAGGGAAACAATTTCTGGTTTGATTGGTGTTCATCAGGGGTCATCCTAAGGGCCTACTAAACAGGTGACAGGCATGGGTGACAAAGTGGATAGTAATCCACCAGGGGATGATGACAAAACGGTAAGAGATACCTTGAGGGGTTTATAGGTTGGCCAGTAGCAGGTAGCAGATGCATTACAGTAGCTTATGACAACCTTGCAACAATTGAATTTACCCAAGAGACAATACCAGGATTAGGATGATAATCAAAGTGTAGCTGGATCACAGAGAGTACATAGGGCACCTTCTCGCACTGTAGATAGGCCTACATGACCCACTTTCCTGAGAAATGAACTAGAGGAGAATGGGGGTGCAAATGGTGAACCAATGTTTGTTGATAACATTATGGCAGTGAACGGTGAGTGGGAATTATTGACGCCTCAAGTGCATGAGCACATGCATTTTGACCGATTTGTGGCTTCAAGGGTTGAATATTATAGGTCTAGGAAGGATAGGGGACCAAGGAATCAGAATAGTGATCTGAAGCATGCTACCAGTAAGCTCACATTGCCTGTGTTTGATGGAAGTGGAAAGTTACAGCTCAGTCTTGGGTTCATAAGTTGGACACTTTCCTGAACCTTCGACCTATGGTAGAGGCATATGCAATCAAGTATGCTACATTGCATTTAGAGGGAGCAACCCACGATTGGTGGTATCACGAGATGGTGACTTTACAACATGATTGCATTACTTCCTATTAGGAGTTCGTTGATAGGCTAGTTGAACATTTTGACAAGAAGGATCCAAAAGTATATTTCAGAGACTTGGCACAACTTAAGCAGGTTGGTAGTTTGGAGAACTACATCAGTGACTTCCAGAGATTATTCGTGATGGTACCAAACATATCTGAGAGGAGGTTAGTGGTACTCTTCATGGAGGGCTTACAAGAACCATTACGTGGGTGGATAAAGGCTTTTGATCCACTAGCACTGCAAGAGGCAATGAAGAAAGCAAGGAGTATGGAGTTTGCAGCCCCAAAGAGCAGGAGTTCACATAAAGATGTTCCTTCAACCAGCAGTGAGGAATCTCAACCAATTGCTGATAAGAAAAAGAAATCAACAACCATAGTGGATGAGGAGTCACGTGAGGAGTTGAGAAAAAAGAAATTATGTCTTTGGTGTAAGGAACCATATAACAAGGATCATGATTGCCCTTTGAGACCCAAGGGAAAGACAAATCGTATCATGTGGGCATACTATGAGGATTTAGATTCAGATCAGCCGACTTTAGAGGATCATCAGGATGCGAAGGCATTTGCGGATGGGAATTTGGCTCCTATGGCATTCTTTGCTAATGTTCAGGATGAGGCCACTTTTAGATTCAAGGAAACAGTTAATGGGCAACATTGTGTTGCTATGTTGGATACGAGAGCAACACATAACTTTATTGATGAGGGTTTCGTGGCTAGATGCAGACTTCAGGCTGACAATTTTGATGGATTCAAAGTTCGAGTGGTTGATGGATACACCCTCGCGTGCACTAGGCGGGTTACTAATCTCACTTTGATGTTGAACAACTATGAATTACATTATGATTTCTATGTGGTCCACATGGGTGAGATGAATATAGTTTTGGTCATGAAATGGCTTCAGAACTTGGGAGTATTTACCCTCAACATACCTAAGGTGGAGATGTCATTTGAGGTTGATGGAAAAAAACATGTGTTGAGGGGAATTATAGATGGGAGCTTCCATTCTATCTCTCTCTGTAGAGAGAAAAGTGGGGAGATAGAGCAGGAGACGAGTCAGGAGGAGTTCGTGTTAGCTGATGACTCTAGGGGTTTAGAGTTGTATGCTTTAGATTAACATGGCAGTGTTGTTCAGTTTGTTAACAACCCCTTGTTTGAAGTAGATGTTACATTGTCTTATGATAATCCACTTTTCGGGTTAGATGTTGATTCCACTCTTGACCTAGACTTTGTGATGAGCGCTGATTGTAGTGTTTGGGATCCTTCTGGTGCATCGGGGTTTCAGACAGGGCTCGTAGAGGATTTTTATGAGGTGTACACAGTGAGGAGTGCATACAATTTCACATTTGACCCTCATGTGCGTGACCTATTTCAAATGCATAGTTTGGTGGCACATGTACTTGACAACGGTTATGATAGCTTGCCTTGCACAAAGTTAGGAAGCAAATGTTGTTAGTTCTTTGAGTTGCTTCCTTTTGAGACTCATACTCCTACAACCCCTGATGGTGAGATTGAGTTGGCTCAATGAGTTCAACCAGTTGTTCTGGGGATGGTGTTATAGGAGCAGTTTGATGATATTAGGGACATTGCACGGTTCTACCTGTGGGATCCTAGTGGAGTGATCTTACAGAGAAGTCTATGTTGGCAGTTGAGATTGCTTGGGGACAAGCAATTTCAGGGAGGGCGGACTGTAATGTCCCCTTTTTAGCATGATCCTATTTTGCGAATGGTTTAGTCTATCATTGGCCCTCGTAGGCTAACTCAAATGTTCAAAGGGTTTTCTGAGGCTTTTATCTTCTTTAGAGTTAAGTGGTTTCCAACTTTAGCTTTCGTTTGGTGTCTCTAGAGCTTTGTTTGCTATACTTACTATTTATAGTAAGTCTGAGATTGGTTGAGAGGGACCCTTACTATTTTTAGTAAGGCATTTGGTCGTATTGGGATTAGCAGAGTTGACCCCCAGTTCAGACGATCTGATGAAATATCGAATATTGAAGGAGTTATGAAAGTTTAAATGTCTCAAATGATAATTATTTATTAAAAGGTGATATTATAAAGTTATAACTTAATAACTTAACTTTATAATTTGAGGGTCAAGTCGTCATTAAAAGGGGGCCAAGTGAGTAATTAAATATATGGCACCAATCCCAAGGTTGATAATGAAATATTAAATGAGGTGAATTAACATTTAATATTTATAATGGTGATTTTTGGGAGAAGTCAACCCTCTTGGAGAGATATAAATATTCATTGAAGAGGCAAACAAATTCATTCTGGAGTATTTTGAGTTGATGAAAATTATTGTGAGAAGGAAGCTGAGGGTTTCATTCCACATGCCATTGGAGAACGATAAACTCTTCAGTGTTGCAACTATTTGAGGTGGTGAAATATCCATTGAATTTGGCCATTCAGGAGAACCTCATTTAGGGGTTCTATTTGTGCAAAGAGCAGAGTTCTTAGTTGAGGATTTCAAAGTTAAATTAGAGTGTTTGGTGGTAAATCAAAGAGCAAATTAGTGGCAGATTATCTTGTGATTATCAACACAATTTTTTCAAGGGATTTCGACCTGCTTTTTCAAGTTTCATTTACAGTAGGGAGGCGACAGTTCAAGGGGGGCAATTTTGGTCACAGGAGCAACACAAAAATCCAAGAAAATTCAAGGATGTGCACCCAACATCAAAGGATCGAACCACAATAAAATTTGGAAGAAAAACTACTTGCTTGGGGAGAATCAAATTTATTTGGTGAGTTGCTTTTAGCAGAAAAAATCAATCAACAAATATCAATCTTTGATTTTCGGATTTATGTATGTATTTGAAGATTTGGTTCAATAAATAAAATAGCCCCAGTCATTGCTGCAATAGTTTATTTTCAGTTTGTGCATTTCTTCCTATTATATTTGGCATTATGATAAAAAAACTAAAAAAGCATAAAACCCTTATAATACAAAAATTGCAAAATACATCAAAAACACAAAAACAAACAAGTCTCAGAAGTTGAACGCAGAAGAGTTCTTACACAACCACTGACTTGGAGGCCTCTTTCCAACATTTCAAAGGTGATTCCATCAGGTATTCAATGCCAAGACTCCTACACAACCCTATCTTGCTTGGACACTAACATCATACCTATGACCGTATAACCATTCCTCTTGGGATAGTCAATTATAACTTGAATCAATCCTTCAAAAGTGTTCAAAATCCTTTTGGTCCAGGACTGCAGGACCTCTCTCCACATTCCCCTATCACTGCCTATGACAAACAAACAAAACCAGACCTTGATTCATCTATTCTTCCTTGCCTTTGTTGTTACACAGTATGATACATGCAAATATCAAACCTACTGGTGAACCAAGCACGTGCCAAACCTTTCCCTGGGCCCCTACAAATTTGAAAATGATAAACTACATGTACAAAGACCTTTCCACCCATTTTGGAGATTTCCCACAAGTGGAAGGTCGAATTACATCATTTTTCCTCCTCACTGGTTACCCTAGGTAGGGTTTTGACAATTTTTAAAGAAAATGAAATAACTTTCTAGTAACTCAATGAAACTTGATGCCACTAGAAGCAAATGAAAGAAGATTCACATGCCAACTCAAGCCAATTGATTTTGGACCAACATATGGACCATACAGTCCATACAAAATGAAGAAACAGGCCTGCAACGTTAGAAATGCACATAAAATGATTACTTTCATTCACCAAATCTTCCAAAACAATGTCTCCAACCCTCCATTCGAGTTTGGAGGGTGCCTTTATACATTTCCCATCAATTCAAACTATTTTCAACCACCTTTTGATTAGTTTGTTAACAAAACACCATTTTGGTCCACTTTTGCCAAAGTTGCTTGACAACTTTTGGAGCAACATTGACAACTTTTACAATTTTTGACCAATGGACCTATAACACTCCAAAATGGATCAACATGATCCGAAATGGTCATAAATGACCTTATTAGACTCCAAACACTCAAACAACCTAAAAACCAAAAATGACAAAAAGGTATGCTTATGAGGCTCCTGATGCCCCTATACCATACTCGCCAGAGAGAAAAGATTCAAGGTCCCCTTGAATGGGAGTCTGCAACAGTACAATCAACCAACATCCAACATCTGAGAATGATTTTGAATATGTCCCACCATTTGCAATGATATCACATGTATAGGGGTACAAAGTAGAAACCAAGTCTTCAACCTTGAAATCAACTTTTCTTCTTCTCACATTTGCCTTAGCGCCTACAATCTTTGTGTAATCACCCCCTGCACCTATCATAAACCAGAAATAACCTTGGATAAGACAATTGAGCCACTTCACCCTGTGATTGCAAAGAGATTGCTTGCAAATCTCAGAAACTTCCTTGAAATCTGCATTGTCTTTATATACTTCCTTGAATGCTTCAATACCAACACTCTAAAACTGAAATTCTTGTACTATCAATGTTCTTCCACTCCAAATATCAATCAACTTATGACTCATCCCCTTCCTCTTCTTGTGCTTAAAAATTTAGTGTTAAAGGTACTCAACCCACTTGTTGTTCCTTAGATTTGACAACTTTTTACCCATCTTGGATGACACTCTTTCCATGTGCATCTGCTCAATCTCACTCTCATTAGTTTCCTTCACATCAAACTTGCTGCCTTTAGTACCTAGATTCCTACCACTTGTAACCATCCAAACAAGTTTGGTAATAACACATTTGTGGACACCACCTTGTGCCCTAGATACCTTGCATTCTTCATAGGCTGCTTTACATGACAGACCAACCCCTAGTATTAAGTCAATATGATGATTTTTATCCCTGATTAGAGGCAATGAGTTTGGGATCTCATTTACCACTAGATCAACATGCTCCTGTAACAAATCTTGGATCTCCAAAGGAAATTCATCAATCCTAGTTGTTGTCATAACAGTCCTAGGTCTGGTTATGCTTGCAAAGCCCTTTTCTTCCTCTTCTATGGTTTGTACAAACTCCTTACTTACCAACATTACACTAGATCCCACTTGTTCTTGGATTTCCTCTTTCAAAGATGTCAAAGTGTAAGAGACACCATCCTTCTCTATGACATAGGTGTTTTTCCTACCATCATGGACTGCCTTCCTATCATATTACCATGGTCTACCTAGCAGCATATGGCAAACATCCATGGGAATGATGTCATACAAACTTTGTCCTCGTATCCCCCTATGTGGAACTCTACCCAACTTTGTTCATTCACTAACACTTGTTGCCCTTTGTTTAACCAATACACCTTGTATGGAGTGACATGGGGCAATCTTTTCAACTTTAACTTCTCTACCATTTCAACAGAAACCAAATTGTCAGTACTACCAAAATCAATGACAACTTTACAACATTTACCTTGGCATTTGCATGTAGTCCTAAAGAGTGACTTTCTCTATGGTGGTTCCTTCTCCATGGGCACTTTGATCAAGGTTCTTCTCATCAACAAGGACTCCCCAACTTCTAGATCAACATTATATGATGGAGAATTGACACTTTCATTATCCTCACCTTGTGCAATTTGATTCCTCCTTTCATTTCTAATTGAAGTAGATGATTGTTCTTCAGGGAATTGCCATGCTTGGTGACCAACAACTTGTTGCATTTATAACACTTTCCAGTGAAGCCACTTGTTCCTCCTTTACTCCCAAATCTGCCCCTAAAATTTGATTTTCTTCCCCTAAAACCGTCTCTTGAATCTGTTGCTTGTTCTTGGGTATTGCTTGTCTCTCCTTGACTCTCCTATGACTGTCTTTAATTAAAAAATGATCCTCTTCCTCTACCCATGATTTTATTTTCTTGTCTCCTCCTCAATTTGTCTTCAACCTTTATGGCTAGTTGGTAGCATTCTTCTACTGTTCTAGGACTTGTGAGACTTAGTTCATCTTGTAGACTATATTTCAGTCCATACAAATACCTTGCAACCTTATCAACATCCTCTTCCATATGGCTTGATCTAATACTTAGTTTGTAGAATTCTTTAGTATAAGTCTTCACACCCATGTCTTTTTGCTTCAAGTTTTGTAATTGTCTATACAATTGAATGGCATAGTCACTAGGTAGAAATTTACCTTTCAACTTTGCAACCATTCTATCCCAAGATGCGATCTTTGCCTTTACTTTCTTCCTTCTCTCATCTTGCACATAGTCCCACCAAAGGGATGCATGGCCCTTCAATTTTGTTCTTGCCAACTTCACTCATTCCTCTGGCACATCTTCAAATTCAAAGTATTTATCTAGATCTCCAATCCAATCAAGAAGTTCCTCACTATTTAGACTACTTGAATACACTGGGAGTTCCATTTTCACTTTGGAACCTTCACCTCTGACTGCTTTTAGCAATCTCTCCAACCTCCTCTTTTCAACATCTATTTCTTCTTCATGTTCTTGTTCTAGATTGTCTTCATCCATTTCTTATTCCTGATCAGTCAAATCTCCTATAATCACACCTCTTCTCTGATTGGTTACAACTGCTGCAAGTTTGGCTTCAAAGAGGGCCTTCATCTCCCTCATCTCTCTTGCAAATTTCTCCTTTATCTCCCTCACCTCTCTAGCAACTGGATTCACTCTTGGGGGCATCTTGATTTGTCTTCAATTCAACAATTTTTTTCTTTATTGGCTATGATACCAATTTGATGCAGAGGAAGGACCTTCTTTAGGCTTACAATTCAAAATGACAAGGTATTTTTACACCATCTCCATTGCTGCTCCTAGGTGCACCTTTATAGACCCTAGCATTAAACTCCCTTAGAGGCTTCGATCCAACTTACTTGGGACAATGCAAACATCAAGGGAAGACTTGTATTGAAGCTTAAATGATCAAGAACAACTTCCATGTATGACTCAACAATGCAATAGTTTATGGGACTCACAATCCTTGTATTGATCAACCTAGGAGAGACAACTTCAATGCACTAAGGCAACACCAACACAGATTGTTTCAAATTGGTGCAAGAGAACCTTGTGCATTTCATGTCTCAATCAAAAAAACTTGTAAAAATGTGAATCTTTATCATTTTGATGTATTTGGGGCAGTTGATTAAGTCTCTAGGAGGGTTTATGGTCAAAATGTTAAAAAGTGCAAAAAATGTAAAAGTTGTCAATAATGCAAAAATGCAAAAAAAATGTAAAATTGCAAGAAGTTGAAGTCATGCAGGAAAAGGGAAGGTTTGATCTTTGAAGATGAAGGGGAAGTTATCATAATTGATGTAAACACCTTTAAAAGGCATTGTAAATGCGAGAAAAATATCATACATTGTAACTTGAAAGAAATTTTGAATAAAGAACTCTGTTTTCTTTTGTAGCAACGTTCTCTTTGTGTTTTTTGAGCTTTGTTTGATCTGTACAGAAATACCAGACTTTGATCCTTATTTTTTTGAGTTGTATAGGGTGTAAGTTTTCAAATTAAGTTGTTTTGAGAGGATCTTATTGAATATAAAGAGTGTTTGGAGTCTTCTTTCTATAAACTATTTTGTAACCCCAATTCAAGGGTTTGAGAGTCTAATTTGTATATGGCAACCATTCCACCGATGTAGGCTTAGTAGATCGGTAGAATGGGTTAATAAAGGGTGTGTTTAGTGTGTGTGTGTGAATGCAGATGCATGGAAGGTGAAATATAGAGTTATTGTTGTTTCCCACAATTTTTTTGTGTTTTCTTCATAAAGTTGATGACTCCAAGTTAGAATCTGATGTAAAGGCATACAAGAAGGTTGGAAATTGGTTTTAAAATCTTGTGAAAACTTATTTTAACATGTTTGAAGCAGTGGAAAAGTGATTTGAGGATTGGAAAGCATAGATCCAATAAACCCCTGTTTCATTTAGTCTAAAATGGCATAAAGTGAGGGTTTGTGTTTTGTGACCTTTGAAAGGGCTTAAGAGATCAAAATTTTGTGGAATCAAAAGTTTTATGACCTAATTCAATGCTTTCCAAGGTTATTTGAGGGTTTGGAGTTGTTTTGTTGATACTTGCTTTACAAATTTGACCTAATTTGGTGCAATTTTCTGCAGACAGTCAATTATTTTGATATACTTTCCAAAACAAGTATACCTGTTGTTGAGGTATGTTAATATGTAATAATGGGTCCCTAAAAATTTTCTTTGTCTAAGGAGATTCAATTTGGTGTTGAAGTTATACCCATTTTTGACATGATGGACTACTACTAGCATTTGGCGTCTTGGGTGTAAGCGGTTGTGAAATTGGAAAGTCTGAGTTATAAAGGAGTGTTTTTTATTTGAACCTATCAAAATAATGTTGATTAAAGTGTTTTTGGGGTCTGGTAAAATTTTAGAAGCATGATTTGATGATTTGGTGTCTTTTAGCAATGTGGAATCAAGTTTCTATGAAGTGGATTTTTGTTGAAAGTTTAAGAGATATTCTCAAAGTTTGTGTTTGGGTCTTTAGTACCCCCTAAAGTCAATAGATGCTCTGCATCAATTGGTATTAGAGCTAGTTGATTTGGTGGTTTGTTAAATTGTTGGTTGCAGGTGCTTGATCCATCTTAAAGCTGCAGGAAGGAGAGAAGGAGTTCTAAGAAGTGTGTTGGTTACAGACAAGGATGAGGTATGTGTTCACTGTCCTCCAACAAAGATTAAGCTGGGGAGGTGCAGAGAGAGTGACACCACAGAGAGAAAGAGTGGTAGGTGCATCTTCTAGGATCTACTATTGGGTAAGATGGATGGTATGCTGAGGTTGTGTGATGAAGCAGTGAGGGAGATGGTATCTGTTTGAGAAGCACTTGAAGAGTTTTCAACCATTACAAAGTTGAAAGTCAGTTTGAGGAAAATATGATTGGAAAGGATGGAGAGATGATGAAAAGCAAGTCAAGAGAAGGTCAAAGATGAATTGTTGGGAATGAGGAAAGATTGCTTAGAAAAGCAATGTGAAAGGACAATCCTGTGTCCTTTGGTTGAGAAAAGGTTAGAGGAGAGTTAAGTACTGTGAAAGGATAGTCTTGTGTCCTTTGTTTGAGAGCAGTGATTGGTGAATTTGATGGGTAGAGAAAGAGAAGGAAAAAGACAAAGACAAGTGAAGAAGAGCTGAAGGCAAAAGTTGGAATCAAGAAAAAGGAAAGTAAAAGTTTCAAGAGTGCAACAAGAGAGAGCAGTCCAAGACAAAATTGAAGAAGGTATGCAGGTATGAAGAATCAAGGTTGATGCACCACATTTCCAAAGGGACTTGTAAACTTTTTAGGCCAATTGTTTGGTTCAGGAGAACCTTGTGCATTTCATGTCTCAATCAAGAAAACTTGTAAAAATGTGAATCTTTATCATTTTGATGTATTTGGGGCAATTGATTAGGTCTCTAGGAGGGTTTATGGTCAAAATGTTAAAAAGTGCAAAAAATGTAAAAGTTGTCAATAATGCAAAAAATGCAAAATTGGAAGAAGTTGAAGAGTCATGTGGGAAAAGGGAAGGTTTGATCGTTGAAGATGAAGGGGCGGTTATCATAATTGATGTAAACACCTTTAAAAGGCATTGTAAAGGCAAGAAAAAGATCAAACATTGTAACTTGAAATAAATTTTGAATAAAGAACTCTATTTTCTTTGTAGCAACGTTCTCTTTGTGTTTTTCAAGCTTTGTTTGATCTATACAACACTACCAGAATTTGATCCTTATTGTTTTGAGTTGTATAGGGTGTAAGTTTTCAAATTAAGTTGTTTTGAGAGGATCTTATTGAATATAAAGAGTGTTTGGAGTCTTGTTTCTATAAACTGTTTTATAACCCCAATTCAAGGGTTTGAGAGTCTAATTTGTATATGGAAACCATTCCACTGAGCAAGCTTGGTAGATCGATGGAATGGGTTAATAAAGGGTGTGTTTAGTGTGTGTGTGTGAATGCAGATGCAAGGAAGGTGAAAATACAGAGTTATTGTTGTTGCCCTCACAGATTTCCTGTGTTTTCTTCATAAAGTTGATGCTCCAAGTTAGAATATGATGTAAAGGAATACAAGAAGGTTGGAAATTGGTTTTAAAAGCTTGTGCTGACTTTTTTTAGCATGTTTGAAGTAGTGGAAAAGTGATTCGAGGATTGGAAAGCATAGATCCAATAAACCCCTATTTCATTTAGTCTAAAATGGCATAAAGTGAGGGTTTGTGTTTTGTGACCTTTGAAAGGGATTAAGAGATCAAAATTTTGTGGATTCAAAATTTTTATGACCTAATTCAATGCTTTCCAAGGTTATCTGAGGGTTTGGAGTTGTTTTGTTGATACTTGCTTTACAAATTTGACCTAATAAATTGGTGCAATTTGCTGCAGACAGTCAATTATTCTAATATACTTTCTAAAACAAGTATACTTGTTGTTGAGGTATGTTAAAATATGTAATAATGGGTCCCTAAAAATTTTCTTTTTCTGAGGAGATTCAATTTGGTGTTGAAGTTATACCCGTTTTTGACATGATGGACTACTACTAACATTTGGTGTCTTGGGTGTAAGTATTTGTGAAACTGATGAGTTTGAGTTATAAAGGAGTGTTTTTACTTTGAACCTGTAAAATAATATTGATTAAAGTGTTTTTGGGGTCTGGTAAAATTTTAGAAGCATGATTTGATGATTTGGTGCCTTTTCGCAATGTGGAATCAAGTTTCTATGAAGTGGATTTTTTTTGAAAGTTTAAGAGATCTTCTCAAAGTTTGTGTTTGGGTCTTTAGTACCCCCTGAATTCAGTAGATGCTCTGCATCACAAAACCTCAACCACTGACTTGGAGGCCTCTTTCCAACATTTCAAAGGTGATCCCATCAAGTATTCAATGCCAAGACTCTTACACAACCTTGTCTTGTTTGGACACTAACATCATACATATGACCGTATAACCAATCCTCTTGGGACAAACAACTATAAATTGAATCAATCTTTCAAAAGTGTTCAAAAGCCTTATGGTCCAGGACTGGAGGACCTCTCTCCACATTCCCCTATCACTGCCTATGACAAACAAACAAAACCAGACCTTGATTCATCTATTCTTCCTTGCCTTTGCTGTTACATAGTCTGATACATGCAAATATTAGACCTACTGGTGAACCAAGCACGTGCCAAACCTTTCCTTTGGCCCCTGAAAATTTTAATTATGATAAAATACATGTACACAAACCTTTCCACCCATTTTGGAGATTTCCTGCAAGTGGAAGGTTGAATTACATCATTTTTCCTCCTCACTAGTTACCCTAGGTAGGGTTTTGAAAGTTTTTAAAGAAAATGCAATAAATTTCTAGTAACTCAATGAAACTTGATGCCACTAGAAGAAAATGAAATAAGATTCACATGCCAACTCAAGCCAATTGATTTCAGAACAACATATGGATTGTATAGTCTATACAAAATGAAGAAATAGGTTTGCAACATTAGAAATGCATGGTAAATGATTACATTCATTCACCAAATCTTCCAAAACAATGTCTCCAATCCTCCATTTGAGTTTGGAGGGTGCCTTTATACATTTCCCATCAATTCCAACTGTTTTCAACCACCTTTTGATTAGTTTGCGAACAAAACACCATTTTGACACTTTGTCCAAAGTTGCTTGACTACTTTTGGAGCAACATTGACAACTTTTACAATTTTTGACCAATGGACCTATAACACTCCAAAATGGATCAACATGATCCAAAATGGTCATTAATGACCTTATTAGACTCCAAAACACTCAAAAAACCTAAAAACCAAAAATGACAAAAAGGTATGCTTATGATGCTCTTGATGCACTTGCACCAAACTCTAGCAAAGGTTTTAATGGATGTTGTTTCAATTCCCAACACTGTTTCTTGTACACAATCTTGTGGAAATTAATTTTACCTTCACAAAGTTATAACATTGATCAATGTTGCTATGATTAAAGTGTTTCTTAGTGCATCTATTTTTCAATTTAAATTGTACTGCTACTACCACCTTGCCCCATTGTATGGTGTTGAACACCCAAAATACTGAGAGGGGGGGTGAATCGATATTCCTTGAAATTCATTAACTTAAAAGTGAATTTAAAATCATCACATTGAACAATTGAAGCATGCAACCCAATAAACAACACAAGAACACCATATTTACATGGAAAATCCTAGAAAGGAAAAAAACACAGTGAGGATTAGCTCACAATATATTATAACTGGTTACAATAGTTTTACAGATTAGAGGAATCACTATTTATAAAGAAAGGATCACTACCAAGGGCTCATTTCCTAGGAAGATCACTTCTTCCAAAATTACAAAATATATAGAAAAGAGTGACTTATTAAAAGAGAATGAACTGCTAACAATGCATCTACAATATGTTGAAGATACAGTTCCAATTAGGCTTAGAAAAATGACTTTACACACTTCATCCTTTACCATTATCACCTTTCACACATCACATACTCACATCTATCACATCTCTTTATCCACACATTCAATTGACCTTATATATATGCATATCTTCTGCAAACAAACAAACCATCAATTAGGTCAGCCTAATTAGATGAAACGTATGGCACCATAACTTGTCTGCTCAAAACTCCATCATACATTATTTATAGAGAAAAATAAAATGTGTTCTTCACCAAAATAGGTCGACATGACTTATAATCACTCCCATGAATCAAAACCCCAAAACCCTTAGGTCGTCACCACACAACAAAAATGGTGAAGAAAAAATTGAATGAACCAATTGTTCATCCACAACTCGACATGTGGACCACCAAACCACTTGACACTTGCAATGCACACACGTCTGACATCTTCAAACACTTCCTCAAAACTGCACAACATAATAATCATCTGCGTAGAGCATTCCAATATGTACTTTGCACCTGTAACTCTGCCTCTACTAAGCCCAATACTTTGTCATCAATATCTTCATCTGCGAAAGACATACCACCCTAACACTTTGGATATAGAAATATTCAATACTTACCATTATTACCTCAGAACCACATGACAAGATTTTCTAAAGTGGAGCAATGCAGACCACAAAATTGTTCCTCTGTAATACTGAAAATGCATATTGAGACTTATCCAATTCTCTAATACACTTAGTTTTCTTCAGACCAACACTTCTACATTTCTACAATGGGTTGCCATGAATGACAACACCATACACCATCATGCTCATGTTTCCAACAATCTCCCCCTTTGTCAATGATGACAACACACATCTCCAAAAACACTCCCCCTTTGACATCAAGGGCAAAGGGTACCAAAAAGATACTTCTCTTCTACACTCCCCCTTATTGATGAGAGTAGAGTACCCTGATATGACACCTTCAGTTTTGCAAGGTGTGCCTCCCAATCCTTCTTGGAAAAGGAAAGCATATAACTCTAACTTTCAAATTGAACATGGATGTCTTCTTTTTTCGGAGAACTAAGCACTGGTGACTTTTGCACAACCTTCTCCGCATTTTCCAAAACTTCAGTCAAAGATGTAAGTCCAAGCCTTACCAAATCTCGGAGCTTATTGTACTACTTTATGATTTTCTCTTTTTGTTCTTGCAGTAAAAAGAATTGATTGTGCAAATTTTCAATAATTACTTTGGTTGCTCCATCTCCATCACTCACCAGGTCATATACACCTAAGGCCTAAGAAATATGAGACTCAATTGAGTCCATTTGATCCTTAATGCTCTTTGTAGATACTAGCTAGTTCAAATAGAACTAAAATAATTGTTTGGCTTCTTCCAAACACTTGCGAACATCCTTCAAGTTGCCTTGCAACTTGGCATGTGCAATACCACACTTATTTGAAACATCAACTAACCTTTTATCATTCAATTTATTTGTCATGTATTTTTTTATCTTCTCTTCCAAGCTAGAAAAATACTCCTTAAAAGAGTCTAACAATAGATTCAGTTGTTGCACACCGGATAAAGAATTGTCAAGAGATACTCCAAGAAGGCCTTCTTGCAATACCTTAACAACTTCATCAACTAACTCTATTCTCTTCTAGTGAGTTTGAAGAATAGAGGCATGAAATACATCACCAACCTACAACTTGTGGAGGGGAGAAATCTTGTCCAAGTCCACTTGACCTTGTTGCATAGGAATCTACATCAACTGTGCAGACACCATTGGTTGAAACTGTAATTGCATATCTAAAAGATCTTTCAATGAATCTCCAGAGGGTGCAAAGGATTCGCCACCTATTTTTGTGCTTTCTTCTTCATTTTTATCACTCTTCTTCTCACCACTGCCAAAACCCTCTTTTGCATTCTTCTCAAATTTCGGAGGAAAAGTTTCTTCCTTTTGTGCTTCTGTCTTCTCTAGGACATCTTGTTTATCTTCATTGCTCTACACATTAGTTATCTCCACATCTGGAGGAGTGTTATTTGACATTATTTCTTCTTGTTGCTCATGCACATGCTCATGTTGTTCATTGATTAGCTCATTGCTTTCTGGGAGGGGTGTGTCTTGTTTCATTTTATCTTCAACACCCAGAGGGACTCCCAATTTTTTAACAAGTGTTTCAACTATATGCAGTGTTTCTTTCCTTAACCTCTCTATATCATCCTTATCTCTGCTCATAAGAGTACTTACTCTTTGTTTTGTCATGAATTTCTTGCTATACAACTGAGACATCTTAACTCTTTCCTCATAAGTTAATGAGGAACCAATCTTCTCCAAGGAAAATGTTTTCATCTTTGCATCCTCTGCAATAGCTTCTTTTATTCTTGCATTCAATACACCTTTTAGATCATTCAACAAGTGTGTTAGGACTAGAAAAATCTGCCCCAATTTTCCACAAAACATCCATTTTTCACCAAATTACCCCATCACCTAGCCTTCCATCTTTAATTTTATCACTCAAAATATTTCATTTACCCACCCTACAACCATCATCTTAACAAAAATCACCTTCTTCATCCTACTCGTTTAAAAAAAATAGTCATGTCGATGAGAGTTCACCATATCAGGGAAATTCATTTTAAGGTCCCTTCAAAGGAACGACAAAACAAGAAAATGTAAATATTATCGGGGAAAAAATATCATATCAAAGGAACTTGTCAAAATGTCCCTTCGATAATCTGATTGAAGCCTTATCGAAGACACCTTGGTGTATCAGAAGAAGAGGTTTTGGGGTCTCTTCAATAAGCAGAGGACTAAACCACCAAGGGGCATAAATATTTTAATTACTTTGGTATGACTTTCAAGGAAAATACACCTCAACATTTAGGAAACAAAAAAAAATCTATTGGGCATGACTCATCAATGTATTGAAGTGACAATGAAATGTCGAAGGGATAATACCCATCTAGAGAATTGAGGAGAATATGGAGTATCGGGATGAGTGTTTTATGAGTCCCCTCAATTTCATGTAAGCAGTAAAGTTCATTGAAGAGAAAGAGATACATCGACGGGACAAGGAAATTTGTCTCTTTGATAAGGCAATGGAATTTATCACAAAAGGTAACAAAGGACATCAAGAAGGTTTCGAAAGGACTCCAAAATATTGAGTAAGGTGATTCACAATCCCCCCGAAAAGGAAAAAGGAAATATCAATTGAAGGAATGTCAGGGAGAAGGATCTATATCGGTGAAACCCAAACATAAATCCCTTCGAAAACCCTAAAACAAATAAGTGGATGACTAAAGTGGAGGACTCCATCGAAGGGAAGAATACGTATTAGAAGAACAACAATACTAGTCCCTTTGATAAAGTGATAACACTTGTGCCTCAACTTTGACAATACAGAAGGAAAAGATCAAAGTGTTGAAGTGACAAAGGAAATTTGAAGAGACCATTGTGAGAAGATTTTGAGAGGACATTATGATGTTGGAATGAAGCCATGTTGAGTCTCTTTGAAACCTCAAAATAGAGAAATAATACACCATTAAGAGGACATCAAGGGAAAAGGGAATTATCGGGGAGATCAAAATGTTGTCATCCCAATGAAGTGACAATGTTGACAAGACAGTGGCATGACAAAGAGACAATTTGGTGGTGATGATGAAAGATCAACGACCTATATTCAAAACAATTATTTGCTCACTCGATGACATAAAATTTTCCATCAAATAGTATTAATGAACCAGAGTCGAAGGCCTTGAAAATCAAATTTTGAAACCACTGCAAAACCATTAAGCAAGGAAAGAAGTGGATTATAGCAGTGGACAACATCACTTGAACTAGGAGAAGCGTTATCCAAATAAGTCCCTAGAAGCCTAAGCTGAAAAATTTTAGTATATGCAAACTGGTTCAATTGTTGAAACACAAAAGTAGGGTTTTTCTTTTGCAAATTCATATAATGACATCTACTTCCAAAAACCCTAAAGATAAGAGACAAAAATTGGAAGAAAGGCATCTAAATCAGGACTTAATTGATCAATGTCCAAGCTTTGGACAAAGGTACAAGAGGAATGCATAATTAAACCCTCTGTCTGAGCAATTGGAAGCTATAAACAAACAAGTGGGTGACACATGGACCCTGACAAGGGGATACGACTTGTTTATATACCACTACAGAAAGATGCACAAACACCAACCAATATCCAACCTATGGAGACTTAATTTGGGGAAGTTGGTGGTGCCCAATGTGTTCATCAATGTTGAATTGATCAAAGCACTTGCTAACAAATATGACACACAAACTCACATCATTAAATTGGAAAATGGATCTTCTTTCATCCCTATTATCAGAGATTATATATCTATGGTGTTCCAACTAGACACTAGTATTGAAATGAAGTTAAGGATTAGGGATCTACTAAACAAATATCATAACCTGAGCATTGGCTACAAAAGGTGGAGATTTCCATTACACAGGCCCCGTGATGAGGGAAATCGACTCAAAGTTTTTTCAAGGGAGGAACAACCTCCATATTCTGTTAATTTACACAAATTATTTTGTTTTCTAAGTTCTTGATGTGGATGCCCCCACATTTATGGAGATAGTACCCATGGTCCTAACAACTGATGTATAGAGTCAGGATGCTCGACCCCTCGATTACGCCGAGTACTTAGCCAATGAACTTCACAATGACCTTGTTTTTGTCAAAAAAAGAGAGGAAGGCTTCCATTTCAAACACTATTCATTATTCATGCATTTGGTTCTGTATGAGGGATAGAATGAGGGAATTTTGGATGAATGTTTAAGGATAAGAGACTTAGATGAAGATGGAAACACTAGACCGATGCAGATGTGGAATGCTATATGGGACAACCGGTGTGTAAGATCACATTATTTTTACTTTGAGGAATATTTTGTGAAACCTATATATAAGGTACTGGGTCACCCATGTGACTACAGTCTGTCACCTAAGATACAAAGGTTATTAAGACCTAAGGATAAAGATGAGAAAGGAAGGGTCAATCACAATTGGGGTGATTGGTATGCTTACAATGATTGTACAAAGATTAGAGTGTATGGGTTTGAAGGAGCACCATTTCTACTACCAAAAACTTGTCCAAACATGATTGCTTACTTAGAGATTGTGAGGCAATTGGCCTATTCAGATTTCATGCACCTTAAAATTCATAACAAGCAATCACCAATTCCCAAGACATTGTGCTTCAAATATTTTATTGTAGTTTCTGAGAAAGGCTATGAGTTAATTGATAAAAGGATAAAACATTACAATTTTCCTAAAGGAAATGCAAGGGAGAAGTTCAATCTCAAACATTTTATAAATAATGTCAAAACAAGCAAAAAAATGAAAGGCTACCCTCATGTACTTTTTGAGAATGATGATTTAATAAGGAATATTGATGAGCATCACGCTGCTAGGAGAAGAAACCTGTATAATAGAGTGATGATGGAAGAAGCCTGGAAAACATGCAATAATCCTTTATATGGAGGTTCCTTTTGGACATTGAAGATCCTATAAAGAGATTGTATGCCCTAATTTCACATGAAGTAGAGCTCACTAGGGATGTGCCTCCTTGGTACACACAAAAGGAATAAATGAAGACATTGGAGGAATGCAAGCTGAAAATGAAAACCCACTTTGTCAGCTCTCTCCTCAGCCTACACCAAACGTTAGCTTCTCTGTTGACACATCTATTGAAGGACAAGAAGAAGTGGGGAGTGAAGATGAAGACGTGCAGGTAGTTGAAACTATGATTGGAAATTATGAACCTCCAATAGAAAGAAACATTGTTGTGATGGAATCCCCAAATGATCTTTTAAATGATGTAAGAAATGGTGCTAGTAAGAAGTTTGTTTCTGATGATGATTTTTTCAAAATCTCTGAATTTAAGACATTTATTTATGAATACAAAGGAAAATTAGTTAGGGAAGGAATCAAAGATATTACACCTGAGAAGGAAGGAGAAGCCTTAAAGAGGCTACAAGAAGAAGTGGATAGAGAAATGGATAACATTACCCCAGAAAGAGGGAGGGAGTTACTAGAGGAAGAAGGGGTTATGTTGATCCCTGGATGGGATATGATCTTAGCCATTGTATTCGACAGCTTTTGGAGAATCCAAAACAATAACATCTAGTTGAGTACATAAGAGGTGGATAGAGTATATACGGGATCAAGGTTCAACCCTGATAATGCAACTTTATTGATGTGGGCTTTATACCCACCAAATAAGAAACCTATAATCATTAACGACCTTGATAAATCATTCGGTCACCTCCTTGTGCAATGAGTTAAAGACAATAATCCTTTGGAGACTGCAGATCTGAACATTAATGTTGCTCGATTCACTAAGGCCCAAATTGAGACATTAGTGAAAGATAATAAAATGTATATAACCGAAAATGAGAACCTGAGGCAAAATATTGTCAGTTATAAATACAAGCTTTCATCTTCTTCAAATACCTACTCTCCATGGTTAGACACTAATAATGTAGGGTGATAGAAGCTGCGAATGATACTACCTATTGGAAACATAGAGTTGAAAGATTCCAGAAAAGGAGTGATAAATTAGAAGTGGAAATAAAGTCCCTCAAGTTTAAAATGGTCTCATAACTGATAAAGAAAATATTTGAAAAAGTGATTGAGAAATCTGATGAGGTGTGGACTATTCACAGTAAGACACATATTGCCTTCCAAGAACATAAAAAGTTACAGCTTAGAATGATGGAAAAGAAGGAGGAGTTAATAGCCAAAGGAAATGTTGACAAGCAGGTGTTCAAGAATTATGATGGACTAATTAATATGCATGAGAAGTTTCATACTGTGTTGACACAAGAGCTCAACAATTCTGACCAACCCCTGTATATGGCCCTACCTAAATTTTTTGATGATGTGGAAGAACTAAAAGAACATAGCATATGGAAGGATGAATTGGATCAGCTATTACCAGTGGCTCTTAACAAAGTAAATGATGAATCAATGATATTGGAAAATACACATTCGTAGTTAGAACAAATATTCACTCTAGAATTTATTATGAAAGATATAATCTCAAATGCTGATACATTTTCCAACACCAAATACATCAAGCATCTTTCCAGAGTTCACTTGTTAATTGTTTGAACATCATAAGGGTTGGAGGCTTCATCGAAGTCACACAAAATCAAACACACTATCACAGAGAGAGGACCTTGAACAGATCTTAAGTGGTTTCAGGTACCTTACGGAGACTAACGGACTGTGGTGCACTATGATTGTTGTGGACTTCATCATTATCTTTGTTAATTTCATATGTTAAGAGTTTTAGTTTATGTTTAACAAAATATAAATGAAGAGACACCACTCTACATGTAACGGCCTGAAGCTTGTCGCTTCTTTTACATAAGGGAAAGCAAGGCCGAGGATCATATATCATCACCAAATTAGCATCATTATCATAGACATTTTTACACAATATCATATAAAAACTTTGGATATGAAATGTACTACCTTTTGAATTAATATAATGGAGAATAAAGTTTAATTCAGTGGCCAAATTATTGGTGTTCAGTTGTTTTGTTGATTCAAATTCATATATGTTATCCTGTTGTCTCTAGAATGGTCTTTTCCTATTATTTAAATTAAATATATCAAGGATATACTTAATTTATCAAGGCACATTTGCTATTCTTGTGTGATTAATTTGACTGGCTCCTTCAAGGAAGGATTAAATTCTCTTAAGTAATCACAGTAACTTGGAAAGATACCATTGGGATTCATAAGAAGAGCTTGGTAACTGATAACTTTACACATTTATACAAAGTATAAACTCCTAAAGTGTCAAAACAATTAGAGTAAAGCCAAGAAGAAGGATTCACATATCATACATATCTTGACTCCATCTACCCAATAGGAATAGGTATTGATCACATTCACCTCAAAACAACACTTCACATAAACTTTATTCACATATTTGAATTTCAACATTAGGAGTAAGAGTAGCTGTTAAGTTTGCATCTCTTTCACATTTCATGACATTGTGGATAGATCCCTAAAGTTAAAGAAGTCACAAAACCTTTAAATCTTCATCAATTATTAAGGTACACCCGCCTAGGTCTAGTAGAGCCTGAAGTGCAGTGAATTCTCAACCACATTGGTTGAATCCATTTGTTAGCCAAAAAATTGTAAGCCTGACCATAGAGCTTGGCATCCTCTTAGAGTTTGCAATCTGCATTTTTGGGAACTAACAAAGTGATCTTCTGTTTCACCCAAGCTAGTATTAAATGTCACCATATATTTGAAAATGGCCTCTTCAAACGTTTCCTTATCTACATCATTGGCATTCAAATACATTTCAATAATTTCCTTCAACATGCCAAACTTTGCAATACCATTGAATAATGCATCTAGGTTCATGGGACTATGCATACGAACCGAAGGGAATTCCTCTTTCTCTTTTCTCTTCTTAGTACTGATCTCTTCCTAAGAGACACTTGACTTTCTTTTTTAGACCAATTGGGGTCCTTCCTCTTCCTCTTCTTCATCTTCGTAATTGACATAATTCTCTCTTGTTTCCTTTTCCTTCTTCATTCTCTTTAGAGTCTTTTGTTGCACAGGGGTGTTGGATGTGTCTTTCTTCTTAGAACCACCTGTAGGTTTTGTTCTGGAGGACTTTGGAATAGGAGTGGAGGTTGGGGTCCTACTTGAACTTCTTGTTCTCTGTGGATTTTGCAAAGGATAAAATGTGCTTTTAGATTTCTCCGCAAGGTCTTCAGGGGTACCAAACTCCCTTTCCAAATCAGCCTTCATCTTCTCAACTTTTTCTTCAATGTCCTTTTTCTTTTCTAGGTTCACTTGACTTTTTTTTTTCTTCATAAGTGCCAAACCTTTCCACAGTTGTATCTCTAGGTTTTCTCAACACAATCTTTACAAGGGGAATGATTTCAAATTCTACAACCTCATAACCAAGCTCTAGAGCCCAAATAGTTTTGGGTTCAAATGCTTCCATGTAGCAATAATCTTTGCTAACCATAAATGTTATATCATTATTATACTTTATCACAACCTCTATTGGAATTCTTTCTCTTTCTTGCATCTTTTCTTGAAATGTTTTGAAAAATCCCAACATTGTCTTTTGGGACTCAAAATATCCAAATCTCATAAAATGATCTCTAATTTGAATAGATAGTAGAATATTGTCTGACCATACTACATTCTTTTCTCCAGGTAAATAATTTAGAAAGTAAAACATTAAGCAAATAATTAGGGTACCATACCGGAAAGGGTACCTTGACTCTTTTGTCTTCTACAAATTCTCCAACAACTACAATCTCAAGAGTTCACACAGGTTAAAGTCCTAGCCTTCCTTCACCATCTGGTCTGTTGTGTGAATCATATTAGTATAATTCTCTTTGTTTGTATACAATATCTTGTAGCCAATCATCATTGAAGCATATTTCACTGCCAAATCTTCAATCATTTACCATTATGGCACACTTGCCAAACTTGGCTCTGGTAAGCTTCATCACCACTTCATTCTCTATGGCCTTCATTGTTTGGACTGGTCCAATGGAGCTCAAACTAGTAACAACCCTAATTACCTCTTTAGTTATCATGTACGACATGTCCAACCACATGAATTTGTCATGCATTCTACTTAGAACATACTTCACCCACTCATCTTCATAACAAAAATTAGGAAAACCTGTCCACACATCCAACTTCTTCTCTGTCAAGCTGAAATACTCTGGTTTCAACTCGAAATCATCTCTAGTTAACACGTTTTCCCTGAATTTTTCCATCTTCAAATGATCATATTCATCCATCTTCGTATGAATGTATATACACACATCCTCTATGTGCATCACCCCACTAGGAACCCTAGAAAACAAACCATTGTCCATTTCCATTGACTTGTATGGATACTTCTTAAACTTAGGTCTTGGCCTCTCAAGCACACCAATAACCTTGGGAGTAAACATTTTGGACTTTTCTGAGCTAGGGTTTGCAAGAAACAAATAAATACCTTGTGAAAATTCACTAGTAGGGTTTCATCCAACACTTCACAAATGCTTTAGATCTCATTTGCACTATTCTCCACTTTCAATTGCTCAAACACAAGTGACTTTTGAATATGAAAAATGAAATATAAATACCTTTCCAGTGACCTAAAAATGCACAATAAATGAAGGAAAGAAAGTTAGGTCAAAAGATCTCAAGCCCTCTCTGTATCATCACAAGTACCTTTAAACATTCTGTAAATCTCTGCAACAAGATATTTTTCACCAAAGATTTCACCAACAACCTACACATGTACCAATATGTTGAAAACATTAATATCTCATCTTTGGTAGGGGGATGAAAAGTTTTTTGTTAAAACTCCCTTGAGCCAATGTCTTTTTTTAGTTTTTGGAGGAAACATCTGTACCAGAATTTGGTATAGACACATTCTTCACTTCATTCTATTTCATTTTCTTCCATATCTTGTTCATTTCCTTCTTTACTTCAACCAGATCAAACTTCTTTACTGGATCAATCTTCTTTTGTGGAGCTGAGGGTTTCACATTCTTTCCTCTATAAAAGTTAGTTATGTGCCCTAGTTTATGGTGTAGGGGCACCTAGTGAAATTGTGCAGTTTTGGTCTAAGGTTGAGTTTTTATGTTGTTGAGTCTAATTGTGATGTAATAGGGTCTATTTAGACCATTTTCAATGTAATAAGTCTCATGGGGTCGGTTTGAGTACAAGTTGTCAAGTTTTTTCATTTGTTGCAAAAGTTGCTTTGCAACTTTGCAATTTTTGTCTTGTTTGGGAGATGAACGGTCATGTGGTTCAAAAGTTGGTTATAAACCATTTAATGGCTGAACTAGTTTAAATATGCCTGAAAGAGTTTGAGGCAAGGTTCTATTGAAGATTGTGGTGTTGAAGCAATAAAAAAACTTCATTTTTATGCAATTTCTTGTGTTACTCTACTGCTACAGGCCTTTGTACAATTTCATACAAATAGGAAATGTAATAATCTTCATTGGAATGGTCAGAGGGATGTGTTAGACTTCTTTTCAATTTCTCTTTTTCCCTAATATCCAATTATAAGCACTCTTCCACCGATCTAGGGTGGCAAGACTCAATTCATCCTGAATGTTGAACCTTAGTCCATTCATATATCTTGCTATCTTCTCAACTTCATCTTCAACATGACCTTCTCTAAGGCTCAATTTGTGATTATTCATTTGTATAGGCCATGACATCCATTTCCTTTTGCTTTAAGTTTTGCAACTTCTTGAATGTTTGAATTGCATGGTCATTGAGCAAGAATTGGCTCTTAACCTTAGAGACCATCCTATCCCATGAATTAATTTTTTCTTTTCCCTTTTTCACTCTCTCCTCCTGTACATAGTTCCACCAATTTAGGGCAAGGCCTTTCAATTTGGTTTTAACAAACTTTACCTTTTGTTCCTCTGCTACCTCCTTGTATTCAAAGTAGTTGTCGAGTGCATCAATCCAATCCAACACTTCTTCACTATCTATTTTCCCATTATACATGGGAAATTCCATTTTCACTTCAGTGGTCTCTCCTCTGACAACCTTCAACATCTTCACCATCCTTCTTTCATCAGGGTCCAACTCATCATCACCTTGGACTCCTCTTTGATGGTTTTCATTCTCACCCTCTTCCTCTTCCTCTCGGTCCCTCTCCTCTTTAGTGGCCTTACTTCTTCTTTGGTTTGTTTCCAATGCTGCAAGTCTGGCTAACATAGCTTCTTGAGACTCCTTCATCATCCTTATTTCTCTAGCAATGACTACACTACCTTTTCCTTCAATTTGCAACTTTCCCTTCTTCAAACTTCAACCTCTTTTCCTTCAAAAGATCAAAACCTATGCTTTGATACCAATTTGATGCAGAGCAGGGGTGGAGATCTCTTACCAAAGTCTCACAATAGAGTGTGATGCAAGTGGGTTTGCAATTGGAGCAGTCTTGAGCCAAGAGGGTAGACCTGTGGACTTCTTTAGTGAGAAACTTAATGAGGCAAAAAAAAAAGTACTCTTCTTATGACTTAGAATTGTATGCAATGGTTCAAGCAATGAAAAAATGGAGACACCATCTCCTTCCCAAGGAATTTATTATTTTTACTGACAATCATTCTTTGATTTTCTTGAACATCTAGGACAAGTTGAGCCACATACATGTGAAGTGGGTGGAGTACCTACAAAGTTATATTGTCATCATAAACCACAAAAAAATAAAGTCAAACAAGTGGCAGATGCCTTGAACAAAAGGTCAATGTTGGTGCAAGAAATTCAACTTCAAAGTGTGGGAATAGATGCCTTGAAAGGTATGTATGAAGGAGATGAGGACTTTAAAGAGGTATATGCTATTTGTGATCAGTTTAAGGGTGCTTTTCATGATGAATATTCTGATTTTTTGTTACAAGATGGATTATTGTTCAAGGGTGCTCAGTTATGTGTTCCAAAGTGTTGCATGAGAACTAACTTGATAAAAGAGAAACATTGTGGAAGCTTAGGAGGTCATTTTGGTGTAGATAAAACATTGGAAAAAGGTAAGGATATTTTACTATTGGCCAAAGATGCAAGTGGATGTTAGAAAATTTGTGGAAAGTTGTGTAATTTGCCAAAGAGCTAAGGGTTCTAGTTCAAATGTAGGTCTTTACCAGCTCTTACCAGTACCTAATAGACCATGGGAGTCTCTTAGTATGGATTTTGTGTTAGGTTTTCCAAAAACTCAGAGAGGTTATGATAGCGTGTTTGTTGTTGTTTATAGATTTAGTAAAATGGCTCATTTTATTCCATGCAAGTGCACAAATGATGCTTCTTATATTGCAGGGCTATTTTTCAAAGAGATAGTTAAAATTCATGGTCTACCATTGACTATTGTATCAGATAGGGATTCAAATTTTGTAGGTCACTTTTGGAGGACCCTTTGGAGGAATCTTGGAGCAAACTTGACCTTTGGTATTGCCTATCATCCACAAATAGATGGGTAGATTGAAGTAGTCAATAAGTCACTTGGAAATCTGCTTAGGTGCCTCACAAAGGAACATGGACAACAATGGGACTTGGTTCTTCCACAAGCTGAGTATGCCTATAATGAATCTATCAATAGAAGCATTTGGAGAAGCCCATTTGAGGTGGTGTATGGATTGAAACCTAGAGGTGTGTTTGAGCTCAGGGATTTGAGTGGAATCGAGAAGGAGTGCTAAGGGAGAAGCATTTGTAGAGGCCATGAGGGAAATACACTAACAGGTTAGACCATGATTTTTTGTGTTGTTGAGTCTAATTGTGATGTAATAAGGTCTATTTAGACCATTTTAAATGTAATAAGTTTCATGGGGTCAGTTTGAGTACAAGTTGTCAAGTTTTGTCATTTGTTGCAAAAGTTGCTTTGCAACTTTGCAATTTGCCTTTTTTGGGAGATGAATGGTCATGTGGTTCAAATGTTGGTTATGAACCATTGTTTTGTGGTTGAACAAGTTTAAATATTCCTAAAAGATTTCGAGGCAAGGTTCTATTAAAGATTTTGATGTTGAAGTAATAAAGAAAATTCATTTTTCTGCAATTTCTTGTGTTAATCTACTACTACAAGCCTTTGTACTATTACGTATAGATAGGAAATGTAATAATATTCATTGGAATTGTTAGAGGGATGTGTTATCCTTATTTTGGTTTTGGTTTGAGAGGTTTTCATTGAAATTGAAGCGAGTTAGAGCCAAAACTTTGAAAGTGGTTTGAAAACACTAAGGCAAGAGGGTTTGAGCAAGAAAATGGAATAAATCACCATTACATTGGTGATATTCTCTGAAAATCAGTGGAATGGAACTAGATAGGGTATTTTTTATGTTTATTAGGATTGTAGTTGTAGGGGATGGAGTTAGGGCCCTGTTTGTGCAAGCCCTAGCCTACTATCTCAATGTATTAGGCTAGTTTTGATAGGTAGAGGTAGGGTTTTGATGTGGAGTGAATTTGTGAATGTATTAGTGGATAAAATCTATTGTTGCAGACCCCATGTGACCTATTTAGTACTGTGGAGTGCATATTGGTGATTGGAAGAAGGTTTACCAAATACTTGCTTTGTAAAAGAGGTCTAATTGGGCTTAAGGGTAGCGTAGCAGTCCCATTTTGGAGGTGATGTTCTGAAACAACCCTAAGCAAAAATATGATATGTTGAAGAAGTACATAAAGGGTACTCTAAATGGTAATTGGTTCATGGGTTTGAGGCCTTCTCTAAAAGATATGCTAGATTTTCATTGTTTCATGTGCTACAAGGGAATATGAGGTATTTGTGAGTTAGACACCAAGTTGGGGTTTTCTAGGTTGGAAGATTGCTCAAAATTGATTGAATTATGATTGGTAAGAGATCTCCACCCCTTATTTGCATCAGTTTATTTCATTTATAGCATGTGACACCTTTTTGTTGAACAAACTTACTTCTTTCCTTTTTAGATTTGCATTCAAAAGCCTTATGCCTAAACCCAGTGCATGAGTAATAGTAACCATGAATGATTGATGCATTATACCATCATTGTAACCATTCGTCATATGTATTTTTCATTCACTAGCCTTATGACCAAATCTATTGCATGCATGGCATTGACCAAAAATGATTGAAAATTATGATTTATCCTACTTCTACACTCTACAGTTCTATGTCCAAATCTATTGCAAAAATAACAATAACCATTAAAAGATGAATACCTTTGTGCAGATGGTTGTCTAATAAGAGGTCTCTTGAAATATTTCTTTTGGTTCTGGACATGTTTGACATTGCTCTTCTTATTTCCAGTCTTCCTTTGTTCATTGTTCTTCTGTTCAACATTGTTTGGTGTCTAATTTTCCTTAGAACTTTCTCCTTTTTCAAACCCTAATCCTTCTTTTTCCTTAGAATCCTTTTGACTAGCAAGCATATCATCAAGCAAGGTGGAGATCTTCTTGAATCTTTGCTTTCTCCAGATCTATCCTCATGGTCATAATCTCTTCTTCAAGTTTTGAGCATTCTTTGGACTTGTCTATCAATTTAGCATTCAAGCAGTCTTCAACTCTTTTTCCTTCTTCAACTTGCACTTTTAGATTAGTGATTGTCTCATTTGATTGCTTAATTTGCTCATTTGTTTCCTTGAGTTGCTCTTTAAATTTCTTGACTTGATTACTCAACTTCTTGATGCACTCATCTACTTCCTTAATATTTTCTTTCAGATCTTTATTCTCACATTCTGCTTTATCCAAATCATCAAGAGCATATTTGAGTTCTCCTTCCATATCAATTTCATAGTCTTCTTCAGTAAACCCTTCCATCATGATCTCTACTGGGGGATAGGATACTTCCTAGTTGCTATTTGTTTAACCTCCAAGATATACCTCAGTGATTAAGCTAATTGAAGGAACCTTGCTCTGATACCAATTGTTGAACACTCAGAATACTAAGAGGGGGGGTGAATTAGTATTCCCTAAAATTCATTAACTTAAAAGTGCATTCAAATCATCACTTTGATCTTGTAGAAATGGAAATAAACAATTAAAGCATTCACCACAATAAACAACACAAGAACACTAGATTTACGTGGAGAACCCCAGAAAGGGAAAAACCACGGTGAGGATTAACTCACAATATATTATAACCGATTACAATAGATTTATAGATTAGATGAATCACTGTCCAAAAAGAAAGGCTCACTTCCAAGGGCTCACTGCCCAAGAGGATCACTTCTTCTAGAATCACAAAAGATACAGAAAAGAGTGGGTGGCCAGAGAATGAACTACTAACAATGCATCTGCAATATGTTGAAGATATAGTTCCAATTAGGCTAAAAAAATGACTTTACACACTTCATCCTTCACCACTATCACCTTTTGCACATCACATACTCACATATATCACATCTCTTCGTCCACACTAAAGTGACCTTATATATATGCATATCTTCTGCAAACAAAAGAACCATCAATTAGGTCGAGCTAATTAGATGAAACGTATGACACCATTGTTGGAAATATGAATGAACAATAACCCACTTAAAGCTACAATCTTCAATGGATCAACCAAGAAAGTGATGCATCATGAGAAAAAATACGATTTGATCAAATGATGATCTATGATGAATTGATCAAGAAATTCTAGATATCAAATCAATAGATCATCATTTGATCAATCATCTATCTTCTTGCTCATGTTGCAACACTTTCTTTTGGATGGTGTCTTTCATGGTTTGATCCTTTAAAGACTACAACTTCAAGTGGGTTATTGTCCATTCATATTTCCAACATGGTATTAGAGCACAGGCCATGCAAATTCCATCTCAAATTGGAAAGTTGAGCTAAGGATATTTTCATTGCAAATTGGAGGGTTTGCATTTTAGACTAGTTTCCATCATCTAGGAGGTAGCTAATTTCTAGAGCAGATTGGGTCAGTCTGACCCTTCCGTTGCATACAAAAGGCCCAAAATCCCCCATCTTTATATAAAATACTTCATATTTTTAAGTAAATTTATTTTTGGCAATTTTTCAAAAAATTTAGGTGACTATCTTAAATTTGGTGGCCAAATGACCATCATAGAAGCCCCCTCATGTCTTAATTAGACAGTTTTCTTAAAATCGTCATAACTTTTGACTTGGGTATTAGATTTTCAAAAATGAGATATCGTTGGAAAGATGGTTTGAGCACTTTCAAGTGGTGTAAATATTATTATCATATTGTACTCTTGGAATATTTTATTGCAGCTTGAAGTGAAGGTTCCCTTTTGGACTCCTGAGCTTGTATCTTTCACCAGTTTGTCAAATTTTGGATATTCCAGTGGAATTGCAAAGGTGATTTATAGCTCTATCATTTTGTTCATCTACTTTTTTTAGATTCAGGTATATTCTATTGAGTTCTTGCAATTTGTATTTTCTTGATAACTTGACATACTGCAATTTGGAGAAGGCTTATTTGTGTTGGAAGGCTTCATTTTTTAGTTGTTTATCAAATTTTGGATATTTGGAATTGAGATTTTTCTATCATTCATCTATTGAAGGGTATTCTATTGAGTTCTTGCAATTTGAGGTATTTTCTTGTTTACTGCAATTTAGGCTTATTTGTGTTGGAAGGCTTCTATCAGTTTCTAATTCTATTGAAGGGTAATGTCTTTGTTTTTTTATATATCTATCATAGTTCATTATGGGGTTTTCATTTCATCCCTCTCTGATTATCTTAAAAAAGAGAAACTATAAACAATGGAGAGATGTCATCATAAACCATCTCCAATCACTTTAGTTGTTACCACATTTGTATGGTTTAATTCCCCCTCCAGATAAAGGTATCCAAAAATTTGCTTGGAGTTGCAGAAGGTATGATGTCTTAGAGGTTATTGCAATGCATGTTGATGATGACATTTTGAAATCTATTGATCATTGTGATTGTCCTCATACTCTTTGAACTAAGATTTCAGAGCTATATGGAGATCTTGATACTCCATTCCCTAATGATCCTGATTCAAAATGTCACGTGCCTTTTCATTCTTCAGACATGATACCCTATGATCATAATACTATGCAGGAGTTTATAGATTTGGAAAGCTTTGAATCTTCAGATGAGGATGCCAAGGGTTTTTTAGATGCTCCTTCTTCTCCATCAGAGACGGTTGTTGTAATTTCACATTTAGTGATTCCTTGTGCATATTCATTAAGGCTCCTATCATTTGTGTTCAACAAGACCATTCATCTTATGTTGATGATTCATTGAGCACGTTCGGTGATTCATTACAACCAATATCTCATTGTCTTCCTGATTGGGATTCCTATCTATTAAACATTGCATCCTTTTTGTCGAGTCTCACATTTCGTATTTGGAGGAAATATTTGAGGGGTTATCTCTCCTATTTGATGACAACCATCGCAAAATTTTTGTCAACCCATCTTGGTATTTGGATATTGTGTTGTGTTATGGAGACCAATCAAACTCAAATGGGAAGATCACCAATATTTTATTTAAATTTTCTTCACTTATTAAATATTTATGTTGCACTTGTATTTAAAAAAATCAGTTACAAATAAATAGTAAATGTTGGAAGTGATCAATTAAAATTATATAATATAAAATTAAAAGATAGCTGAAAATATTAAATGTAGCCGCCCAAAAGAAAATGTGTTATTGGGTGCATGAGGAAAAAAAAATGGCCACACTTCATTTGTAATTAATGGGACATGTGTAGGAGCATATACAAACACTGAGTGATGAGTTTTGAGGGCAACAGGTCATGAAAAATGTTAGCAAAAATTTACAGTCTTGTATCTAGAAAAACACAAGAAGAGCTGTGGGTACACGCAACAAAGGCTGTGTAAAAACAATAGTGGTAAAACGTGGAGAAAAATGTTGTTGCAGGTTGCAATGGTTGTTGCAAGATTTGTAAAGGTTATTTACTGGATGTTTAATAAATATTGGACCCTGTGCTGGTAGATGTAGCCCAGTTTTGGGTGAACCATGTTAAATCTTTGTGTTGTCTTATTACTGCTATAATTTTATGTGTTCTATTTCTCTATTTTATTGATCAAATTTGCATTTAGCTGATATAAATTTTCCTCCTAACCCTAAAAATTGGTATCAGAGCATATTGTGGTTAGTTATCCTCTACAAAAATATCTCACAACTGAGTGGGAGTCTTACAGTTGAGTGGGAGTTATGACATACGAGGGTAAGTCGAAGGTAGACAAATTTAATGGGAAAAACTATCAGTTATGGAAGATGCAAATGGAGGACTATCTCTATAAAAATGATTTATGGCAGCTATTAGAAGGGAAATCCAAGACACCCTCAACTATGTTTGATGAGGATTGGGATATTCTGGATAGAAAGGCACTTGGTAGTATTCATCTATGCCTAGAACAATAAATGGCTTTTAATATTTCAAAAGCAAAGACAATTGAAGAGTTGATGCAAACCTTGGAAAATCTGTATGAAAAGCCTTCCGCTTCGACTAAGGTATTTATTATGTAGCATTTATTTAATATGAAAATGGTAGAAGGTGGGTCAGTTGTTGATCATTTAAATAAGTTTAATACAATTACCATTCAATTAACTTATGTAAATGTAAATTTTGATGAAGTTAGGGCTCTTTTGATTATGTGTTCTTTGCCTAAAATTTGGAATAGCTTGGTAATGAATGTTAGTATTATGTTTTTGATTCAAATATGCTGAAATTTGATGATGTTGTTGGTGTTATTTTGAGCGAGAAATTTGTAGGAAAAGCTTTGGTGGTTCATCCACATTAGGTAGTGTTTTGAATGGAAAAATTAGGGGCAGAACAAATGAGTGAGGAAAGAATTCTGGAGGTCTTGGGAAGTCACAAGGAAAATCAAAGGACAATAGGTCCCAATCTAGAGACAAGAAGGATTATTGGTAAGACAAAAAGGAAGGTAGTAAAGAGGAAAATATGACAAGTAATAAATCTAATGAGGATGATTTGATTCTTTCCTTTGATAATGTTGATGATTCTTGGGTGTTAGATTCAAGGGCTTCATTTCATTCTACGCTCCATAGAAGTTATTTTCTTGATTATGTCCAAGGGGATTTTGGGTTTGTTGGACTTAGGGAACACTAAGAGGGGGGGTGAATCAGTGTTGAGAAATATTCAAACAATTAATTCTGATCATAAACTATTTGCAACACATAAACAAAAATAAAGATGCAAGCACATGAGCAAGATAATCAAAGCACCATAACACCAATATTTTTACGTGGAAACCCTGTTAGGGTAAAAACCATGGTGGATATTAATCCACAATTTATAGTATGTTAAAAGTATGAACAAAAGAGAATGCACTTGCATTCAGGCACACTTCCTAGAGCTCACTGCTCAAAATAAAGAAGGCTCACTACCTTACAAGAAGTTTGTGATTACAACAAAAATTGAACTAAGAGGATAACATCCACAAATGCCTGGGTTCAGTTCCAATGAAGCACATAAAATAGATTTTGGACCTTCTGTCCAATTCACACTTCTGCTCTGCTTTGCTCTGCTCTGCTACACAAAAACCTTCTGCTACACAAGCAAAAATTTACTCCCAGATCTTCTGATGTACACTCATACAACTGTTTTGCACTTTTTCGTACACACACACCTCACCACACCATTCACTCACCAAAATGAATTACCGATCTCATATATATATCCACTAACAAAGATTTCATTGCTTCAAGTTGGATTTTACAAAACATGAAATATTCTCCAATAGTCGGCTCAAATCATGAGAAATCTTTAATGCACACCCGCACAAGTCGGCTAAGACGTAGTTGGGACCCAAAACAATATTCTCAAACTTAGAAATAATTAAACAACTACTCCTTATACATCCACGACACACTACATTCATTGAGTTGACCACAATGAACAAATAAACATAAAATCATTCTACTGAATCTCTTAACTCGTACACCGTCTGCTGCAATACCATAAAAATTATCAATAAGGAAACATACATGCTCCTAAAACTTTCCTAGGGGTCCACAACACAAAATGATGATCCGGTGAAGCATACAGATCCACTATCTGACTGGATACCCTGTTCTTCATGTTTTTTGTCGGTAACACACTGACTTCTACATTTCCTGCCGGTATAAGTAGATCCTAATCTACGGACTGAGATAATGACTTCGGTTGCCATCAATGACAACACTAGAAGCCATAAATAGTCTTCCCAAGCCATATTCCAACAATCTCCCCCTTTGGCATTGATGGCAACATTTAGTGAAAAATGACTAAGTGTCATAACTAAAACTCAAAATATCAAAACACTGCTCCCCTTTAGAATGATAAAGCATTTTTCACTGCTCTCCTCCCCCTTTGACATCAATGACAAATATATTCTTTACTAAGCTCTCACTCCCCCTTTCAAAATTTGAAAATTTGAAATGCAATTGTTGCACAAATCAGAAAATTATTTTATACTTATCTTTTACTTCTGGAAGAAATTTCTTCCAGGCATCTACAACAATTCCAATAATGATTAACAAACTGTTATTTTCTGATGTTTGGTTAATGATCTAGATAAGGGATTTTGGAATTGTAATTGCTTCTTCCAACTTTTCTCCTTTCTTTGGAATCTCAATTTGCTGCTCCAATCTGCATTTAGTTAGATCCTTCACTTTCTAGAAAGTGTCCATGAGAGTGTTTCTGGCAAAGTGCACCTTTGCATGCTCAGCCTACAACTCATGAATTATGTTTTTTACTGCTCCATCCTAGTCTTGAAACATATTGTAATCCTGACCAATTTTGTTCAACTCACTCTCAATTTTCTCTAGCTTGTCCTTGTATTTACCAACCACATGAGGCTACCGAAGACAATAATTGTAGACCTTATTTGCTGAGTCAATGCATTGCCTTAACAAATTCATTTTCTTTTTCAGTTTGGCAAGAGACAGCCTAAACTGCTCCTTCAAATGTAAAATTACTTCTTCCTCTTTCCTGTCTAGAGGCACATAGGCCATAGCCTCCCTGATGCATGCAATCAATTCTTCTGGAAGACCATTCTACAAAATTTCTAATTCAATGTTGTTGTGCACAAAGTAACTGCCTAGAGTATCCTCAATAACATCATGTTCATAAGATGGTTCGTTTAACCACATGTCAGCAATCTTTTGCATTCCATCTTCCTCTTGAACAATCTTTAGTATCTTTGTCTTGAATAGAGCACTTTCTTCATCACTTTCTTCTGCTATTATCACATCCAGTTCCACTAATTCTTGTTCATCTCTAGGAGTGTAATCATCAGAATCTTCATCTGGTATATCCACAATTACCCACTCTTTGCCTTTATCTTCAGATTTTGGAGATTTGAGTGTCGGGGAAATGTTATATGCAAACTCTCGAGCCCTTTTCTGCTTCTTTTCCACCTTATCGGAAGAGGACCCAACTTCAACTGCTCTTACCGGAAGGGAAATGCCAACTATTCCAAACTTTCCCAACAATTCTCTAAATAAATTTTCATAAATTTTCTCACCATTTTTCATAATATTGAAATGTTTATAAATTTGCTTACAAATGGGTTCATTTTCCTTCCACACTACATTATCATTCTGAGGAAAGCAATTCAGAAAATACATCATAATTCATATAACTAGGGTACCAACCTGGAGGAATAGTTTGCATCTTTCGTCAATTGCACATTTTCCATCAACTGATCCTTCAACAATCCACATAGATCAAAGTCTTCATCTTCCATTATCATTTTGTGAGCGATATATACTACGCTTGCTGAGGTTGTGCCTTCCCTGTTTCTGAAGAATTTTTTATATGAAATTCCATGTGCAATGTACCTCGTTATTGGATCTTTGATCGTTGAAATTACTAGAGCCCTTTGATCTCCTGTTACTCCAGTTAGGGTTTTGACTTCAATGTTCTGAATCAACTTCTTTTTCAGCACAACACCAACATTGCATAATCCTATTAGATTTCTGATTACCTCTTTTGAAATTTGATAGGGTTTATCTAGAGTAAGGATATCATCATCCGATTTGTTCAAGATGAACTGAACCACTTTCGTGTTGACGAAATAAGGAAACTCATTCCAAATGTCCAAATTCTTGTGTTTTGCACTTCAAGCCACTTCAATTCATCGGATGGCAACAAATTTCTTACATCCCTGATCTTCCTACTACTATATTCATCCAAGTTCACTGTTCTTTTGATTTTTTTCATTTTACCTTCCGTAATGAACAAGGTTTTTCTTTCGAGCACAGGATTAGGAATTCAACAAGCAATCAAAAATACTTGGTGAATTTTCCACCAATTTTGCTTGACTTTGAAATTTCACTATAGAGGATCTCCTCTTCTTCTTCAATGCAAGGTGACAAATGAGTGTTCAAAACACCCCTTTTATAACTTTGCACACCTAAATTTTAGCTGCATTAAATAATTTTCCCTAGGAGTTCTGGTAACTCTATTTTCTTAGACAACAAGATAAAAATTCATCTGCGGACCCTCTACTTTTCATATTTCTGCAAAAGCGATCACTAATGCATTTGCAAACTTCTATAACAACTACTAACAATTTCCTTCATTTCGGTGCCAACTATTGATAGGGGATCAAATGATTTTTCTTGAGAAAAACTCCCCCTAGGCCAAAGGCCTAAGATCAATTTTCGGAGGGATTACCAGAGGCTGCTTCTGGTATGGGCGTGTTTCCTTCATCAGATTCACTCTTCTTTACCCACGTTTTCTTCATCTGATCTCTTATCTCTTCCAAAGACATTTTTCTTTTTCCTTTGTCATCTTCCTGTGAAATTATTCCTCTATATACCAGACCTCTTATATCCATGTTTTTGTTCCTGCAGAATCTTGCAATGTGACCAAATCTGTTGCAATTGTAACACACCATATTTCTCTGTCTAGACCACTCATTCCACAGGTTTCCTCCTGATTTGCATTGATTAGCAACATGCCCAAATTTTCCATAGGTGTAGCATTTAACATTCCTTACACTGACAGACATTCTTTTGCGTTTAATTGACTTTTGACCAAACTTGTTACAACTAAAACACTGACCGGGAAATGATGGACTGCCTGAATTTATTTTACTTCTACATTGAGTAGCCGTATGGCCAAATTTATTGCAAGCAAAGTAGTAACCGTTAAAATTATGAGCATTGGGTTGTCTTACCAGATATCTTCTACCTTTGTTCATCTGATTTCCTTGTCTGGAATCCTTGTGTTCAGATCCAAAGCTTTCTCCTTTCTCATAGCCAAGACCTCTCTTGTCATTTGCATTCTTTTATCCTTTAGTCAACTCATCAAGCTTAGCAGAACTGATCTTGAACTTCTCCTTGTACTCATTTGCAATAGTGAGTTCATCTCTGAGAATAACTATATGTCTTTCAAGCTCTTGTTCATTATTTTGGATTGTTGTAGTTCAATTTCCATTTGAATGAATCCACTGTTAACTTGGCTGCATTCCTCAAAATTTTCCTTTAAAGACTGGGCCAGATTCTCCTCAATCTTCTTTCTTTCTTCAATCTCCTTAGTTAGCTTCATCGCCACAGATTCCATTTCAAGCTTCAGAGTAGCATTGTCTCTTGCAAGTTTTTCACATTCTTCAGTTATCTCTTTTAGGGTTTGATTCAGGTGAACATCTTCTAAACTTTTATTCTCTTTTTGCTTCAGCTGATCACAAAGTTCCTTCATCTTTTCTCTTGACTCATTGATTTTGTCCTTTAATGATTGAATGAATTTCTCAACATCCACAAGATTTTTTTTTTAATTCCATGAGCTTTAGACTAATCAAGATCATCAAGTGCCACCATAAGCTACTGTTGAATACCACTAGAGTCCATTGTAATTCAAGATCCACCTCAAGTTGTTAAACTTCTACAGAGGAACCTTGCTCTGATACCAATTGTTGGACTCAGGAAACACTGAGAGGGGGTGAATCAATGTTCATAAATATTCAAACAATTAATTTTGATCATAAACTATTTGCAACACATAAACAAAAATAAAGATGCAAGCACATGAGAAAGATAATCAAAGTACCATAACACCAATATTTTTACGTGGAAACCCTATAAGGGGAAAAACCACGGTGGAGATTAATCCACAATTTATACTCTATTAAAAGTATGAACAAAAGAGAATGCACTTGCATTCAGGCACACTACCTAGAGCTCACTGCTCAAAATAAAGAAGGCTCATTTCCTTACAAGAAGTTTGTGATTACAAAAAAAATTGAACTAAGAGGATAGCATCTACAAATGCCTGGGTTCAGTTCCAATGAAGCACATAAAACAGATTTTGGACCTTCTGTCCAATTCACACTTCTACTCTACTTTGCTCTACTCTACTACACAAAAACCTACTGCTACACAAGAAAAAATTTACTCCCAAATATTTTGATGTATGCTCATACAACTACTCTACACTTTTTCACACACACACACACCTTCTCACCACACTGTTCACACACCAAAATGAATTACCGATCTCATATATATATATATATCCGCTAACAAAGATTTCATCGCTTCAAGTCGGCTTTTACAAAACATGAAATATTCTCCAATAGCCGGCTCAAATCATGAGCAATATTTAATGCACACCCACACAAGTTGGCTAAGACGTAGTTGGGACCCAAAATAATATTCTCAAACTTAGAAATAATTAAACAGCTACTCCTTATACATCGGCGACATGCTATATTCATTGAGTTGGCCACAATGAACAAATAAACATAAAATCATTCTACTGAATCTCTTAACTCGTACATCGACTGTTGCAATACAATAAAAATTATCAATAAGGTAGTTACATACATGCTCAAAAAACTTTCTTGGGGGTCCACAACACAAAATGATGATCCGATGAAGCATACAGATCGACTATATTACTAGATACCCTGTTCTTCATGCTTTTTTCTAGTAACACACTGACTTCTACATTTCCTGCCGGTATAAGTAGATCCTAATATGCAGACCAAGATAATGACTTCAGTTTCCATTAATGACAACACTAGAAGCCATAAACAGTCTTCCCAATCCATATGCCAACATGGTTGGCTTATTTGGGAGATAATGAACCTTGTCAAATTGTTAGAAAGGGAAGAATCAAGATTAAGTTGTAGAATGGGAATCATTGGCTACTATAAGAGGTAAGGCATGTTCCAAGGTTAAGAAAAAAAATAATTTCAGCAAGGCAACTAGATGATAAAGGTTGTGTTACATTTAATGATAAAAATTGGAAGGTTACAAAAGGTGTCTTAGTGGTAGAAAAATGTGTGAAAGTAGGCACTTTATATCTTTGTATAGGTCATACTACTCCTACTTTAGCTATTGTAGATAAAAATCAAACAAGTTGCTGGAAAAAATAGCTACAATAGTTATTGCAGGTTTGACAGTAGTTGTTGTGGGTTTTGTAACAGTTTTAGGAACAATTGTTGTAGGTTAGCAAGCAAAAAATCAGACAATTGTTGCGGGTGAAACAAAATTGTGGCATAATAGACTTGGGCCTATGAGTGAAAAAGCTATGAAATTAATTCATTCTAAGAAAATTTTACCAAGTCTAAAATGTGTTAATATGGATTTATGTGAAAGTTGTGTATGGAAAACAAAAGAGAGTTATTTTTCTCAAGGATGGGAAGCAAAAGAAAGATGAGAAATTGGAGCTTGTGCATACGAATGTATGGGGACCAACTCAAGTATCTTCTCTCAATGACTCTTGATATTATGTCACTTTTATTGATGATGAAATAAGGAAGGTATGTATTTATTTCTTTAGGTAAAAATATGATGTATTTGAAAGTTTTAAAAAATGGAGAAGCTTGGTTGAGAATGAGATGGGTAAAAATTTGAAATGTCTCAAATCTAATAATGGTGGTGAGTATTGTAGTAAAGAGTTTGAAGATTATTGTTCCTCTAATGGTATTCATAGGCATAAAATGGTTCCAAGGACTCCACGGGAAAATGGAGTGGCTAAGCACATGAATAGGAGAATAATGGAGTGTGTAAGGAGTATGAGATTACATGTTGGGTGATGAGTCCAATTAATGGCTCAATTTTGATAGGGTTTATCATATATTTGTTGTTGTTGTTATAGACTTTGGCACCTGGTTGTTGAAATTTTCCATGTTATTTCCTTAAATCCATAAACCTTGGGCATAAACTTATCCTTGTGACTTTTAATGACATTAACATGCCATGTGAATTATCTATGTTAATATTACATGTAGTTGAATGGATGTTACTTTAAGGTAATTATAGATATGCAATTGTTTGTGCATGCTAATGTCATTATGTAGGTTCACATTAAGATGCTGATGTCAACAAAGCTTGCAAAGTGGAAGAAACTCCCGCTAGCTGGTTAGTTGCTAAGAAAGTAAAAAAAAATGGTCATTTAGAGGTCAAAGGAGGGAAAAATCTCAATGGAGGGAAACTTCCAGTGGAGGGAAATTCCTAGTTTGAATGAAAGATTGTAACTACCTTTTAATGGTCATGTTTGTTAGTTGAGCAAATCTAGGGAGTGTATTGTGTTGGATTCTCATTGGGGCAAGTATGCTTTGACCAAATCTAGCGCATGCATAACTTTCTCCCTCTTTTATATGCTTTCAATAAATGGCATCCTCCTATTTTGTTGGAGTCGACTGCCTAGGTAGTTAGGGTTAATTAGAAGTTTTTCCCTCTATAAATAATGGTTAGATGCCCCTTTTCATTAGGTTGGATGTTCTGAGATTGTACTTGCATTTTCCAGTTTTAGTAATACAGTCATATTGCTGATATGTTGTAATCATGCTTTCAAGGAATAAAATGATATTATGATTTGTTGCATCTGAGTTAGCTTAAGGAAGACTCACTCAAGGGGGTCCACTTGGTGATAATTCCACCCATTTAGTTTAGAAGTTATTTTTCTGTTCAGTAACTACTTTCGGTTTTAGTAGTTGTCTGTTCTTGCAGCCATTGAAATTTTGTTCTGTGACTATTCCTGCAGCCAAGGCAGACAGAGTAGTTTCCTATTTGTTTGCTGAGATTTCCATTTCTATCATCCATTTCCAGTCCAGTTGTTGATGCTTAGTGTAGTTGTTGATTCATGCTCAGTGCTTATGTTAATTTCTTTCCAACATTTTATTTCCAGTACTGTTTCTTTTCTAGTTTATGGATGACTACAATGGAGTCCTAGTGCACATATAGTGTTGGCCCATTTCAATTTTACATCCCTAGGTTGACAATACAATGCACCTTCATGATGAGTAAGATAGCTACTTAGTGCAGATGTCCAATCTCTAAGTCACAACTCTAAGGGCTTAGTTATTGAACCATTAGAGGAGGCCAAATTGGGTTGCCTTTAAACATGTGGGTAGAGGCTGTAAATATTATTGTTTATTTAATTAATAAAGGCCCCTCTAATCCTTTGGGTTGTGGTATTCTAGAGTAATCATGGATGGGTATGAAGGTGAGTTATTCTTTTCTTTGAACCTTCAGATGTGAAGCATTTGCACATGTAGATTCTAAAATTACAACCAATCTTGATGCTATGTCAAAGAAATGTATATTTGTGGGATATGGCATTGATGAATTTGGTTATAGGCTTTGGAATTTTGAAAATCAGAAAATTATAAGAAGTAGGGATATCATATTCAATGAGAAGATGTACAAAGATCAGTTGCAGCAACATGAAAAGAAAGAAAATGATTATGTAGTGTTGGATGAAACTCCGAACAACGATGTTCCAGTGGTTCCTCATGCTCCACAACAACAACAAAAAAAATTACCACAAACTCTAGTGAATGTTAGACGATATTCAAGGATAAGTAGACCTCTAGAAAAAAATCTCCCTTTTTGTATTCTATTTTATTGACTGATGTTGGTAAACCAGAATGTTATGATGAATCTATGAAGGTGGATGCCAAGGTTTAGTGGGAGCATGGAATGAAAGAAGAAATGGAATCCTTGCTGAAAAATCGGACTTGGGAATTTTGCCTATAGGTAAGAAGGCTTTACCAAAAACTGGGTTTATAGGCTGAAAGAGGAAGATGGAGGTGATAAAATATTCAAAGCTAAGTTAGTTGTAAAGAGATTTTCATAGAAAAAAGACATTGATTTTGATGAAATATTTGCTTCGGTTGTTAAAATGACTTCTATTCGTACTATTTTAAGTATTGTGGCTACTGAAGATTTGCATTTAGAACAATTTGATGTTAAAACTTCCTTTCTTCATGGTGATTTGGAAGATGAAATATGTATGGAACAACCAAAAGGGTTTGAGGTCAAAGGTAAAGATAAAATTGTGTGCAGATTGAAGAAAATTTTATATGGCTTGAAGCAAGCACCTTGGAAATGGTATATTAAATTTGTTTTTTTTATGGTTGAGCAAGGCTATAGCCGATGTAATTCAAACCATTTTTTTTACTTTAAGAGGTTAGATGATGATAACTATATTATTTTATGTTTATATGTTGATGATATTCTTGTGGAAGGTTCTAACATGGATCACATAAGGGAGTTAAAATAGTAGTTAGTAAATTCATTTTCTATGAAGGATTTGGGGAAACAAAACAAATCCTTGGTATAAAGATTACTAGAGATAGGAAAAATAGAAAATTGTTTTTATCTCAAGCTGATTATATTAATAAGGTGTTGCAAATATTTCATATGGAGAATGCGAAAGTTGTCAACACATATTTGCCTAGTCATTTCAGATTGACTAAGGATATCTGTCCAAAGATAGAAGAGGAGGAAATAAAAATGTCCAAGGTACCACATGCTTCAGTTGTAGGGAGTTTAATGTACACCATGGTATGCACAAGACTGAATATTGCACATGTCGTAGGAGTTGTTAGCAGGTATATGAGTAATCCCAGAGTTGAGCATTGGAATGCGGTAAAATAGATTATAGGATATTTGAAAGGTACATCCAATAAATATTTATGTTTTGGGGGCTCTAATATTGATTTTAAAGGCTATGTTGACTCATATTTGGCAAGGGATATAGATACCAGGAAGAGTACCATAGGTTATGTATTTACAGTTGGTGGGACAATAGTGAGTTGTATTTTTTTGGTTGCAAAAGGTGGTTGCTTTATCCACCATAGAGGTAGAGTATGTAGTTGCAACAAAGGCAAGCAAAGAGATGATATGGCTGCAACTTTTCATGGAAGAGTTGAGAAAACAATAGGATGAAATTTTCTTCTTTATGGACAATCAGAGTGTTATACATCTTGCAAAGAATTATGCTTTGCACTAAAAAAAAAACACATATAGCTAAGATATCATTTTATTCAATCAGTGTTGGAGGATGAAAAAGTAAGGTTGGAAAAGATTCATATTGATGACAATCTAGTGGATATGTTTACGAAGGCGATGACAAGGGAGAAGCTGAGCTCCTCTTCAACTTTGGTTGGACTTCAAGGTTGAATTTAAGTAAAACAGAACAATAGGGTCCAAGGTGCTTATTTCCAGTGGGATTTGTAGGGGCAGCGGTGTTATGACCAGTCTCCAAGTGGCAGATTGTTGTGTTATGGAGACCAATCAGACTCAAATGGGAAGATCTTCACCAATATTTTATTTAAATTTTTTGCACTTGTTAAATATTTATGTTGCACTTGTATTTAAAAAAGTGATTACAAACAAATAGTAAATGTAGGAAGTGATCAGTTACAATTATATAATATAAAATTAAAAGACAATTGAAAATATTAAATGTAGCCGCCCAAAAGAAAATGTGTTATTGGGTGCATGAGTAGAAACAAATGGCCACACTTCATTTGTAATTAATGGGACATGTGTGGGAGCATATACAAACACTTGGTGATGAGTTTTGGGGGCAGTAGGTCATGAAAAATGTTAGCAAAAATTTACAGGTGATGAGTTTTGGGGGCAGTTATGTGGCTAGAAAAACCTAGGAAGAGCTGCAGGTACACACAACAAAGGTTGTGTAAAAACAATAGTGGTAAAAAGTGGAGAAAAAAATTTCTACAGGTTGCAGTGGTTGTTACAATATTTGTAAAGGTTATATATATTGGACCTTGTGTTAGTGGATGTAGCCCAGTTTTGGGTGAACCACATTAAATCTTTGTGTTGTCTTATTGCTGCTATAATTTTTTATGTGTTCTATTTATTTGTTTTATTGATCAAATCTACATTTAATTGATAGAAATTTTCCCCCTAACCCTAACATATTGTTCAACATCAGTTTCCACATAGTCTTAATTTGTCACCTTCTTGATTGATTGGGCATGCACCTGATTTGATAATGTCATCTTCATATTTAGTGGACAAGGAGACACATGAGTAGTTTTTAGAGACATCATCATCATCCATATTTATCTTTCCTTCCTTCACTTCCTATCCAGAATGGGAAGCATTCTTACATTTGTACTTGGTTTTGTTTCTTCCAAAAGGGAGACAAGTTATTTGTTGACATTGGATCATGTTTTGTCTTTAGGAACTTACCATTTTTGCAAGCGATTGCACATTGTGGGGGGGCTACATAGTCTCTCTCTTTCCCTCTTATGGGGGGGCTATTGATTGTTATGTATATATGTGACAGATGGTGTACTTGGGGGGTATCATGGAGTCCTCCATCCTTCCTCACATGATTTTTTTTATTTGCTTTTATCTCTTTTTGGGAGAGGAGTTTTCTTCCCACTAGGTTTTATCCTTTACTCTATTTGTGAGAGATTAATTGCACATGAGTACCTAACATGGCATTGTTTTTAGGTGGTGCAGGGGACCATGTGAATTTCATGCCTCCATGAGGCAACTTTGTAAATTTTGAACCTTGGTTGTGTCTTGATTGTAATGAGGTCATATTTGGACCATGTTTAATGTACTTAAGTCATTTGAATAGGTTTATAGGTAAAGTGTGGGGTTAAGTTGTCAAATAATACAAATCTTGCAATTGTTGTCAAAAATGCAAAAGTGCAAAAGTGCAAGAAATGGAATATGAAGAGTCACTTTGTAAAGGGAAGGGTTTTGGTCATTGGAAACTCAAGGGGAAGGTAAAATAACTAATGTGATATGTTTAAAGAGCCTTGTGAAGGAAAGAAAGGGTGGAGAAAGTTGTATCTTGAAGAATTTTTGAATCAATACTCTGTTTTCCTACATATTTCAATGTTTTTCCCTAATTTTGCAAGCATTGTATGGCTTGTACAACATCACCAAGCCATAATATTTATTGGTTTTGATAGAGTAGTGTATTATATCTCAAATAAACTTGATTTGAGGAAATTCCATTGAGATTTAAGCTTGTTTGAGTCATTTTTCTATAAATTGTCCTGAAACCCTCATTTTAAGGGTTTAAGAGTCTCAAAAGGGAATAAACAACCATTCCATCGATGAAAACCTTGGTAAATCAGTGGAATGGGTTAGTTTAGTTTGTTTTTCAATTTGATTGTGTTTGCAGGTGTAGGGGAAGGCATGTTGCATGAATTTGTTGCTGCCCTAATGGATTTTTCATGATTTTTTAGCATGAACACATGGTTAGAAGTTAGGGTTTGAAGAAAAGAATTTGGAACAAAGTGGGAAATGGTTTAATAAGCATGTACAAACCAAATTTTATGTTTCTTGGCCCTTGGTGAAGAGTTTGGAGGTCAAAAGTATAGGGATCCAATAAACCCTCATGCAAACTAGCTAAATTAGGCCTTTAAGACAACAAGACAACCAATTTTATGAGGTTACTTTTCAAAGCAAGTATATTTGGTTTCCTGATATGTTTAAGAAGGCCATAATGGGTATTTTAAATTGTTTTGGGTTTCTTGAGTTCTCACCTGGTTTAAAAGTTATGTCTGGTTTTGTCTTTTGGGATTACTATAAGCAATTAGGCCTCTTGGGTGTGAGCAATGGAAGGATGGAGGAACTAGGGTTCTAAGGGAGTTTTGTTGGTTTATTCTAGTCAATATTATGATGTCTAAGGTGTATCATAGGTTCATTGAAATTTTGGTGTCTTGAAACCTCCTTTTGGTGTATTTGTAGTCTTGGAAACCATGTTTCATTAAAGTGAATTTGTGAGTGTTTAGGTGATCTATCAAAAATCAACGCTTGTACCTTTGAAAACCTTTGAATCCCACCATGTTCTACATCAATTGGTATCAGATCTATTTGATTTGGTGGATTATGAAATGTGTTGGTTGTAGGTGCTTGTGGTCCATCTTAAAGCTGCAAGAAAGAAAGAGTTATGAGAAAGTGTGTTTGCTACAAACATGGAAGAGGTATGTGATCACTGTCCTCCAACAAAGATGAAGCTAGGGAGAAGGTGTAGAGAGTTCCTCCACTAAGAGAGAGAGTGGGTAGAGGAAGCATCTTCCAGGATCTTTGTTGGGTAGAGGGCAGTATGTTGTGAGATTGTTTTGAAGTAGTGAGGGAGATGGGTATATGCCTGAGGAAGAGCACATGAAGGATGTAGCCATTTCAAACCATGGAGATGCTGAAACAACAGGTATGAAACATAATTTGATTTTGGAGGGAAATTATATTGAGTTGGAGTTCAATTTTGCTTCTTTGAAAGTCAAGGATGAATTAATTTTGGAAATACAAGAATGGATTAAGAAACATGTTGCTAGAATGGTAGGAGAAGGTTGAATGACAGGTAAAAAGGTAGGTTCAACACCATTTTCAAACGAAGAATAGGTCATCAAATGAAAGACAACATTCAATAATGAAGAACTGGTTAAAGGAAAAGGGAAAATGCAAATTTTTCAATTGTTGATGAGTGCAAAGATTACTTGGAGGTTGAAGAATGATATTATCAAGCTTGAATCAATTGTTCAGCATTGTCCTCAAGAGGACTTGAGGCAAAATTTTGCCCGGGAGTATGGTGTAGGGAACTATGTGAATTTCATGCCTCCATGAGGCAACTTTATAAATTTTGAACCTTGGTTGTGTCTTGATTGTAATGAGGTCATATTTGGACCATGTTTAATGTACTTAAGTCATTTGAATAGGTTTCTAGGTAAAGTGTGGGGTTAAGTTGTCAAATAATGCAAAATCTTGCAATTGTTGTCAAAAATGCAAAATTGTAAAAGTGCAAGAAATGAAATATGAAGTCACTTTGTAAAGGGAAGGGTTTTGGTTGTTGGAAACTCAAGGGGTAGGTAAAATAACTGGTGTAATATGTTTAAAGAGCCTTGTGAAGGTGAGAAAGGGTGGAGAAAGTTGTATCTTGAAGAATTTTTGAATAAATACTCTATTTTCCTGCATATTTCAACATTTTCCCCTATTTTTGCAAGCATTGTACGACTTGTATAACATCACTAGGCCATAATATTTTTTTTGGGATATATTAGTGTATTAGCTCTCAAATAAACTTGATTTGAGGAAATTCCATTGAGATTTAAGCTTGTTTGAGTCATTTTTCTATAAATTGTACTGAAACCCTCATTTTAGGGGTTTGAGAGTCTAAAAAGGGAATAAACAACCATTCCACTGATGGAAACCTTGGTAAATCAGTGGAATATTTTAGTTTAGGATTTTTTTCAATTTTATTGTGTTTTCAGGTGCAGGGGAAGGCATGTTACATGAATTTGTTGTTGCCCTAGTGGATTTTTAATGATTTTTGAGCATGAATGCATGGTTAGAAGTTAGGGTTTGAAGAAACGACTTTGGAATAGAGTTGGAAATGGATTAATAAGAATTTAAAAACCACATTTGATGTGTCTTGGCCCTTGGTGAAGAGTTTTTAGGTCATAAGTACAGGGATCCAATAAACCCTCATGCAAACTAGTTGAATTAGGCCTTTAGGACAACGAGACAGTCAATTTTAGGAGGTTAATTTTCAAAGCAAGTATATTTGGTTTCTTTATATGTTTAAGAAGGCCATAATGGGTATTTGAAACTATTTTGGGTTTCTTGATTCCTCACCTGGTTTAAAAGTTATGCCCAGTTTTATCTTTTGGGATTACTACAAGCAATTAGGCCTCTTGGGTATGAGCAATGGAAGGATGGAGGAACCAAGGTTCTAAGGGAGTTTTTTTGGTTTAATCTAATCAATATTATGATTTCTAAGGTGTATCATATGTTAATTTAAATTTTGGTGTCTTGAAACCTCATTTTGGTGTATTTGTAGTCTTGGAAACCATGTTTCATTAAAGTGAATTTGTGAGTGTTTAGGTGATCTATCAAAAATCAATGCTTGTACCTTTGAAAACCTTTGAATCCCACCATGCTCTACATCATCACAACCTATATTTAATTTTCATCATTTTCATAATAACTACACTCCCTAAGTTGCACTTATGGGGTGTGTTAGTATGAATGGAGTTATTTCCTAACTAGTTCTTAGTGAAGACCTATTCACATCATTATAAGTTTACTTAGGACTATGTTTTCTAGGTGTCATTTCTAGAAACTAGTTATAATGGGATCATGTCTCATTAATTATCTTATAGTTATCGAGGAATTTAATATTTCACTTATGCATTTAAAATATTTTAGATACATGAGAGTTTACATCCAAGGTAGTTATCCTACCCCCTCTCACTTTGCCTATATAAACAAGGTGCTTGTACATGTGTAAATCATCTCATGATATCTTATGTATATTAGATATTCTGAATGCATAAGTGAAATAGTAAATGCCTAGATAACTATAAGCTAATTAATGAGACATGGTTCCATTATAACTAGTTTCTAGAAATGACACCTAGGAAACATAGTCCTAAGTAAACTTATAATGATATGAATAGGTCCTCAATAAGAACTAGTTAGGAAATAACCCCATTCACACTAACAACCATAATCTATCGGCTCAAAACTCCATCATATATGCTTTGCAAAAGAAACCAAAACATGTTCACCAAAACAGGTTGGCATGACCTATAATCACTCCCATGAATCTGCTCCTTACACAATTCAATCCCGCATGACCCCAAAACCCTTAGGTTGGCACCACACAACAAAACTAGTGAAGCAACAACTTAATGAACCAATTGTTCATCCAAAATTTGACATGCGTACCACCAAACCACTTGACACTTGGAGTGCACACACATCTAACATATTCAAACACTTCCTCAAAACCGCACAACATAATAATCATCCACGGTGGAATGCAGAGCATTCCAATATGCACTTTGCACCTATAGCTTTGTCCTACTAATCCTGATACTCTTTCATAAATATCTTCAACTACGGAAGACATACCACCCTGACACTTTGGATATAGATACCTTCAATACATACCATTATTACCTCATAACCACATGACAAGATTCTGCAAAGCGAAGCAATGCAAACCACAAAACTGTTCCTCTATAACACTGAAAATGCATACTGGGACTTATCCAATTCTCTAATACACTTAGTTTTATATGGACCAACACTTCTACATTTCTACAATGGGTTGCAATCAATGACAACACCATACACCATGATGCTCATGTTTCCAACATATGGTTAGTACATAGTAAGTGCCAAACATTGACTTTGACAATAAACACAATGAAATTAAATACTTGCAGTACAAAGCTTTGGGCTAAGTTTAAAACAACACTGCCCATTCTTATCATGTGGTACTTAAATTTACGTGCAAATTTTACATTGGTGATGTATAAGCAATGTTTCGCATTCTCCATACACTCAATCATTAACATTGAATTAATATATTTCATGAAAACTTCACTAATATACCCTAAATGCATCTATTCTTCCTACCCATTACTCCACTCTGCATAAACCTCTATTTGACTATTCAATTAATCTAAAATAGAATAAGAAAAAGATGAGTTTACTACAACTCTGTGATTGGTTCTAGCACAACTTCAACTTGTAAATGAGTATATCGCCTATTCACTCAAGATATCTTCTATTTAAAAATATGAGTTCCATATCATAGGGTATCATATAGTTTGTTTGAAGTAGACTAAAATTTCTTAGTTGTGTTATTCCCTCAATTTCCACAACCTTGTTTGTATATTATGGTTCAATAACATTTTCAAAAGGAATATTAGTTTTTTTGTTTACTTGTAAAAAATGTGTGTTGTTTAGCTAAATAACTTTTTGGATCTCAATTTCCTTACAAAATTTATAAATGTGAATGTAATTACAGCTTTCGGAATGGACCATAATTTCCAATGCAAGACTTTAGTTTTCCTTGAAAGTTGTGTTTCTAAAATAAATTTATATTTTCTTAAGTTTAGAGTATAATATTTTTATTGTGTAGAAAACATATTGTGAAATGTTCCAAAAAGCCATTTGGAACCAACATAGGGTTTCATATCAATTGTTTCAAAAGAAGATTGTGAAACTATTTGGCATAGGGTTTAGGCCCTCAATTCAACTTCAATTCCCACAACCTTGTTTATATCTAGTGGTACACTTGTTGGAATTGATTGTCATTGATGTCAAAAGAGTATGATACATTGGTAGAATATTTTCATTGATGTCAAAGGTGAGAAGAACACTTTATCAATAGAAGAAATTGTATGATGGACAAAGGCCACTAATTAATGTTCGAAGACCAATTAAAATCAAATTGAGAAGAGTGGATAAAAGATGAAATGTGTGAGTGGAGCAAAAAAAGATATATCAATAATGAAATGAATCATATATCAATGATGAAGTAAATCGAATTCAATAAGGAATAAGGGAATACATAGAAGATAAAATATAAAGCACTTCTTACATGATAAATAAATAAATTAATTAAATAAAGATTATTTTTAACCAAAAGTCACAAGGGTACGATGAATGGTTGTGTCTCATGACAAGATATATAAAATAATTCATTCCATGAGATGATATGTGGGAAAGTTTTATCATTCAAAGAAGAAGTGCATGGGATTAAAATATGTAGCATAAGTAAATAAGAGGAACATAGAAGAATGAAGTGAATGAATATTATTAATTGAAGATCTGGTTAAGAATAGTGAAGATACATGTTGAAGAGCTATGACCATTGAAGAATAAGAAAATAATAAAAGATCATTCAAAGGCATCCATTAAGGAGAAAGAAAAAGTATTAAAAGACATAAATTAGTCCTAACAAAAAGATATATCCTTTTAAAGAGTTATCTCCTTTCAAAGAGATGCAACTCTTCATTGAGATGTAAAAATATAGATAGATGTGTATGGAATAGAAAGGAATGTCTATTAGTCAAGAGAGAAGTGTGTGGAGGATAAAAATATATTATTGTGGACATGTGTGAAAAGACAATAATTAGTCTTAACAAAAAGACATTTTTTAAAAGAGTTGTCTCTTTTCAAAGAGATGTAACTCTTCATTTAGATGTGAAGATATAAATAGATGTGTGTGGAATAGAAAGGAAGATCTATTAGTTAAGAGAGAAGTGTGTATATGATAAAAATATATATTATTGTGGACATGTGTGAAATGGAAACAATTATTATCTAAAAGGAGTCATGACTATTTGAAGGGTCATTATCTTTGAAAGGATGTATCTCTTCATAGAGATATGAAGATATAAAAGAGAATAAGAAATGTGTGAGAAGTTTGGAATGAATGTAATATCATATAAGAAGATTTGAAAAGAAGGGAAGCGTTTGAGTCACAAATATATATCATTCAAGAACAAGATTTAAGACAAAAAAATATATGCATATTTGTGTATGGATATCTAAGAAAGAGAATATATGCAAATTTGTGTAAATATTTTGAGGAGAATATAAAATGAGATCATTAAACATTATTTGTAAAGAAGATTTATTCTCAAGAAGACAAGATTCTATTGAAGAGGTTTGTGCCTCATATTGGAGAGGTTGGTGTGTCGTATCAAAGAGTTTGGTTTCTCTTGTTGATTCAGTGCTCAGTTGTGGGGATCACTGTCTCTAGTGGGTTGGTACCTACAAATTATACAAGAGGGGATTGGTGTCTCTAGTGGGTTGGTGCTCATAAATTTTATAAGAGATGATTGGTGTCTCCTGTAGGTTGGTGCCTACAAAGATTGTAAATAATATTTATATAAAAACAATATTTTTTTGTGGTCTTCTCTTGTAAGGGTTTCCATGTAAATCATGTGTTCTTCTTGTGTTGCATAATTGTTAAATCTTATGTGAATGATATTGTGCAATTGACATTATCATGGTTGTTAGTTTAAAAAATAAAGAATTGTCTTATTCTGGTTCATCCCTTCTCAGTATAAGTTTGTGCTCATCATCACTAACATTTTTAAGAGTTGTATTGATTTTTTATTTACCTACAATGAATGCATATTGTTGTAGTGTTGCAACATCATATACAAATATTTTCATCATGTTAGTTAAGCTCAACACTCTCTTGGTGCCAACTAACCTTTTGGCTAAACATAGGAATATTAATTGTCATGGGATTCTGTACACAAAATAATGTTGGTTTTTGAAATGATGAATGCGTTAAATTTTTGAGTGAGACTTGTTGTAGACACTAAAAAATGTCTTGGTATGCGAGCATCATTTTTCCATTGTCTTGGTCTTCTTCCTGACATAATTTTTTTTTTTTTAGACTGCAGGAATCGGGTAGCATGACCCCCTATAAACTGTAGTGCGCCTGGTAAACTTTTTAATGTGACCGGTGGCGCTGGTACAACACGCCCTCCGGTACCACGGGGGTGGGGGAGACTAGACCTCATGACCAACCTCCTGCAACAGGAAATATTTAGCCAACCAAGCTAGGGCCCCAACCCTTCTTCCTGACATAATTAAGTAATTATAATTATTTGATTATTATCTTTGATCACATTCCTCTATAATTAAATAATTTTAATTATTTAATTAATTTGTTTCTTGATCTTTATTCTCCTCTGATCAATTAAATTATTTATTTAATTGTGTTGCTAACACTCTTTCCTTCTATAATTAAATAACTTATTATTTATTTAATTGTTTTCTCTTCATTATTCATCTATAGTTAAATAATTATTCCTAACTATTTATCTATTCATTGATCCTTTTCATTCTTCTATAGTTAAATAATTATTAAAATTATTTAACTCCCTCTTACCACCTTTCCTCTATTAAATAATTAATTTGACTTAATTATTTAATTCCTCTTTCTTCACTTGCCTCTATATTTAATTTAAATAGTTGCATAATAACTTTTAAATTAAATATTCATTTTCCCTTTCTCCATAAATAAATAATCTAAAATGATTATTTATTCCTCCATATCTTTTACCAAATTTAAAATATGGTCAAAGATGCCTTCCATGAATTAAATAATTTATTTTATTCCTCCACTTCCTCTCCCAAATTAAATAATAATATGATTTAATTGTCAAGATTCCCTTCTTCAATCAAAAATTATTATTTAGTGGCGCACATGCTCTCCCAAATTGCTCCACTACTTTCCCTCCACTTTCTCTTTTCAAATCTTGACTATTGATTCTCTCTGGTCTTCTTTCAATCTTGACCATCTATCCTTAGCCGTCCCTAGCCCACCACTTTTTGGTGCATGAATTCTCCATCGTTGATCTTGGCATCTTTGTAGAAGATTTAGATTATTTATATCTTGGCATCTTTGTAGAAGATCAATCTTGTACGTACGTTCGAAATCTTTTCTATAAAAGGTCTTTTCTTCCATTTTGTCTTTACAACCACATTTTTCCAAAGTTCTTGCTATCTTGTCATTATCATTTGCAGGTATTCAAGCACTTCAAAATCTAAGGGAAAAACTTTGCAATTTGAGAAATAATGGAGGAGAATCAAGGGGGATGAATCAACTATGACAGGGGAGTTTTCTTTTGTACTTTTGTTCTTGTTTGTTCTCTTTTGATCATTTGTACTCTCTTATTTAGATTTGAGATTTTGGCTTAGATCTTTTGTAGAGTGGTTGCTACTTGATCTTAGCCATTTTGAATTTTCAAATCTTACATTTGGTAAACCTGACATGAATCTTACAATTTTGCAGAGAAATTTGTTTGTTTTCTTGTTTGCTTTTGCTGTTTTGCAGGTTACAGCCAAGAATTCACACAAAATCCCATCATCTTCTTTTGAGCACAAAAAATGGGTGCATAAAATATTAAAAAATGATTATTTGGGTTTTTTAGGTCTTGCTCTTAGCTTTTTGGAACTTCAAACAGTTTTAAATTTTGTTACGTTTTGAGAAAGTTATGGCAGTTTTAGTGCTCGTGGCTTTTTAAAATTTAGCTATTAAGATCCGCGTTTTCTTTTGTTTATAACACTTTTGTCATGCAAGATTTTTCCAAACTCTTTTTGGGTTTTAAAGGTCTATGTCTTAGGTTTCCATAAATTTTTACGGTTTAAAATTTTGTTTAGTTTTGAAAAATTTATCACTATTTTATGTTTTATGTTATCATTAAAAGGTTTTTCGATGTATTGATGTTTTGTTTTCAGTGTGTGGCTTTCATCAAGGAGATCTAACTTGTGGTTTTGTAGGATTTTTGGTTTGTTTTTGGATAAGAAATATTTTGTGTTTTCTTCAACACACTTCTTGAAGAGCTAAAATTGCATTTCACTCGTTGGTCTTAAAATTTACCACAAATTGCATTTACACTCATGAGGATAAAACAAACCACAATTTGCATATGTCACTCATTTGGTCTTAAAATTTACAATAAATTGCATCTTCCACATTCATGGGGCTTAAAATGAACAATAAATTTGTATGAATCACTCATTGGGCCTAAAATTTACAACTAAAAACTTGCATCACATTCATAAGGTTAAAATGAACATGCATTTCATTCATGAAGGTTAAAATGAACAACAAAATGCATATCTTCACTCATGAGTTTGAAAATGAACATGCATCACATGTCATTGGATTAAAAAGTACCCAAGTCTTTGTTTCATATCATAAGTGAGATTAAAATTAACAAGTGTTTGTCGTGTCTTATGGTTTGCATTTTTATCATTGAATGTGTATGCTCTTCTCTTGCGCCACTTAGCGATCTTGAGAATCAAAAGCATTCCTTTGGCATTGTGTACAATCACCCTCATATTTTTATTTTGGATTAAACTAAACCTCATGCGATTTTGATAAAAAGGCATTGTGTATGCTCTCTCCTTGCACTTCGTGTGATCTAGGAGATAAAAATAGTGTACTTGTCTCGCTTTTGTTTACCTTTAGAGGGGCCTACCTAAGAGACATATTTGTACAGAGAACTCGAAGGCGACTTCAACTGGTTTTTTGCTTAGGCTGGTATATAAATGGATATAAGACTAAACTGTCAAGTCCTCGTAGTATGTAGGCCTTAGCTGTATAGTGTCATTCAGAATGAGGTACTACCATAAAAATTATAAGAGCCCCTAGTAGGAGTGATTAAAGCCTTAAGTGGCTTGTTGGCCACTCACAAGGTGCCACGTCCCCAGGTATTCACTAAAAACCACTTGTTTTAAAGGCCCAAAACCCATTCACTTGATGGTGCAAGAATGGTCATTCTGAAGCCACCCTACATCTTCACTATTCAAGTGTAGAGGTAGAAATTCCTCTTTGGGGAATAAAACTTGGTGTGCCCGAGAAGTGTGTCATGTAAGGGGGAGCTAGTGTCACCAAGTCGCTAGTTGTTTTCCTTGTTTAAGTGGTTGGAGAAATCCAAGTAGGGACTCAGTGGGTGTTGTCTTTTTCGAGTCTAGGTTGTGCATGTTGTCTATGAGTGCCTTTATTTACATTGGAATCAAACATTTTCACAATCAAAATTAGAACAAAACAAGTGTTTGTTGACTATTTTTTTTGTTTTCCAAACTCCATCTCACAAAATCTCATCAAAACCAGTCAAAATTCAATTCAAGAATAAGTCCAAAACCTCAAAATTGCAAAACAAACACTGTGAATCAGAACTACCTGATACAGAGTTGCAACTACTATAGTGAATCACAATTATTCATCAGAAACCCACAACTGAAATGACGCATTTAATAAAAACAATGCCGCAATTGCTTGATTATCAGAAATTCACAAAACCCTTGTCCAAAATTGAACTAATTCATCTTGATAGTGATCTTGACTTCCAAACCTTAGACTTGCAAACCTTCACCTATCCATCCCATCAATTTCATTTAGGATTGCATTACATTCTAGGTTGCCCTACTCATCCTTTGCTTTGCATAAATTAATCCTAGACCTTAGGTTGCATATACCTTTTAGATTTTAGACATAAGAGACCTATCAAGCCTTTGGAAAACCCATGGTTGCTTATCCAACTTGTCATTAACCTTCATCTTTTAAATTTATCAACCTTTGTCATTATTACCTTGGTCAAAACTTGAGTCTTAAACTTGTGTCCTAGTTTAGACTCACCTTGTCAAATTCATCATATTAGTCATCACAAAGGTCAATGACATTTGGGTTAATTATCTTGGACCTACATTAGCTTGATTATCATCCCTTTTTCTTAAATCTTGAAGTTCATATCCTTGGTGTCATCTTGCTAGTGTCATTTAGCTTCACACATTATCCTTTGATCATACCATCCTTATCATCCTATCATTCCTTGATCTTGGATTTAGATTGCATTTTTACTTTGCATCCTCATATCCCCAAAAATCACAAAAATATAGCTCATCCTCATCTTAGACTTAGTTGCATTATAACATTTTATCTTTAATTTAGCATTAACTAGCCTTCATATCATTATCTTTGATCATAGAATAGTTTCCCTTTAGTATCATTTGGAACCCATTTAGCTTCATCCTTGATCCTAGAGTCATAATTATCCTTGCATGATCACCTTGCACCCTTATACCCAAAAAATCACAAAAACATAGTTTAGTCTCACATTACCTTGCATTACATTCCAAATTTGTAAGTCTTACATGGTGGAAACAAGGTCACAAACTAAAAGAAAGGACATGGATCCCTCAAATGATCCCTTTTCTAGTCCACATCAGGACACCAACTTTGGATCCAAATCAAGTCAATGTACACCACACAGAGAAACACCACAAAGAGACCCAATTGACACATTTGACAATCTAAACTTATAAGAATTCAACAAGAAATTGACTCCCAAAGAGATTGAAAGAGCTTACCAAGATCCAAGGATTCTAAATCTTATTGATGAGCTCATTAATTTCGATCCTAATAGATACTTTTATGCGCTAGCCAAAAAGGGGGCTAAACTCCCTCAAGGCTTTGATGTCTCAACCATTGTAGAAGGAGCTACTCAAAACCCATTTACCTTAGGGATGCCATCTTCACAAAAAAATTCTACCACATTACCACTTGGGACAACAACACACATGACTACCACTACCACACATATCCCTAATATCTCCACACTTGTGAACAATAGAACACATGCCACAACACAAGGACAAAATTTCACATTTGGTAGCTCATCAAATTCCATGGGTAAGACCTTTACAAAACCTCTTTTTCAAAACACAAACCAAGGTCCTATATCACAAGGTCCCACACCCACACTTAAAAACATGAACCAAGTTTGTACATTTCAATTTCAAAACGCTACCCCATCAAATTAAAATCAACCAAAAAAATATAGAAGAATTCATATTGTCCCACAAATAACACCAAATAAAAATGCCAACCAAGGACCTACACCATCATACCAAAACATCAACCAAGGACCTACATTTCCAAACACCAATCAAGGACCTCCCCCTTCATTTCAAAATGCCAATGAAGGACCTACACTTTCAAGCAACAATCAAGGACTTACACCACCACTCCAAAACACAAATCAAGGTCCTACACTTCATACCAACCAAGGTTCATTATTTCAAATCCAAGGAACACATCAAGTACCCACACTGCAATTGCAAAATTCCATACCAAATACCAACATGACTTTTGGGATTAATCTAAATTCGAATACAACATTTACACATCAACAAGGTAACCAAGGTCCTATGTTGCAAAATTCCAATCCAAATCCAACATATGACCTCAACACCAACGTCATAACACCAAATAAAACAAACATGGTACCATCTCTTGTTGATACATTGATGCAACAAATACAAGCCATCCAACAACAAATGAAAAACATGCAATTGGGAACCAACAAGAAAACTTATTCTATGGAGGAGTTGTGCCCCTATCTATTTGACAAAAATATTTGCATGTCGCCCTTTCCGCTTCACTTCACAACACCAAATCTACCCAAGTACAAAGGGGAAGTAGATCCAGTGGAACACATACAATAATTTAATATGACATGTATGGAAGTCGCATATGATCCTACCTAATTGATGAGGCTATTCCCATGAAATATCATGGGGCCGACCTTAGAATGGTTCACACAACTTCCTTCAAGGATTAGAACATAGGGGGAGTTGGCTGATAAATTCATTAATCGCTTTTCCTTTAACACTGAAAGTGATGTGACCCTCGCAACATTATGTACAACCAAACAAGAAGAAGGGGAGTCACTTACCTCATTTTTCCAAAGATGGCGAATTCTAGTAAGCAAGTTTCCTTGTCACATCCTTGAGAGACAACTGGTCACCATGTTTGTAGAAAACCTTAATGGAGAAATGATGAGTGGTCTTCAAATCCAATGTTTCACAAATTTTGATGAAATCCTTGAGAAAGGTGTCCTTATTGAAAAGGGTCTTGTCGCAAAAGGACTAGTCAAAGTAGACAAAGAGATTCCAAAGCCCAATAATGAAAAGAGAAAATATTGGTCCTGAAACAAGAATGTCACTAATGATGGAGTTGTCGATGCTAAAGTGATAAACAAAGGTCCTACCATCCACCTCAAAAGTATTTCCTCATCAAACACATCCAATACCCAAACATAAGGTCAAATGTTGAACACAGTCCAAAACAACCAACAATGTAGAGGTCCTCCCTGCACCAAGAGAAGATACAACCAATCAAGTGAACCCATCAAATTAGTCCTAAAGAAACTCTTACAATCTAATGTCATTCAACTACCAGACATCAAAAATTATGAACCCTCTTTAATCAAACTCGATTGGTGGAAAGAAGATGATTATTGTGAATATCACTACAAAAAAGGACATAAAACATCTAGATGTTGGACACTCAAGAATGCCATTCAAGACCTCATTGAACAAGGAATCATTTTTGTCAACAATTCACAAGGAGAGAAAAATGTTGATCATATCATATTTAAAAATCTCTTTCAAGATCATGACAAAGGAAAAGCCTCTTATTCAGGGAACAACAATAATGCCAGTTATACCAACGTCAAACATGATTATAGCACTATTATCCTTAATGTAAGACCATTTGATGATCATATTGACACCATTACCATAAATAAGAATTTTTTTGAGTGTGTTGTCACCACTCATAGAGCCAAGGTAACTCGTCTAGGACCTTCCAATCCACAACCAAAAAATTAGTATAACCTCCTAGACCAGCTGGGAAAGACTCCCGCATAGATCTCTATCCTAGAACTCCTTCGCATATCTCCTCAACACAGAGCTATCCTTGATAAATCCTTGCAAGAAGAATTTGTACCCACCAATCTAGATGTCAATGAATTTCAAGGCATGGTTTGATACTTAGCTATGCTGCATCATGTCATCTTCTCTGAGCAAGACTTTTTTGCACAAAAATCTGATCACAATAATCCCCTACACCTAGAAGTCTACATAAATAAATATAAGATCAGAAGAGTCCTAGTAGACGGTGGAGCAAGTCTGAACATTTTTTCCCTAAAATTGGTAAAATAATTGGGATACTCTAAGAATTGCATAGATCAAACCAAGAAACTTGTTATCAAAGTCTATGGTGATGTTGAACGTTCATTTGAAGGAGTCATTTTTCTTCCCATAAAAGTTGGTCCAACTATGCAAAATATAGTTTTTCACGTCTTTGATTTGGATTTACACTACAACCTTCTCCTTGGCTACCCATGGATTCATGCCATGAAGGCCCTCCACATATCATCAATGCCTCAAGCTTCCATGTAATGGCACTGAAAATACTATTCCTGTTGATCCTGATCCTTTTCAGTATTGCACTAACTTGAGAGGATTTTTTGAGCATCAAGTGCCCATAAATCGAGAGGCATCATCATCTGCTTCATCCTGATACATTGATCCATCTAACCTCATTAAATCATCCACTCCATTCACTTCACCATCAAAACCTAAGGTCCAAGTCCATGATATGGGATGTGGAGAATACCGTATGGATAATTTACCAGCAAAAGGCAATGCTAATGTTGTTGAGAAGGTTCAGACTTCCAACATTGATATTAAGACAACTATAGAAAGAATGCAAAAAGATGACTGTGCTTAGATTAAAACCTTTTGGTATCTTGATGATATATCTTCCTTTGCCCTATCTACTTCCACTCAATCCTTCCATAACCATGATAGCCCCATGTTTGACCAGGATATCTATGATAATCCATCCTTTGATCTTGACCCTGCTAAGGATATACAATCACCACCCTTCCATCCCACCTACCTTGGGCTAGGATATGCATTTTATACTATTTTCATTACTAAGTCATCTTGTCAAGTCGTTAAGGACGTGCAAGCTTCCTTTGACGCTAACAGTACCAAAAATGATAGTCCCAAAGACTCCATTGATGACATTGCCACTCCTTGTCATACACCAAACACTATTGTCACTCCGTCCATCTCACCCATATCACTCACATCCATTCACATCATATACATGGATCAACAAGTCATAAATCAAGAAAAAAACAAGGATAAAGCTCAAGAATTAAAGGTAAAAGTGCCTTTCACAAATGGAGATCCAGAATACAAAGAAAGAACAATCAAGAAAATTCCTTTAGCCAAATTCAAAAGCTATTGGATGAGTCAAAGATACAAATAAAAGTCAAGACTTAAAGAAAGCAAAATTATTCCTCTTCATCAAAAATAACCAGGGGAATCTATCAAAATAAAGAATTGATCTCCAACTATGCCTCTCCATCAAAAATAGGGGCATCCATCAAAGTAGAATGCCAAAAGAGGAGATTTTTGATCCAACATCTCCACCATCACTTCCACTCATTCCATGCATCCCATTCCATCCATCCATACTCACACACCCATCATATCTTTCCACTTCCATTGGTGATGTTTTTCATTGTACCTTTGATGACAAACCCTTCACGTACTCTAGCTCATTGGTCGCCCAAACTCATTTTCGTCTAAATCTTGATGGCCCACATAGTGTGCACATTAGGGATCATACCATAGCCTCTTTTGTCTACCACATCTATTGCCCTTCATATTTTCCACTTGCACTCCTCATCTAGATCAGGTCCTTTCATACATCACGATCATTCAAACATAATCAAGGCATCATTACAACAACATATGGATCCGTTGCTTATCATCTCTCTACTCCCGAAGGTGAACCGTTGCCTAAACCCATCAACAACATGCACCTTCACAAGTACTACACTTAATTCTTAGAGTATCCCTTCAAAAATCAAAAATACAATTTTATTTTTTTAAAAATCATCACCCTAATGAAAGCTTGACAAACAGGCATCTTGGTGACAACAAAAAGAATCAAAATAATCAAAAAATCAAAAAAATAGTAAAGAGAAATAATTAGTCTAAAAGTGAAAACCACTTCGATGGCGCTTTGGATAAGTACCATGGTGAAAACCTAGCAAACAGGCGCCATGTGTAGTCATTCTATGCTCCTCCATCTATTATCACTCTACCTAGTCATCCACCCTTCACTCATCCATTCACACATATCATTCATCCATAATAAAGTTTTTCCATCCTTCTCATGGCCTAAGAATCACTGGCATTTAAGCATCCTTCGCTTTCATCACCGTCCTTTGCATCCATCCATTCCCTTGCACATAATAAGTTGGTCATCTACCTGACTAGGGGAAATTCCTTGACTTATTTCTTCATGGGATCCAAACCATGGTATTGACATCATAAAAACTTCAAAATCCAAAAAAAAACATAAAACATCAAAACAAAAAAAATCATAAAACATAAAAATCCAAAAAAATCATAAAATCATCAAAATCCAAAAAAATCATAAAACATCAAAATCCAAAAAAAATCATAAAACATCAAAATCCAAAAGAAAATCATAAAACATCAAAATCCAAAAAAATAAAAATCATAAAACTTCAAAACTCCAAAAATAGAGTCAAAGTTAGAGTCAGAGTTAGTTTGTGTTAGTATGGTTGAACTACATTGTCTCTGCACATTTCCTATGTAGGCAAGGCCCTCACTTGATGGGCCCCTGAGACAGTTCGTCTATCTTTTCTGGTTTTGTTGAATAAAGGTCAAATCATGATTTAGTCCTTTGTCAAGTACAGGAAGGTCAAGTCATTTCGAACTACGAGGTCTCTGCATGTATAACGTAGGCAAGGCCATCAATCAATGAGCCCCTAAGGCCCTAGGTTAGTCCTTTAGGGTTTGTTGCATCTAGTCGTGTCCTTTTTCATCAAGCAATCATTATCCAAACCAAATCACTATTGTGCAGTTTTTGCACACACACCCCACTAAAAGCAGGGACCCTCTTTTCTTGCTTTGTTTGCTTCTTTGTCTTCATAGGGTCCTAACTTCATCCCCTTAAGGGATAAGTCTCTCAGTCTTGGTCTTGTTTCGCCCATGTGCTTAAAGGTAAATTTTCATTTGAGATGTCATTTTGCAACTTCATGTGACTATCTGGCTCTTTGAGATTGACCCTTGCTAAAAAAATTGAAATTGGGACAAAGTTGGCTAAGTGTGAAGGAAGTTTGATAATTCTGAGGTAGCTCGAATTACCCAAACTTTAATCTGGCCGAGTAATCCAAGCTACCTTAGATTCCCTAATTCCGAGCCCTTGTAGAATTTTTGGGTTCTTGACGACATAGGATTGCACATTTATGGCTTGCATTAATGGAGTTTAAAAGGTCAATTTGGGAATAAATTGAGAAATAAGAGGTCATTTGGTCATTTCACATTCTTGAGAAAGTTTCCACCACCCTGTGTTTGATCCAGGATTCAGCGTTGAGATTGTCTTCTCCGGTGATCATTCTAAGGTTCTAGTCCTTCATTATTGGTTTTCCTTTGAGTTTTTCTCTAATTGCGCGCCGTTCCGAGGTATTATTTCGATTATTTTTATGTGGTTTTGTTTCATTTGAGCTTCATTGATGAATCTTCATGTGGTAAAGTCACTTGTTGAGTTCAGGATTGGGTTTCCTCCAATCATCGAGGGTTTATGGCTCTTTAAAGGAGTATATTCTAAAAGGGTTGAAATAGGGTTAAAATTTGAACTCGTTTGGTGAATGAAACTTGTCGAATACTCTCAAAATAATTCATTGTATTCTTTCCACTATTTATATCTATATTTTGGAGTCTTTTCATGCTTTGAAAGTTAGATCGAAACCCTAATTTGATGCTTGTGAATTTGATAAGAACGATTGATGTCTAAAATTGTGAAATGAATTGTTTGATTGAAATCCACGGTGAAATGTCAATGATTTAGTCTTAGGAGGATAAGATGTTCATCATCCATTGATTCAAAGAAAATAAGATTTGACACTTAGCAAAAATCTTAATCTTGAGCTAAGCTTGGGCAATCCGAGGTAGCTCGGATTTTCCGAGCTCTAATCCGCCCAGAGAATCCGAGCCCCTCGGATTATCCAAATCCACCTTATGCTTAAAATACCGATCCTCAAAGGTAAGTACTTAGTTGAATTTCAAGCTTAGTCTTCATTCGGTAACTCCAAGCGAGCTCAGATTACCCAAACGATAGTTCACCCAGGTAATCTGAGGTCCCTAGACATACCCGAGCCCCGCGAATGATTGAACTTCTAGTACATGTAATCACTCAAATTTTGGATGAAAGTAATTTGTGAAGTATTCTTGAGGTGATCAAAGTTTGAGTAGGATTGATTGGGTCAATGAACTTCATCCATCGTAGATTCCATATGATTATCAATGGAAAGGCGGTTGATAGGCTAGTTTTGGAAAATATGAGCTTGTTCAGATTAGCCGAACCTTAGTCTGGCCGAAAAATTTGAGCTTGCTCAGATTATTCGGTCTTTCTCCATTTGTTGCGGATTTCAAGTATCATTAATAAATGAGTTGCATAGGATGATTTCTTGGCATTTATTGATGGATATCAATTCATTTGAGTGTGATTTACTTGTGTATCATTGTGGAATTTGATGAAGTGAGTTGCTTGCATTATATTGCCATTGGAGTTTGAATTGTTATTAGATTAAGTTAATGGCATTATCATCTGATGTTGGTGCTTCATGAAAAGGATATAATTGTTGGATGTTGTGGTTGTCATTGATGTCAACACTATTAGCATTATTGTATTGAAGGTTGTATATGTCAAGGATATTGAGAAAATTGTTAAAGGAAGAGTTGCAGGTTGCTAATGGAACAGTGCAGGTCATGAAGATGTCTTGTTCTATACATTGAAGATCAATTGTTGTGGACAAAAGGGTTTATTTTTTAGAGTATCTAGATCATCTACCAAAAGTTTTAGAGGTTCGCGTGAAGATTTGATTATGCTATGAACAATTGCGTTCTGATAGTATTTATGTGGGTTCTGTCAGTGTTCCTGATTGACGTTTATGTGATTTTTATAATTTATGTTGTTGTGGATGATTCTTTGTTAGTTCTTGTTGTTTGTGGGTGCTTCTAGACCATTCTCTATCCTTGTTGTATGTCCGCGTTGATCGGTGTGCTCGTGGTCGGAGATTTTTCTCGGTATGTTCAGGTTTTCATGTTCTTGGCTGACATGATGGTTGTAACGTGTTGCAGATCCTTGAAGTTTAAAATTTGAATGTTTGGAACACTCAAGGACATTGTTTTAGGTCTCATCATAATATTAGTAGATGGTGTTTGATCCACATTGAAAATTTATTTGTAAAGTTGGGCCGACATTGTAAATATGTTTTATATTTTTGGCCAACAAGGTTGTTGATGTAATTTCATGTTGCAGATATATAAAAGAAATTGTTTGAGTGAAGTTAGTGTGTGCATAAGAGTGAATGTATGCTAGAGAAAGTGTTGATGTGTGAATAGTGTTCAAATCATTCAATTGCAGAGCAGAGTGAGAAGAAGTTTGAGCAAAGTGTGAAGAAGGTTTTTTGTGCTTAACTAGAACTATAATCAAGATTGTATAGAAGCTATTTTCTTAGTTCATACCCTGTGGATCTAATCTATATTTTTGTGTATTTTTGGGCAGTGAGCTCTAGGTAGTGTGCCTGAATGCATGTGCATTCCTATTATTTTTCATTATACTTTTAACAGGGTATAATATTGTGGATTAACATCCACCATGGTTTTTCCCCTAACAGGGTTTCCATGTAAAAAAATATTGGAGTTCTCTGTGTTTCTAATGTGTTGATTATTTATGGTTTATTGTTCATTCATTAGATCTAAGATTAAGTTAATTCTGAAAAGTTTAATATTCTATGACAACTGATTCACCCCCCCTCTCAATTGTTTGTACTTGTTTTTCCAACAATTGGTATAAGAGAAGGTTCCTTTGAAGAAGTTTAAAAGCTTGAGGTGATCCGAGATGGCATCATACAAGAAGGATAGTCCTAGATTCGATGGAGCAAACTACTCATTGTGGAAAGCTAGGATGAATGTCATTTGAGGTGTATTGGTGAAACCTTCTAGAAGATTACAAAGAATCCATATGTTATTCCTCAGAATGGTCCTTCCACTGCTGATGAGATTAAAGAAGCTAAGAATAATGTCAGGGATATGGAAGATTTGCTGAGTGCTCTAATAGATTCGGAAATGACAAATGTGATAGGTCTGAAGACAACTCATGATATGTGGACAAAGTTGGAAAATTTGTATGAAGGAGATGTACATGTGAAGATGGATAAGCTACAAAGTTTGAAAGGCAAGTATGAAAATTTGAAGATGGGTGAAAATGAAAATATTTCTTCTTTTATGCAGAGTAAATGAACTAGTGATGGGTATTAGATGTGTTGGTGGTACCCTGGATGAGGAAGAAATTGTAGCTAAAGTGCTCAAATCATTGCCTCCCTCCTACAAAGCAAAGGCTCATGGTATTGAAGAAACCAGATCATTGACGAATGTGACAAGGGATACACTAATTGGTAAACTTGCTGCCTTTGAGTTGAGAAAATTTGGTGAATCTATTCCCAAGACTAAATTTTCATTCAAGGCTACTGTATCCAGAAGAAAGAAGCAAAGATATGATCTAGGAGAGTGGTGTAGGGCACCTTCAATTTTTGACAGTTTTGGATTGTTAGCACTGTGGATTGAGTCTAGGTGTGTTTTAGAACATTTTTCATAATGTAATAAGGTCATATGACTAACGCTTGATGTAATCAATAGGGCTTAGGTGTGTGGATTCGAGTTTTGATCATAACTCTACTTTTGTTAATGCCTTTTAGTGTTTTTTGTCAATATTTGAATGTTAGTTGAAGGTGAACGGTCACAACATCAATTTTTAGTTGTGAACCATTGGTATGCTACTGAAAACATGTTAAAAATCTTGTAAAAACATTTGAGAAGGGCTGGCAATGGAAGATTTTGGAGAACTAATATAACAATACTCAGTTTTGATGTTTTTTTTCTATGTTTTCTGAAAAAATTTCTTTTGTATGAGTTTGTACAGTCACTAATTAATGTAAGACCTATACCATTAGTTGGGAAATCAACCTATATTTCTTTTGAATCCTTTTAGAGTGGTTTTCAATCAGGAATAAGGAAGATTTGAGCATATTTCTGTAAGTTGCTATCTTGGTTAGGGTTTCTAAGGGTTTTGTAAGAAGTGGAGTTCTAAAGGCCATTCCACTGTAGGACGGTAAATTAGTTGGGTGGAATGGGCCTATTAGCATGTAGGTTTGTGTTTTCTTTGTTAGTTAGGCAGGGTGGTGTAAACAAACGGGGCTGAAGCACGTGCTTGAAGGTTGGCAAGTTGATTGCCAATGGTGAATTGACTGGTTCTTGGTTAGGGCAGGAAGAATTTGGGTTGTCTGATGAAAACCAATGTAAGAATTGGTGGTTTTGAGACTGGTGCTAGGTGTGCATGAAGATTTTGAGGTCAGGGAAGGAAGTTTTGGTGGACCTCCTTTGGAAAAGAGGCCTAATTGGGCCATTGTGAAGCAGTGAGAAGGAAGATTGAGTGGTGACAGTCCAAAGAAACCCTACCAGAGACTTTGATACATTAAACAAAATCCTAAAGGGTCTTTGAAAATGTGTTCTTCAAATGGTGAAGTGAATTGCAGAGGGAGATATAGTTGAATAAGTGTGTCTCTAGTGCTACAAGGGTATAAGTGGCTTAAAGAAGGAAGTCACCTAAGGAGTTGTTTGGAACCTTCCTAAGTTGTTGGAATTTGCTTGTTGGAGTTTTTTACCACCTTGTCTTGTATCATGTGGTATTAGAGCTTAGGTTCTAGATCCATTATCAAAGGAATTTAGAGTAGCACAACAATTGCTAAGGAAATTAGAGCCTTGAGAGAAATAATGGAAGAACTAGAGAAGAATGAAAAGAGAGGTAAGGGTATTGTTGAGGTGAGTGACCCTGAAGATGAGGGTATAGAGGAGTCCCTCAAGAGAAATCCAAAGAGTAGTTGGGGACTGAAGAGAAGAAGTTCTTTCAAGTGCTTAAGGCTGCAAAAGGTGAGGCTCAGGAGGTGAAAATAGAGATTCCAACGTATGGGGGAAAGATGGATGGAGAAGAAGTCATAGAGTGGATTGATGCTCTAGAAAATTACTTCAAGTTCAAGGAGATACCTGAAGACAAGAAAGTTAAATTTTCTAAGAAAAAACTTAAGGGACCAGTTTTAACCTGGTGGAACTACATTCAAGAAGAGAGGGTAAAGAAGTTTAATCCCAAGATCACTTCTTTGGACTGGATGGTGCAAAAGATCAAGGGCTAATTTTACCAGCTGACTATGAAATACAAATTTATAGAAGGCTGCAAAGTTTAAAACAAAAAGAGATGGATGTGGTTGCTTATACTGAAGAATTTCATAAATTGACCATAAGGTCAGGGCATATGGAGAATGAGACAAAGAGAGTGGCCAGATATTTGAATGGATTAAGGGCTACAATTCAAGATGAAATCAGTTTGATTACTCCTAGGTCAGTAGAGGAGTGTTTCCAAATGGCTACAAAAGCTGAGGAGAAGATAAAGAAGAGGTTAGAAAAACAATCTAGGGGCAGAGGTAACCCTAGAGGAAGAGTTTTTCAAAAGATAACAAATGAACAAGAGGAAATTTTAGAGGAAGAAGGCCAGGAGGTAGGGGCAGTTTTAATGGATCAACAATAGGCTCTAATGCTTTTTCAAGAAAGTGTTTTGATTGTAATCAATATGGGCACCCTGCATGGAATTGTTCAAATAAATAGGGCACAAGTTACCAAAGTGGAGAAAGGAGAACTAAACTTGTTCATGAAGAAGAAGAGGTAGAAAGTGTGAGCTCATGTGTGGGTCCTTCAACTCTCCATGCCAAACCAGAATTGGGGGAGACTTTGATGATTAGGAGGACATTGATTAAAGTGCCAACCTCAAAGGAGCCACCTCAAAGGAAATCTATGTTTAGGACAACTTGCAAAGTCCAAGGAAAGGTATGTAAGGTTATTGTTGACTCTGGCTCCACAGACAATATAGTATCTTTAGAAATGGTAGAGAAGCTTAGATTGAAAAGGATAACCCACTCTAATCCATACAAAATCTCATGGTTGAACAAAGGGAAACAAGTTCTTGTTAATGAGCAGGCTTATGTAGAGTTCTCAATAGGGCCTTATAAAGACAAGATACTTTGTGATATTGTGCCCATGGATGTGTGCCACCTAATTCTTGGTAGGGCTTGGGAATATGACCGAAAGGCCCAACATGATGGCTTTAAAAATGAATATCAGATTGTAAAGGATGGTGTGCAGATCAGATTAGAACCTCTGCAAGAAGATGAGCAAACGGTCCATAAAGGACCTAGTGTGATGATAGTGAAAGAGAAGATGATTCTAAAGGACTTGGAAGAAGAGGAGGTTTGGTTTTCCATTGTTGGGAAACCAATCTCTAAGGTAGCAATAGATGACAAATAGAAGAAGTTCCAAATGTGGTTCAGACCTTACTTGACAAATATGAAAACATAGTGGTGAAGGAATTACCAAGTTCATTGCCTCCAATCTGTGATGTAAGTCATCATATTGATCTAGTCCCTGGTGCAAGCCTTCCTAACAAGGCAACATACAAAATTACACCTCAGCAAAATGAGGAAATCAAAAAATAGGTGCAAGAGCTACTAGACAAGGGTTTGGTAAGAAAGAGCCTCAGTCCATGTGTTGTGCCAACTATTTTGGCACCCAAAAAGGATGGTGAATGGAGACTTTGCAAAGATTCAAGAGATATTAATAAGATAAGTATTAGGTATAGGTTCCCTATACCCCAGATGGAAGACCTTATGGATAGTTTAGCAGGGGCAAATTAATTTTCCAAGATAGATTTGAAAATTGGTTATCACCAGATAAGGATTAGAGAGGGTGATGAATGGAAAAAAAAATTAAAACCAATGAGGGCCTCTATGAGTGGATGGTAATTCCCTTTGGGCTATCTAATTCTCCTAGCAAAATCATGAGACTCATGAATGAAGTGTTAAAATATTTCATTAACAAATTTGTAGTGGTATATCTCAATGACATCTTGGTATTCAGCAAGACAAGGGAGGACCGCTTGGAACACTTGGATAGAGTTTTAGGAAAGATACATGAAGAAAAACTCATGATCAACCTTAAGAAGTGTGAATGGATGAAGCAAGAGCTGATATATTTGGGCTTTGTTATCTCAGGAGGAACCTTGAAGATGGACCCCAAGAAAGTTGAAGCCATTCTTAATTGGCCTACACCAAAAACAGTTGGAGAAGTCAAAAGTTTCCATGGCTTAGCAAGCTTCTACCAAAATTTCATAAGGGGATTTAGTCATACAGTTGCACCTATGATAGATACCATTAAAGGAGAGAAGAGGAGCAGGTTTTAATGGCCAAAGGAGGTTGACCAAAGCTTTCAGTACCTTAAACAAAAGGTAGCACAACAACCAATACTTACCTTGCTTGATTTTTCTAAGGTGTTTACCATAGAATGTGATGCTAGTAATGTGGCCATAGGGGCAGTCTTAGGAGGGAAGACCTATTGCATTCTTCGGTGAAAAATTGAATGAGGAAAAGAGGAAATACTCATCATATGATTTGGAAATGTATGCTATGGTGCAAGAACTTAAAAAATGGAGGCACTATCTATTACCCAAAGAATTTGTGGTGTTCACAGATAATCATGCTCTGAGTTTTCTGAAAAGTCAAGAGAAATTGAGCTATAGACACATGAAATGGGTGGAATACCTACAAGCTTACACATTTTCCATAAAGCATAAGAAGGGACAAGCCAACAAAGTGGCAGATGCTCTGAGTAGGAGGGAAACATTAGTGCAAGAAGTGCAACTTCAAAGTGTAGGTGTGGACTCACTCAAAGGTATGTATAAATCTGATGAAGACTTATATGATGTGTTTGTTGTTTGTGATCAGTCCCAAGGTTCATTTCATAAAGAATACGAAGACTATGTGTTGCAAGATGGAGTACTCTTTAGGGGAGCTCAGTTATGTATCCCTAAGTGTTCTATGAGGGAGAATTTAGTTAGAGAGAAGCATAGTGGTAGCTTAGGAGGACATTTTGGATATGACAAGACTTTAGATCAAATCAAAAGATTTTACTACTAGCCTAAGATGCATTTGGATGTCAAAAAGTATGTAGAAGGATGTGTCATATGTCAAAGAGCAAAAGGGACAAGCTCCAATGCTAGTTTGTATTAGCCTTTACCCATACCAAGCAAACCATGGGAAGCAATAAGCATGGATTTTGTCTTGGGTCTGCCAAGAACTTCAAGGGGATATGACAGTGTGTATGTGTTGGTAGATAGGTTTAGTAAGATGGCACACTCCATTGCTTGTAAATCAACCAATGATGCATCACACATTGCAAACCTATTCTTTAAGGAGATTGTTATAATACATGGATTTCCATTGTCAATAGTCTCTGAAAAGGATGCAAAGTTCATTGGCCATTTTTGGAGAACATTGTGGAGAAAGTTAGGAACTAATTTAACCTTCAACTTAGCCTATCATCCTCAAACCGATGGGAAAACTGAGGTAGTTAATAGATCATTGGGAAATCTATTGAGATGTTTAACCAAAGAACATAACCAGTCATGGGACTTGATCTTGTCATAGGCAGAGTATGCTTACAATGACTCAGTCAATCGGAGTATTGGGAGAAGTCCATTTGAGGTTGTCTATGGAATGCATCCAAGGGGTGTTTTGGAGTTAAGAGACTTGAGTGGAATGGATAAAAGGAGTACTCAAGGAGAGGACTTTGTTGTGGCAATGCATGACATACACAAATAGGTCAAGGAGACACTTGAGAAGAATGTAGGCAAGTACAAGAAGAGGGAAGACTTGAAAAGGAGAGATGTACAATTCAAGGTGGGTGATCTAGTGTGGGCACATTTGAGAAAGGAGAGACTACCCAAGGGAAAGTATACAAAACTAATGATGAAGAAGATAGGACCCTACAAGGTGGTCCACAAATATGGAAACAATGCCTATGAGATTGAACTCCCACAAGGAGTTTCCATCTCACCAATTTATAATGTGACTGACCTATATCCCTTCAAGGGATCTATTTTTGTAGGTACAGAAGCAGGTGAACCTGAAAGTGATGAGGGAGAGTGGATCAAGGATCTTCCACCCACTCAACCTATGAAGCTTGGAGCAATTTTGGATTCAAGGGAGGTAAAGAGGACAAGGAGAAAAGTATATATTGAACACCTAGTTAAATGGCTTGGCTTACCAGAAGAAGATGCCACTTGGATGTCAAAAGAAGACAAAGAGAAGCATGGAACATCAATCAAAGACCCCCTTTCATCCGAAGGATGAATCTTTTCCTCCTTGGCTGTATGGTGCAGGGCACCTTCAATTTTTGACAGTTTTGGCTTGTTAGCACTGTGGATTGAGTCTAGGTGTGTTTTAGAATTTTTTTCATAATTTAGTAAGGTCATATGACCAACACTTGATGTAATCAACAAGTCTTAGGTGTGTGGTGTCGATTTTTTATCATAACTCTACTTTTGTTAATGCCTTTTAGTGTTATTTTGTCAATATTTGAATGTTATTTGAAGGTGAACGGTCACAACATAAAGTTTCAGTTGTGAACCATTGGTATGCTACTAAAAACATGTTAAAAATCTTGTAAAAACATTCGAGAAGGGTTGGCAGTGGAATATTTTGGAGAACTAATATAGCAATACTCAGTTTTGATTTTTTTTCTATGTTTTCTGAACAAATTGCTTTTGTATGAGTTCGTACAGTCACTAATTAATGTAAGACCTATACCATTAGTTAGGAAATTGACCTAGCTTTCTTCCGAATCCTTGTAGAGTGATTTTCAATCAGGAATAAGGAAGATTTGAGAAAAAAATTGTAAGTTGCTATCTTGGTTAGGGTTTCTGAAGGTTTTGTAAGAAATGGAGTTCTAAAGGCCATTCCACCATAGGACAGTAAAGTAGTCAAGTGGAATGGGCCTGTTAGCATATAGGTTTGTGTTTTCTTTGTTAGTTAGGCAGGGTGGTGCAAATAAACAGGGCTGAAGCACGTGCTTGAAGGTTGGCAAGTTGATTGCCAATGGTGAATTGACTGGTTCTTGGTCAGGGCAAGAAGAATTTGGGTTTTTGTGAGAATTGGTGGTTTTGAGATTGGTGCTAGGTGTGCATGAAGATTTTGAGGTTAGGGAAGGAAGTTTTGGTGGACCTCATTTAGAAAAGAGGCCTAATTAGGCCATTGTGAAGCAGTGAGAAGGCAGATTGAATGGTGACAGTCCAAAGCAACCCTACCAGAGACTTTGATACATTAAACAATAGCCTAAAGGGTCTTTGAAAATGTGTTCTTCAAATTGTGAAGTGAATTGCAGAGGGAGATATAGTTGAATAAGTGTGTCACCTTAGGAGTTGTTTGGAACCTTCCTAAGTTGTTGGAATTTTCTTGTTGGAGTTTGTTACCACCTTGTCTTGCATCAGAGAGTGTTCCAAAAATTCATTCAAGTATGAGGAAGAAATGAAACAACTTGAAGATGAAGAAAAAGAGGTAGAAGAGTTGGAAGCACTAATTGTGAAGAAAGAAGGAAGAGGACTTGAAGATGAAGAAAAAGAGGTAGAAGAGTTGGAAGCACTAATTGTGAAGAAAGAAGGAAGAGGACAAGGTAAGTATAAAGGAAAGTTTCCTATTAAATGTTTTTCTTGCAGTAAAATAGGTCATTTTGCATCAAGGTGTCCTAAAATATTTCCTTGATCTAAGCCCTACAAATCTAGATTCCAAAAGAAATGTTACTATGTTGAAGAAGGAGTGATAGATGATGAGTATGCTAAAGATAATGGAAATGAAGATAAATGGGTGTTCCTTGCTATCAAGGAAAATGGTCCGGTGGCTACTGAATCTACTAAAGTTGAGAAAGCTCTTGCAACCTGAATTGAAGAAAAAGATGAGTGGGTTATTGACAACGGATGCTCACACCATATGACTGCTGACAAAAGAAAATTTGTAAGTCTTGAGAATTATGACGATGGGGTTGTAAGATTTGGAGATAACAATGCTGGTGTGATTCGTGGTAGAGGATCTATTTGTCTTGGTGGTAAGCATAACACTGATGATGTTCTTTATGTTGAAGGATTGAAACACAACTTGCTAAGTGTTGGACAGATGGTGGACAAGGGTTATGCTCTTCAGTTCAAAGATGGAAGATGCAGGATACTTGGAAGATCTGGAAAAGTAATTGCTTTGGGTAAAAAGACAAAAGGTAATATTTTTCACCTGAATGCTACTAGTGAAAGTTGTCTAATTTCTCAAGTAGATGAAAGGGGGTTATGTCATAGAAGGCAGTGTCATGTGAATTTTAATAACATTTCCAAAGTAAGTTCCACTCAAGCAATAAGAGATCTACGTAAGCTAGTGAAGCCTGCTAACACAATTTGCAAGGAATGTCAGTTGGGAAAACAGACTAGAGTTTCTTTTCAGAGAAAACAACATCATTCAAATGGATTACTGGAGCTGGTACATACTAATCTATGTGGTCCCTCCAGAGTCATAAGTCTTCATGGAGAAAGGTATTTTATGCTGCTTATTGATGATTATTCTAGGATGATACGGGTTGCTTTCTTAAGAGAAAAATGCAAAGCATTAGAAAAGTTCAAAAGTTTCAAAGCTATGGCAGAGAATGAGAAAGGTCTGAAAATCAAATGCTTAAGGTCAGACAGAGGTGGTGAGTTCACCTCCAGGGAGTTTAATTCTTTCTGTGAAGAGCATGGAATTAGAAGACAACTATCTGCTCCCCGAACCCCTCAATAAAATGGAGTTATAGAGAGGAAGAACAAAACAACTCTAGATGCTGCTAGAACACTGATGATTGAAGGAAATGTGCTTCACATCTATTGGAGTGAAGTAGTAAGCACTGTTGTGTACACTTTAAACTGGGTAAATGTCAATGGTAATTCTGGTAAGACTCCTTTTGAACTATGGTTTGGTTATAAGCCTATTGTTAGGTATTTCAAGATCTTTGGAAGCAAGTGTTATATCAAGAGAGATGAGGATATAGGAATGTTTGATGCAAGAAATGATGAAGGAATCTTTCTAGGTTACTCTACTAAAAGCAAGGCCTACCGGTGCTATAACAGAAGATTGAGAAAAATGGTTGAGACTGCAAATGTCATAGTTGATGAGGACTCTACTAGATCATCTAGATATTGTGGATATGATTCAGATGACCAAGAAGATAGCACAGACAAAGGGAAGAATGCTCAGACATAGAATCAACTTCAAATTGTGCCATATGTTCCGGTAAAACAACTTAAATTTTTTTCGATAAATCAAGGTAGTCAAGAAGCAGAGACAAGTGCAAGTGCAGAAGAAGGAACAAAAGAACCAAAAGTTTGAGAGAATCCTAAAACTCCAAGGTATGTAAAGCTAAATTATTCTAAAAATCAAATTATAGGAGACAAGAATAAAGGTGTGCAAACTAGAAGAAAGATTGCAGAAGAGTATTGCCTGATTTCCAAGATTGAGCCTAAAGATGTCAATGAAACTTGTAATGATGAACATTGGATGGAAGCTATGAAGGAAGAACTAATGCAGATTGAAAAGAATGATCCATGGATACTTGTTCCCATACCTAAAGATAAAAATGTGATTGGTACTAAATGGGTCTTTCAGAATAAGCTAAATGAACAAGGTGAAGTGTTCCAAAATAAAGCAAGACTAGTATGTAAAGGGTATTCACAAATAGAAGGTATTGATTTTGAAGAAACCTTTGCCCCTATTTCCAGAATTGAAGCCGTAAGGTTATTTCTTGCTTATGCTGCATATAAGAACTATAAAGTCTATCAAATGGATGTGAAGTCAAGTTTTCTGAAAGGTGAGATAGAAGAAGAAGTATATATTGAACAACTAGATGGATTTCAACTAACTGATAAGGAAAACATGGTTTTTTGATTGAATAAAGCTCTATATGGACTCAAGCAAGCCCTCAGAGTCTGGTATACTAGACTGGATAAATACTTATTAAATATTGGATTCAATAAATGTATTACTAACAACAACTTGTATTTCAAATTGGATAATGACAAAGAGTTAATTATTAAGGTCCTTGTTGATGACATTATTTTTGGAGGAGATGATAATCTATGTATGAGGTTTGCTGATGAAATGAAGAATGAATTTGAGATGAGTATGATTGGAGAGATGGAGTTCTTTCTGGGATTGCAAGTTACTCAGTTAGATAAGGGGATTTTCATAGCTCAGTCCAAATATGTGAAAGAGCTATTGAAGAAGTTTGGCATGGATGACTCAAAATCTGTTGGTACTCCCATGGTAACAGGATGCAAGTTAACACAAAATGATGATTCTCCTAAGGAAAATCAAACAAGATACATGTCAATGATTAGTGGATTGATCTACTTAACTTAGACCAGACCAGACATTATGAATGTTCTATGTATGGTTGCTAGATTTCAGGCTGATCCAAAAGAGTCTCGTGTGACTGCTGTAAAGAGAATTTTCAGATATCTGAAAGGAACAGTTGATTTTGGACTTTGGTATCCTAAATATGATGATCTTACTTTGAGTGCATATACTGATGAAGATTGGGAAGGATATGTAGATGAGAAGAAGAGTACTAGTGGTGGTGCCTTCTTCCTCGGGAAGAAGTTGGTGTCTTGGTTGAACAAAAAGTAGAATTCCATTTCTTTATCTACTACTGAGGTAGAGTATATTGTTGCTGCAAATAATTGTACCCAAGTGATGTGGATGAAACATATGTTGAAAGATATCAGAGTAGTATATGATGAACCTATTTCCATATAGTGTGAGAACTCAAGTGCAATTAACATATCAAAGAATCCAATGCTACACTCTAAGACCAAGCATATATCAATCAATTTTCACTTCTTGAGGAAAAAAGTGAATGAGAAAGAAGTCAGACTGGAGTATGTGCCTACCAAAGAACAAATTGCAGAAATTTTCACCAAGTCGTTGTCGAAGGATACTTTTGAGTATCTCAGAGGGATGCTAGGGGTAATTACCCCTCCTGATATGAACTAGAGATGCATTTATTTGCATCAATCCATGTGCTTCATAGATATTTCCTGATCTGGATTGATGTTTCTATGGCTGCTACTTAGGGGGAGTAGTCATATGTGCAGATATGTGGTTCAAAGCTTGTATGTGGGAAAGTAATGCTTATATTTTCCATTGATGTCAAAGGGGGAGAAGAGAAATGTGAAAAATATTTTTAGGGGGAGAAGAGCAATTGAGTAGAAGAGTCAGAACCAAAGGGGGAGTAAGTGTGGTTGTGTTGATGGTATTTTTCACATCATGTGTTTCCATCAATTCCAAAGGGGGAGATTGTTGGATGTTGTGGTTGTGTTGTTGATATGTGTTTTTCATTGATGTCAACACTATTAGCATTATTGTAATGAAGGCTATATATGTCGAGGATATTGAGAAAATTGTTAAAGGAAGAGTTGCAGGTTGCTAGTGGAACAGTGAAGGTCATGAAGGTGTCTTGTTCTGTACGTTAAATAGTAGTTGTTGTGGACTAAAGGGTTTATTTTTTAGAGTATCTAGATCATCTACCAGAAGTTTTAGAGGTTCGCATGAAGATTTGATCCTGCTATGAACAGTTGTGTTCTGACAGTATTTTTGTGGGTTTTGTCAATGTTCCTGATTGAATTTTATGTGATTCTGATAATTTCTATTGCTGCAGATGATTCTCTGTTAGCTCTTGTTGTTTGTGGGTGCTTCTAGATCATTCTCTATCCTTGTTATGTGTCCATGTTGATCGGTGTGCTTGTGGTCAAATATTTTTCTCAGTATGTTCGGGTTTTCATGTTCTTGGCCGACATGATGGTTGTAACATGTTGTGGATCCTTGAATTTTAAAATTTGAATGTTTGGCACGCTTGAGGAAATTTTTTTAGCTCTCGTCATAATATTAGCTGATGATGTTTGATCCACATTGAAAATTTATTTGTAAATTTGGGCCGACATTGTAAATATGTTTTATATTTTTGGCTGACAAGGCTGTTGATGTAATTTCATGTTGCAGATATATAAGAGCGATTGTTTGAGCGAAGTTAGTGTGTGCATAAGAGCGAATGTATTCTAGAGAAAGTGCAGATGTGCAAATAGTGTTCAAATCATTCGATTGTAGAGCAGAGTGAGAAGAAGTTTGAGCGAAGTGTGAAGAAGGTTTTTTGTGCTTAACTAGAACTATAATTAGGCTTGTATAGAAGCTATTTTCTCAGTTCATACCTTGCAGATCTAATCCGTATTGCTATGTATTGTTGGGTAGTGAGCCCTCTTGTATTTGAGCAGTGAGCTCTAGGTAGTGTGCCTGAATGCATGTGCATTCCCATTATTTTTCATTAAACTTTTAATAGGGTATAATATTGTGGACTAACATCCACCATGGTTTTTCCCCTAACAGGGTTTCCACGTAAAAAAATCTTGGTGTTCTCTATGTTTCTGATGTGTCGATTGTTTATGGTTTATTGTTCATTCATCAGATCTGGAATTAAGTTTTGAAAAGTTTGAAAAGTTTAATATTCTGTGACAACTGATTCACCCCCCCTCTGTGTTATCTGTCCTTGTTTTTCCAACAATAATATGTTGTATTATTGTTCTCCACTGTGGTGATGTTGTTCCTTTCTCTAATAGATGTAGGCTGAGGTTAGTCCTGACAAAACCACCAAGTCAAAAGCTACTTTGATGCAAGAGGAAGTTAGGAGAAGACATGACAGGATGAAGTGCGACTTCAAGGGCATATGGCCAGAGACCAAGATTGCTTCTGCCTAGTCCAAGATTGCATATACAAACATGGGTCATGTGTGTTGGTTTTTTTTTTTTACTGCAACCAGGTTTGTCTTCTAATCTACCTATGGAATTTCCAATTCCAATCAAGGGCAGCTCAAAGGACTTGGACCAACTGATGAGGGCTTTAAAAATCCTCCTACACTTCGGGCTCTGCAAGACCCGGGAGCATGATCCCTTAATGCTTTTACAATCCTTGCACTATTATCATAAACAACATTAACAATAATAGATAATCTCATTTAATAGTTCAACATAATAGAATAATACTAAATAGAATTGGTTGTTCATCAGTAATATCAACTATTTGGAGCATGAGATAACTACAACACCATAACACAGGGATTTAAAATGGTTTTGAATTTATAAAATGTTTCTAAGATGCACTAAGCTGCAAGATAAATCAATGCCTAATTCAGGGCCATGGAGTCAAACACATAAAAAAAGAATTCATCAGCAAATGACATTCAACTAGTGGATTTAAAATTGTTAATCCTTGCATCAACTGTTAGTGCCTTACACCAACAATCCCACTCCTATTATCAATCAAATTCTCCTTACCAAATCCAACCTGCACACTTGAAATCACTGTTATCTGCTCAAAGCATTTAACCATTTCCTTGAAATAGACCCATAAGCAAATAACACAATCTCATGAAATTTGAGATAACAAACTCAAAGATACTTTGTATTATTGAATTCATATGATTAAACTGTACAAGTATGGAGACAATTTAAATATATTCATGAATGTGCACACACTTTCATGATTTATTTGCACAAACTGGTTGTATTTGCTCATAAAATAAGAAATTACAGCTTATAGACTCAATATGACTCAAAATTTATAATTCTCTATCTACCCTAGCCTCATACAAAACCCCAAAACCTAGAACTTAATCTCTCTACCTTAATAATGAGAAGAGAAGAGAAGAAATAAAAGAACAGAAGATTCAGAAGAAGCCCTAAAGTTGATCCAGAGATGCCATCTAGAATCCTCTTCACCGTTGATCAATAGAATGCAAAGCATCTCTCCTCTCTCTGTAACAAACTTTGCCTCCAAATCTTCCTTTGTTGTTAGTTGTTCCTCAACAGAAAATATGCCCATGTGAAGAAATTTCTCACCATTTTACCTGCTGCGTGAAAATATCCTATGCCCATGAAAATTTTGTTTTGCCCTTTTGCTGCACTGTATTTTACTTTGGTGAATATTTAACTCACTTGTCTCCATAGAAAAAATAAAAATATTACATGTGCTATTTCACCTGCATCACATTTATCCTCCAGCAGTATAAAATATTCAACATTGGGCTTTCAAAAGCACTTGCCCGTGCTCTTTCATTTTAAATGCCATTCATTAAAAGTGAAAAGCCTCTAAAAGATTTAGAAGGAACCAAATTTCTTCTCCACTTGTGCTTTTCATCTTTTAATTTTAAAAACCTTGTAAAATTTAAATTCACTTCACTCTTTAAAATAAAGTCAATTTTGGGCAATTAAAACATTATGTCATCGAACCCACTAAGCCCTTTAACTTCTTTTAGAGTGCTTTCCTTTAAAAAAAAAGTCACGGGCAATGTTTTGCGCCTTTTTTAAAAAAAAACTTTTGTATATCTTTCAAAATAAATCTATGCCTCCTTTAATATTTGCACCCAACATAGTAGAGTTATACCCATGCGTTGAAAACTTTCCCGGGCCCACACCCGCCACGTGGCAACAACCTGCAATCACACGAGAATTAACCATCATGCATGTTGGAATAGCGATCGGGCAGGGTGTGGACAGGATGTTGCTGCATTTACCTTCTCCATTTCCCACCGTTGATCTCATCTACTTCATTTACTTTGTTTTCCCTAATTTCATTTTAGCTATCTGCTTTCATGACCATGGCGGCAACTTCCCTTTTGTTTGCTCTACAACTCTGGTAATGACGGCTTCTCCCAGCACTGAATCGATTCTTCACTTCAACTCTGGTGGTGGTTTCCCTGTAATTTACATTCAAACAACTTTCTCATCACTTTTGATGATGGCGCCCAAATAAATTTGCAACACTGCATCCTCATTGCCTTTGATATGAAGGCTTCAAAAGGCTTTCAAATAAATCCACTGTGTGTTTATTCTATGCTTTCACTGCTGGGCGCGTTCCATTTCTTAATCTGCTTCAAAGTTTCTAAAGCATTCTCAACAAACCATTTCGTGTATCCTGCAGTCATGGTTGCCTCTGCTTCCAAAACGCACCTGCTTGAAAGTTTATAAAGCATTTTCAACTATCATTTTGTGTATATTCAGCCAACAGTGATAGTTGCGCTGTCTTCATTTCCTTTGGCTACGTCAGCGCTATCCTTGCTTGTAAGTTTCTTAAGCCTTTTCAACACACCATTCAACCTTTTCCTCTATATATGATGTGTGGCCCCAAGTCCAAGCATGCGTGGAGTTTCTAGTTGCCTCTCATATTATCTTTAGCATATTTCCAACAGTGTTCGGTCCCTTGCATTGCTTATGTCCTACAGTCTGAGAGCCACTCTATTTTGTGCGTTCAACAATTATGGTATTCAATGAGACCACATTAATTTATGAAATTTTGAAAATCAGTTTAGTTGCCTTGTCTATGAAGTAGCATCCTAATTTCAAATGTAGGCAAGTTCAATCTGAAGGAACCACAACAACCTAGCTACTGGAGGCCTCTTTAAATTCATTGCAGGGGTTCCAACTATTTAATTTCTTTTATATCACAAGGCTCTGTATATTAAAACTTTCTGCCATTGCTTTATACAAAGCTCATACCTACTCACAATTTGTGGGTGCCCAGTTCAATGGGTTTCTTACTTTAAATAAGATTTCCATAAACAATTTGAGACATTTTCACTTCAATCAAGAGCTACCTTTGCACTTAAGCAATTCCATCAACACCATGCTCTAACTAATCCCATTTTTAGGCTCGAGCTGTGGCTGCAAAGTGGAGATATGCATCCATCTTTTCAAAGAATTTTAACTATACTGGCATGGAAAGATTTTCCTTTTCAATATCAAATAAATGTTCAAACAATTGAGCCAGATTAAAAAGTGTTGTAGCTTTTTCCCATGGTAACCCAAATGTAACACCATCCCCTTAGAGTCAATTGAAGGGGCTTATAATAATAACTGAAAATTCATTGAAGAAACAATGCCCTGCAATTCATGCTTCTATAACCGTAATGTTCTCCAACAGGCTGTGATGCAATACTTGGAACCTCATAACAAGATGGAGAATTCTCGGTCCCCATGTGGGCTTTGCTAAAAAAAAATCATTTTCAAACAAATTTACCCTTGAACTGAGTAATCACAAATTATGAATGCATTTGAAGTGAAAACATGAACTGGGTTGTGATTAAAACTTATTTTCTGACATGTTTGCAAAATGTGCAAAACTGGCCAAGTAAGCTCTGGAATCGGCTTTGAAAACTGGTCAAACGACCTCATGAAGCCATAAAAACTTGCAGAGATGTAGATATTGGTCCAGAGAATTGAGTGCAACAAATGGCTTGACAAAAGGAGTCACGAGGCAAAAGTTATTAACTGTCAAAGTTGCTTACTCAAACTTTCTGCAACAAACAGTTGTTCTAAACCAATTGAAACTGATGAAATCACCTCGTCGAAAAAATACCGAATCAACTCCTAGCCAGCTGCCACTAGACACAGTAGATCACTTTGGTATAGAGAACACGCGTACAAGAGGAATTAGCTTGAATCATCACCCATCAAAAGTTATTAACGCTCGAAGTTGGCCTCTTAGAAAGGTTTCAGTGCAAAACTGAAGAAATTCCATTTGGATTTGACCTGCTAAAAATAGAAAATCAAATCATGAAGCCCTAAAAACTGACATGTGAGTTCATTTAAGCATGATTAATGCAGAACAACATTCACTTTGACTTGAAAATCAACTGGTTGCAAAATGCGAGCTCAAACGGGAGGCCACTTTGCAAAACTGAAAGTCTGCAAACAGCAGAAAAGTGACAAAATCCTCCAACTTCACTTTTTGAAACCTTGACAAAACTCATCATGGGAAGCTGAAAATTGACATGCATGTTCACATATGACACATGAGTGTGTCTGCAAAGGAATTTTGCTTAGAAATCAACGAGCTTCAAATAATGACCATTCAAAGTAGGTCATTCAGGCAAATTTCTCAAGTGCACTTCTAAAAGTGCATAGGCAAAATTTGAGAGGGCCAATAGTGGCTCCGACTGGGGATGTATGCCCCCTTGTGGGCATAGCAAGATTCCATATCTCTGGGGAGTAGACCAAATGCTGAGTCAATCAGGTGTCCTCAAACTGCTCCTTTATTCACCTTTATTTTTCAACTTCATCTGGTGACACCAGGCCACCAAATGAAAAAGGGGAGTCAGCATTTACCTCTGTCAAACACAATTCTGTAAAAAGAACTAATCCCCCTCAACTCATGCTTGCCTCTGTCAAACCATAACAACATGGGTGATTGCACCCTTGCAAACATAAGTATCAGGCTACCTTCATGCAAGTGAGAACTTGCTCTCTGTTTGGATTTGTCATCAATTGGAAACCAAATCAAATAGGCCACATCATTGCCACTTTCTTCATTCTTTGATTTTGTATCAAGTGGCAAGATTTGAAAATGGGGATCAAGACCATATGAAAGCACAGTCTAATCACAACCATTTTCCTGATTGAACATGCCAGTACCTCTCAACAGGCCATCATATACAACATCATCAACATGTTCATAATCACTATGCATTTGAAAGGCAGACATACTTTCCAAATGTTGATTGTCATGTGGCAACAAGCTATCATATTCATCATTTACATCATTCTTAAACTGAAAACAACATTCCTTAGTATCTTGCACCTTGCCACATTCTATGAAAACTCCTTCCAGCTGACAAAAATAGCACTCACAATCTGCTAAATGGTTGGAACTATTAAGTTCAATCTGATCATTATTTTGCATGTCAAAGGTGAAATTATCAGGACTTGCCAAAATATTTGACATATTATGCAAACTATTTCCAAGTGTATGCAAAGAGATACACTCATGAATTGACACACTATGTATTTTTTCTTCATCATGCTGGTAGTGAGAGTCATCCGAATTTTTTGACTCATCATCATCAGTTGTCATATTGTCATCTTCTGAACATAAGGTATCAACCTTTTCAATATCACAAGCTTGCTGAACAAGCAATTTTGGTTCAGAATCATAATCTGATTTCTCATCGAAATCAACCTCTACATCCACATGAAAAGACTCATGTCTAGGATCATTCAAGTCAACAAACAAAAACTTGTTTAAATCTACATCAGAGTTATCAAAACTTGGCTCATTAGATGCACAATCCTCATAGTCATCTGTCGTTTCAAACTCATCAAAACAGATCTTTGAGTTTGCATCAGCATGCTCACTTTCATAATCATCATACATTACATCATTGCAATCATATAGCTACTTGTCTTCATCCTCATTATTATCATCATGATCAACTGGTTCATAATTTGAAGGAGAATCAAATTCACTTGCATAATACCTTACAACATGAAGATCATCATCATTGTCAAAGACAAAAGATGCATATTCAGTGGTCAATAGATCAGAGATTTGTTCACAACTTAATAGATCATTATTCTGATCTATTCCTTCAACTACTTCCTCTTCTTGATCCTCACTTGAATTGGATACATTATCAAATTGCAAATCAGGGTATGCCAAAACATCATCATCATCAAAGTATGAAAACTCAATGGGCTGATCATAAACAGGGTCTCCCCAATCATAGGAGATTGAATTCCTATCAACATTGTCAGGAACATGGTCACAATCTGTCATAGAGAATAGACCATCCAATTGTCCATCCTTACTCACCACTCCTAGGCCGTCATAACAACAATAAACATCATTTTGTATTTCAACATTGGACTGGATGTCCTCATTGAGTTTGTCATTTACATCCTCTTGAGGGTAGACATAAACATCTTCTCTATCAAACTGAAAACCATCAATGGTTTCCTCATTGCAACTGCTTGTAGTTGATCTTTCAAATTGAAATTCATCACATACTCTGTCACTTGTAGCTGATAAACTGATGTTCTCAAGAGAATTCCCTAAGTCAGCAAATTCAAATGTCTCATCATGGAGATTTATACCAAAGCTACATTCAACCCTTGTAGGATTGACATGGTCAACTATATTACAACATTGCCGATTACACTTCTCTTCTTCAAAGAGTAAGTCCAACTAATATCCTTCATCATGTTCTTGGCTCAGAAGACTCAGCTGCTGATTCTTAGTTTGGTATATCTGTAAGTTGTTCATTAACAACTTTCTCATCATTTGATGATGCATCTTTTTCATCTTCTACCTTCTCAACTATGCACTTGTTTGAAGACCTCTGATCGTTCACATTCACACAGTTGTTGATTTCATCAACATATTTACTGACAATTGAAGACAACAAGCTTTGCATATATTCATTCCTCTGCCTCTCCAAACTGTCCAGGACTATGTAAGCCATCTGCATACTCAATATTTCAAACTATTTTAACAATGCACTAGATCCTTCTTCATAAGCTTCAAAATACATATGAATACAATATGATGTGCTAGGTCTGAAATTGTCTGGGATTAGTGACAAGGTAGCAACAAATCTATGACTGAAATCAACACTTGACTCTTCATCTTGTTTCTTGATCTGCTTTAACCTTATGACAAGGTCATAGGGATCTCTCGCAAACTCTTTTCTATAAGCATTCACCAATTTATCCCAGCAAGGAAATGACTTCTCAGGTAACTTTAGATACCAATCCCTAGCTTGTGCTTCAAGAGATCTAACAAAGAATCTCATCCACATATCCTGATATTCAAATGAGTGTTTCTCCATGAAGCTAGAAAAACTTTTGACATGTGCATTTCCTTCACAAACATTATATCCATCAAATCTAGGAATCTTCTTGTAGACTTGAGCTGGCATACTTTGAATTTTGTAATCAACCCATGACAAATCTAACTGAGCATACAATGGATCAAAGGAATTCACAAATGGTGCAAAAATTTGGAAAGTAGATACAATATGATTGTCTTTTAACTGGGCTTGTTGAAACATCAGGTGTCTTTCATCCATTTCCCTAAGTCCTCTTTCAAACACTGCTTTCCATTCAGGCCTTATCTTATGCTTATGCACTCTTGTTTTCTTACACTTTGGGGTCTCAAATGAATGAAGATTATCAGACTTCTAACACTTCTTAACAAGCTGTCTCAAAATGTCTACATGCATGGCTATCTTATGATCCATAGATATTACAATTCAAGGCTCTCTAATTATGCATAATTACAATCATGACCATATGAAGGATTACAATGAAAATTAATGAAATAATAACAGCCTGGACTTGAAATGTATGACAATACAAATGGATGGAAATCCTTAGGATGTACAAATACATTCCAACCATCCAAATTAGCAAAGATTTGAGCACTAGACAAAATTATTTCAATGGAACTACAACTACATTCAATAGATCTAGCAAATGGAAGTGTGCAAACATAAATTCATTATTCTTTCCCTCTGGTAGTGCTAAATCACTAAATAGGGAACCAAAATTTCTTTCTAAGAAGTTCAAATACGTGAAGAATACCTAGAAACATTGCCGCTGCTGCAAATTGTTCTGTAAATATCGTAGATCTGGAACTGTATTCTTTAAATCTTCAACAAGTTCTTCTGACATAATCGCCACTCTTCTTCTAGAGGACTGAACTTCAAGTATTATGAATTTATTACACAAATAAATCTATCTCTGAGTTCCTTCCACCAGCAAAGCACCACAGATCATAAAATAATCAAGTTCACTGCAACAAATCTTTCTCCAGGCTTGAAATTCTTCAATATTTGAACTAAATTCAAAATGGAAAACAATAATATGACTCAATGAAAATGATATGACTCTGTTTCTAGATTCTTCAATGAGAATTTTCTCAAATTCTCCCCAGCAGAGTCACCATTTTGTTGGTTTGTTTTTTTACTGCAACTAGGTTTTTCTTCTAATCTACCTATGGAATTGCCAATTCCAATCAAGGGCAGCTCAAAGGACCTGGACCAACTGATGAGGGATTTAAGAAGCCTCCTACACTTTGGGCTCTGCAAGACCTGGGAGGGTGATCCCTTAATGCTTTTACAATCCTTGCACTATTATCATAAACAACATTAACAACAACAGATAATCTCATTTAATAGCTCAACATAATAGGATAATATTGAATAGAATTGGTTGTTCATCAGTAATATCAACTATTTGGAGCATGAGATAACTACAACACCATAACACATAGGGATTTAAAATGGTTTTGAATTTATAAAATGTTTTTGAGATGCACTAAGCTGCAAGATAAATCAATGCCTAATTCTGGGCCATGGAGTCAAACACATGAAAAAAAGAATTCATCAGCAAATGACATTCAACCAGTGGATTTAAATTGTTAATGCCTTGCATCAATTGTTAGTGCCTTACACCAACAATCCCACTCCTATTATCAATCAAATTCTCCTTACCAAATCCAACCTGCACACTTGAAATCACTGCTATCTGCTCAAAGCATTTAACCATTTCCTTGAAATAGACCCATAAACAAATAACACAATCTCATGAAATTTGAGATAAAAAACTCAAAGATACTTTGTATTATTGAATTCATATGAATAAACTGTACAAGTATGGAGACAATTTGAAGATATTCATGAATGTGCACACACTTTCATGATTTATTTGCACAAACTAGCTATATTTGCTCATAAAATAAGAAATTACAGCTTACAGACTCAATATGACTCAGAATTTACAATTCTCTATCTACCTCGGCCTCACACAAAACCCCAAAACCTAGAACTTAATCTCTTTACCCGAATAATGAGAAGAGAAGACAAGAAATAGAAGAAGAGAAGATTCAAAAGAAGCCCTAAAGCTGATATGGAGATGCCATTTGGAATCCTCTTCACCATTGATCAATAGAATGCAAAGCATCTCTCCTCTCTCTGTAACAAACTTTGCCTCCAAATCTACCTTTGTTGTTAGTTATTCCTCAATAGAAAATATGCCCATGTGAAGAAATTTCTCACCATTTTACCTGCTGCATGAAAATATCCTATGCCCGTGAAAATTTTGTTTTGCCCTTATGCTGCACTGTATTTTACTTTGGTGAATATTTAATTCACTTGTCTCCATAGACAAAAGAAAAATATTACCTATGCTATTTCACGTGCATCACATTTATCCTCTAGCAGTATAAAATATTCAACATTGGGCTTTCAAAAGCACTTGCCCGTGCTCTTTCATTTTAAATGCCATTCATTAAAAGTGAAAAGCCTCTAAAAGATTTAGAAGGCACCAAATTTCTTCTCCACTTGTGCTTTTCATCTTTTAATTTTAAAAACCTTGTAAAATTTAAATTCACTCCACTCTTTAAAATAAAGTCAATTTTGGGCAATTAAAACATTATGTCATCGGGCCCACCAAGCCCTTTAACTTCTTTTAGAGCGCTTTCCTATTAAAAAAAAGTCACGGGCAATGTTTTGCGCCTTTTAAAAAAAAAAAAACTTTTGTATATCTTTCAAAATAAATCTATGCCTCCTTTAATATTTGCACCCAACATAGTAGAGTTATAACCATGCGTTGAAAACTTTCCCGGGCCCACACCCGCCACGTGGTAGCAACCCACAATCACCTGAGAATTAACCATCGTGCATGTTGGAATAGCGATCGGGCGGGGTGTGGACAGGATGTTGCTGCATTTACCTTCTCCATTTCCCACCGTTGATCTCATCTGCTTCATTTGCTTTGTTTTCCCTAATTACATTTTAGCTATCTGCTTCACGACCATGGCAGAAACTTCCCTTTTTTTTGCTTTGCAACTTTGGTAATGATGGCTTCTCCCAGCATTGAATCGATTCTTCACTTCAACTCTGGTGGTGGTTGCCTTGTAATTTACATTCAAACAACTTTCTCATCACTTTTGATGATGGCACCCAAATACATTTGCAACACTGAGTCCTCATTGCCTTTGATATGAAGGTTTCAAAAGGCTTTCAAATAAATCCACTGTGTGTTTATTCTATGCTTTCACTGTTGGGCGCGTGCCATTTCTTAATCTGCTTCAAAGTTTCTAAAGCATTCTCAACAAACCATTTCGCATATCCTGCAGTCATGGTTGCCTCTGCTTCCCAAATGCGCCTGCTTGAAAGTTTATAAAGCATTTTCAACTATCATTTTGTGTATATTCAACCAATAGTGATAGTTGCACTATCTTCATTTCCTTTGGCTATGTCAGCGCTATCCTTGCTTGTAAGTTTCTTAATCCTTTTCAACACACCATTCAGCCTTTTCCTTTGTATATGATGCGTGGCCCCAAGTCTGAGCATGCGTGGAGTTTCTAGTTGCCTCTCATACTATCTTTGCCATATTTCCAACAATGTTCGGTCCCTTGCATTGCTTATGTCTTGCAGTCTGAGAGCCACTCTATTTTGTGCGTTCAACAATTATGGCATTCAATGAGACCACATTAATTTATGAAATTTTGAAAATCAATTTAGTTGCCTTGTCTGTGAAGTAGCATCCTAATTTCAAATGTAGGAAAGTTCAATATGAAGGAACCACAACAACCTAGCTACTGGAGGCCTCTTTGAATTCATTGCAGGGGTTCCAACTATTTAATTTCTTTTATATCACAAGGCTCTGTATATTAAAACTTTCTGCCATTGCTTTATACAAAGCTTATACCTACTCACAATTTGTGGGTGCCTAGTTCAATGGGTTTCTTACTTTAAATAAGATTTCCATAAACAATTTGAGACATTTTCACTTCAATCAAGAGCTACCTTTGCACTTAAGCAATTCCATCAACACCATGCTCTAACTAATCCCATTTTTAGGCTCGAGCTGTGGCTGCAAAGTGGAGATATGCATCCATCTTTTCAAAGAATTTTAACTATATTGGCATGGAAAGATTTTCCTTTTCAATATAATATAAATGTTCAAACAATTGAACCAGATTAAAAAGTGTTGTAGCTTTGTCCCATGGTAACCCAAATGTAACACCATCCCCTTAGAGTCAATTGAAGGGGCTTATAATAATAACTGAAAATTCATTGAAGAAACAATGCCCTGCAATTCATGCTTCTATAACCGCAATGTTCTCCAACAGGCTATGATGCAATACTTGCAACCTCATAACAAGATGGAGCATTCTCGGTCCCCATGTGGGCCCGTCTAAAAAAAATATCATTTTCAAACAACTTTACCCTTGAACTGAGTAATCACAACTTCTGAATGCATTTGAAGTGAAAACATGAACTGGGTTGTGATTAAAACTTATTTTCTGACATGTTTGCAAAATGTGCAAAACTGGCCAAGTAAGCTCTGGAATCGGCTTTGAAAACTGGTCAAACAACCTCATGAAGCCATAAAAACTTGCAGAAATGTAGACATTGGTCCAGAGAATTGAGTGCAACAAATGGCTCGACAAAAGGAGTCACGAGGAAAAAGTTATTAACTATCAAAGTTGCTTACTCAAACTTTCTGCAACAAACAATTGTTCTGAACCAATTGAAACTGATGAAATCGCCTCATCGAAAAAATACCGAATCAACTCCTAGCCAGCTACCACTAGACATAGTAGATCACTTTGGTATAGAGAACACGCGTGCAATCAAAATTAGCTTGAATCATCACCCTTCAAAATTTATTGACGCTCGAAGTTGGCCTCTCAGAAAGGTTTCAGTGCAAAACTGAAGAAATTCCATTTAGATTTGACCTGCTAAAAATAGCAAATCAAATCATGAAGCCCTGAAAACTGACATGTGAGTTCATTTAAGCATGGAGAATGTAGAACAATGTTCACTTTGATTTGACAGTCAACTGGTTGCAAAATGCGAGCTCAAATGGGAGGCCACTTTGCAAAACTGAAAGTCTGCAAACAACAGAAAAGTGAAAATCCCTCTAGCTTCACTTTTTGAAACCTTGACAAAACTCATTGTGGGAAGCTGAAAATTGACATGCATGTTCACATATGACACATGAGTGTGTCTGAAAAGGGATTTTCTTAGAAATCAACGGGCTTCAAATATTGACCCTTCAAAGTAGGTCATTCAGGCATATTTCTCAAGTGCACTTCTAAAAGTGTAGAGGCAAAATTTTGAAAAGGGCATCTCAAATTTGAAAAATTTGAGAGGGCCAACAATGTGGATTAAGATGAATTTCAACAAATCATGTTTGGAAAGGCTCCCACCCCATTGGCACAAATCATTACTCACACTGGATTGGCACAAGTAGCAGGATTCCCTCGAACACAACTATGCCCTGAGTTGGTCTTGGAATGTGCAAAGCTCTATGACTCTAGGACAAGAATCATAATTGTGCCACAATGAATAGTCATGGAAAATTTAACTGAAGAGTCCATTGCAGAGGTATTCAACATTGCCTCACATCACAAGCTCATTGAGGAAATCAACATTGGGGAAGCAATCAAGTTCTATAAGGAAGACCCCAACAAAGCTTTGGAAATCATAAATAATGCTTGGATATTGAAACCTAAGCCACACTACTCAAAGCTTCCCACACAAGTGCACATAAGTGATTTCAAGCTAGAGTATCATGATATCATAACTCTCTTAGGTAGAGTCATGGGAGTGGAAGAAGGTCACATCTTTCAGACTTGGATGTTCCATCCCATTACACAAATTGTGGATAACAAGTATTATCATTGGGCCAGAATTATAAGTAACAATTTGGATGCCCAACTGAGAAGTGTGCAAGAAACCAACAAGTTCACTATGACCTCATATCTTGTCTACATCTTGGCACACAAGACCAAGTACAAAGGTCTTAGTTGCAAAGGAACCATAGGGAAAGATAGAATATGGGATGTTTACCCACAACTACAACAAAAAACATACAACTACATAAGAGCTAATGATGCCTTTTTCATGTATATTCCCAAATTGTTGCAGGATGCTCTTCATGTTAGGGTCTTTGCTGATGCTATGGATTTGATCAAGCAATACGGTCAATGGTTCATCCAATTCCAAAGGTTCACATTTATCTGGGTACAGGGGTCTTGAGTTTTTCCTCTTAGATTACCCATGTATCCAACCAAAAAACTTTTGATGCTGGAATTAACAAGACAAATGGTAGGCTTCAAAGAGATTCTACAATAGGAAGTGAAAAAGAAGGGATTGGGATCAAAATTTCCATTGAGATTGGGAACCTTAGAAGCATGCCCTTCTATTCAAAGTCCTCAACATTCTGAGAAGGAAATGGCACACTTTGAGTTGTATTCTCATACCAATAGGAACAATTTTGATCCTTATGGCAAGGCCATGAAGCAATCCAATAGAACATCCAGGCATAAGGATCACATCAAAGACTATTGGGCCAACTGTAGAGATGAATTTGATGTCCTTAGGAGAATATTCTCCAGAATACCTCTCAAATTGATAAGACTATATAAAATGGCACAAGTGCTTGACCAGGTACAAGATGATGAGGTGAATTTGGTTCAACATCATGACTATGAGCCTCACAGGAACAAACCATTGCCTCCAATCAACTAGTCAAAGGAAGAGGTAATAGATTTAGACCAAGTCACTGAGCCAATGAAAAAGTATTCCAAATTATGGGTAAAATGTAAGGTGTTGGAACTTGAAGCTGAAGGTGCCAAGTTCACTTATGACTTGATGGGAGACTTGGAGTCTCAATCTGAAGCAAAAGTCGAAGTAGGTAAAGGTGATGAAATTGTTGAACCTCATGAAGAGATTGTTCAAGAGGAAGGAAAGCCAGTGTCTATCAAAAGGAGAACTCAGAGCCAAACTCAAGTAAATTAGGGAGATAAGCCATCTCCTAAGACAAAGAAGGCTTCTGAAGCCAAGGTTACAACTGAAAAAGGAGAAGCTTCACAGCCTGTGAGGAAAAGGAGGTTGGTTACGAAGAGAGAAGGAAACAAAGGCAAAGAAAGGAGATGCTGCTATATATGCTCCTTCTATAGCAAAGGTTGTTAATTTGGAAAGTTTAGGGGAAAAGCCCCAAGTGTATGTTAGGAGAAACTCCCCAAAGCATAATGTCTCTCTTGTAGAGTGAGTTAAGGCTACAGAGAAAGAAGTGGAAGATGAAGAGGCACCTCTTGATGATGTAGAGAAGAGAGCAACTATAGGAAATAATTCTCCCTTTCCTTCTCCTCATCAAAATGTACAAGTTTTAGAGGAAGCAGTTCACGAGGAAGGAAACATATCCAATGACCCTGAACAACCAAATGAAGAAGATGATGAGGTTTCCACTCTTGAAAGTGGAGAATGGAGAAAATTTGTGAAGGAGATGAAACAATCTACTTCTGGGGTAGAAAGCAAGAACATAGAGTCTAAAGTAGTTTAGGAGAAAGCATCTAAGTCCCCTGAAAAGGTAATAATTAATGAGCCATAGGATCACCCTGAGGCAGGAGAAAACATAGAAGTTGCCAACAACCCTCACCAAGATAAAAATGATTAGGAGGACCAACCAGAAATAGAGAAGAATGTTGAGGAATATGTGGTTGACAATCCAAACAAAGAGGTGACAACTGAGCAGTATGCAACTCCTGAATGGTTAGAGAAGAGGCTAAGAAAGGAGCCAATAATTGTGCAATAAGAAACCCCAAGTTGGGATAAATTACTTGAATAATGGGGGAAACCTAAACAAAGGAAAAGAGATAGGACAATTTCTAAGATTTCAAGGGATGAATTCAACAACAGGGTTATACATGTGGCAGTTCTTGTAGGTGAAAAGTTCAAAGACGAGGTTAGGCCCTCTTACTATAAAGTGAAAACTATTAATTTAGGGCCAACGACCAAGGAACAAGAAAATGAGGAATTCCAAGAATCTCCCTAGGCTATTCTTAGAAGATTGGATAAGGAGATAGATGAGAAAGAAAAGATACAAAAGCAATTAAATGATGTTTATAAATATGTACAACATCTGATGAAGCCTCTACAAGTTGTTGGGAGTGAAAGCATAATTCCAAAGGGTTTGTTGCCTAAGGAGGCAGTCTTAGAAATTGAAAGGTTGAAATCCTTTGTTCAGAGCACTCATGGGTGGTTGCAGGATTTCAATAGTAGGGGAGATGATGCAATTGAAAAAAATACTTAAAATTCACACCAATGCTTATGATTTTCTGGAGCATATTTCACAGGTTGTTGCAGACTGCAAAATTACCGATGAATCAACTGTCAAGGAGTTGCAAAAAAATCTGTAGGTACCTAAGGATGAATTAGCTAAGTTGGATATCTTTTCTCATGATGAAATTGGAAAGGTGAAGGAGTGGATTGAGGTTTGGAATTATAGAAAAGAGCTCCTTTCCAAGGTTTTGAAGAAAATAACAAAGATACAGGGGAAAGTAAATGAAATATATGATGGTTGCATCAGTTTTCTGGAGATAATGATTGGGAGGAAGAAGTTTGGCCAAAAAAATATGAATATCAATAGGTTGCAAGGATGGTGGCATGAGATCTATGCTCCTTCTGATGGTGCTCCCATTACTAAGGAAAATTTAGAAGATACAACAATTTACATTTCAAAACTGGATAAATATCATGAATTGCAGGTTGAGTGGAATAAGGTGATGCCCTAGTATTTGGAAGAATTTAAAAATCATAAAACAAGAATTAAATTTATTCCAGTGCCAGATCCATCTAAAATGGAAGAGATGTTGGAGAAAATCAAAGAGTTATCCAATAAACTAGAGGCCAACAAGGAGGGAGAAAATCGCCAGCTTTCAGCCACCTAGAGTTTCATGCCAATCATGTGATAGTACAGCTGGAGGGCGACCTCAAATTTTGTGCAACCAAGGAAATATTTTGGAAGATTTTGGGCTGACCTAGATGATGTTTTAAGCATTAAATGAAAATTTTATTTTTTTTTAAACTTCTTAGGCTGACTTTCCTAGCTAACTTATTGATGTAAATCCTAAAATTGGGCCGACCTAGTGAAAATTCTCTATAAATTGAGGCTCAAGCCCCCTTTGTAATAGTTAGAATCAGTTAAGACATAGTTGCTAGAGTTGTAGTTTAGTTAAGTGTTAGCATTTTCTGAGAGCAAGTGCTGCTACATTGAGAATACATGAATTGTTGCAAACTTGGGTGATTCAATATAAGTAAAGACATTGTTCTTTGGTGCTCTTTCTTGTGTTGTTTCATTGTACATGGTTCTTGTTATTCCAAATCTTTAAGATTGCTTGATATTATTAGTTAAATGTTAGATTTTAGATTTATATATGATGCAATGGTGCTGATGGTTTAATATTTGAAGTGTTTGAGCAATCCTCAGTCCATACTTTTAGCAGCTTGTTGATTGTAAGTTGTTGTGTAAAGTTAGCCTAGGCCCTAAATTTGTGTGCTAAGTTCAATTGTGGGTATTTATTCATTTCAATTGTTAAATAATGTTGAATTGGGTGAATGCTACATGATTTGAAAATATTTAATTCCTTAGGAGATCACATTGTTTATGTGAGATTGCAAGTTTGATCTGGGTTAAGCAAAAAATGGTTTTGAAGGATTGGTCCACTTTAAGTATTAATCATTTGCATTTTTGGTCTTAGGAGTTAGCTTAATTTTAAAATCTCTTTAAACCCTTATCTTTTGTTATTTCTTTTGAAATATGAGTTAGGTTTTAGGACTAAAAGTATCACTAAATTGCAAGATTTGATAAATCTAAAGTTTTAGCATTTGTTTTGTAAGGTCCCTTGTGATTACTAGCATGTTCACATTTATCACTGAGTTGTTTTTGCATTGTCAAGACCTGACATTAGAGACCTTGGGATTATCTCTTAAGGCTTGCTAATAGAGATTTACCTTTCAAGAGAGATAGGATATCATATTATTTATGAGTTGTTGTTGTGTTTAAAACACCATCAACAGATTGGCATTAGAAGGAGGGCCTGAATAAAGCAAGTTGGATCATTTTCTGTCTGTAATTTCTCCTAAGAGATTTCAAAGAAGAACCAGATCTACACCAGAGGAGGAATATTTTCAAGAATTACAAGCCCCTACTAGGTCAAGAAGGGCTAGGAGAAGGGGAGAATCATCATCTTCCCCACCATTTCCATCCTCTACATCATCCTCACCTTCATCAAGCCTATCCTCGTCTAATTCTAAGGCCATTCCCATTCAACAACCACAACCAGTCATTAATCAGCCTTTACCACCTCCACCACCACCAATGGATTTCTTGGAAAACAACCCATCTCCCTTGTCCTTTAACAACTAAAATGTTATGCCCAAGAATCCTGAGCATTTATCCTCCTAGTTTCATGTTAATGACCCTAATAGGACTGCAAAAGAGAACATCAGGATTTTTCAAACTTGTCTCAAGGATAGAAGGATCAATCATGAGGATGTTGCATGTAGGATTTTCCCATATTCCCTAGGATAAGATGATTTTTACTGGTATAACCATTTACCTGGTGGGCCAATTCACAATTGGACAAAACTTGAGAATGCATTTCTGCAGAAATTCAAAATCCCTATTAGTGCTAATGAGTTGTATTTACAATTAACTAGGGTTAAAAGAGAGGTTAATGAGCCTATAGGGTCATTCAATAATAGGTTTCATTGTGCATACACTAGGTTGCAGGCTCCTTATGCTGTAGATAATGCTACTGCCCTGGAAATCTATTATGAAGCTCTTGATAGTCTCATAGCCACTTTCCTTAAATGGAGGCCCAATCCCCCAAATAATTTACTGGATGCTTATGTGGATGCTGTCAAGCTAATTAGCACATATCTGAGGCAACATTTTTCTAGACCCTTGCCATATTTAGGACCTGTTGCTCATCTAGGACAGATTCAAGTACTCAATCAGGCTTTGACTAACCATACCCCCATTATGAATCCAGTGCCACAATTTCCTTTAGTCCCACATCTAGGTCCTCTAATGAATCAAGCCCCACCAATGACCAATTATCCTCAACAAAATATCAATCAACCTCTCCATTCACAGCAACAGGCTAGCTTTCCCACATACCTGCAAAATTTTGAAGTCCTAAACTAGTCCATGGGTTCAGGGATAGCATCAAGATACTCTCAGAATAATGTGAATTTAGTAGCTTATAGTAATCATGACAAGGAAAGATTAGATGAGCTGATAGAGCAAGTTAAAAAGCTGAACATGGAAGTAACATACTCAATGAACCAAAATAGTCAACTCCAAGTTGCTCAGAGGAATATGCAGTCCGGTTATAATAGGGAGAATCAAGATTCTACATAGGGACATGGGAAAATTTTTGATAGAGGGCAGCCATCTGGTCATAACTTTGATAGAGGATAGGTAGGTGGACAAGGATTTGAAAGGAGACAACCACCTAGGTAGAAAAAAACATGGAATACAAGGATGAATAATGGAGGTGTCCCTACTCCATTGGATCAACCTCCTAATTAGGAAAAGCCTCCAAGTGGTGTGTATCTAGCAGAAGCAACTTTATCTGGATGGTGTAGACTCCATAAGACAAGTCAGCATTCTGAGCTAGATTGCCTTGAATTCCATACTGTTGCATCCATTTTTCAGTATGAGGTTGAAAACAATTCCAATAATCAAGAGTTAGTAACATCCAATCCTTATGAATCCTCAGTAATGGTTTTGAATCATGCTCCTTTCCCACGAAGTGAAGAGAATAAGCCAAAAGAAGAGTCAGGTGAGCAAGATGATGGGACAAAGCAAGTGTACAATGGGGATGAGATTTCACAATTGTTCAATGAAGGCACTAAGAATGACAATGGTCCCTTAGATGAAGAAGAAACTGGAATTGAAGAAGTGCAAATGTTTCAACAGCCTACAAGAAATTATGACTTGAGGAACAGGCCAACCAGAGGTCCGCAAGTTGGAGGTCCATTCACTACATCCATTCCTCTAAACAACTTCACCACGCCTCCTGATCCCAATGCCAGTAATAATCCATCCTATCCTCATGTACCAACACAATATTTTTTGAAAGGAGGACAATTTGATTTGTCAAAAGGAAGCAATGTTGATGTAGGGAAGGAAAAGCAAATGGGCTATTCTAAGGAAACACATGCTAATGTGAACATGGAGCAATTGGGTGAATATGTGGCTGAAGAAATCAAGAAGTTAAAGGTAAGACTTTATGCTTTTGAGCTGTTGAGAGTTCCTGTTATTAGAAACACTGTTCTAGGAGCTTTTAAATCAAATGAAGCTCCTCAAGATAGGACAATTAGTGAAGTAGTTGGGAAGACCTCTAGTTCCCAAGTACTAAAAGATCAAGGTCAAGTCCAAGCACAACCTAGGGATAAAGGGAAATAAAAGGATAAGATTCAAGTTGCACAAGCTGACACTCAACTAAGTCTATTTCAAGGCAAGACAAAAATTCCTCATTTTCTGATTTTTGTTCGCCTCTTTGGGAAGAACTTACACAATTGCCTTTTAGACTCAATGGTTTCCACAAATGTCATTCATTTCATTTTCTGTAGAGCCCTAGGTATTACTCCTGCAACCTCTCAATGGAAAGTAACTCAGTTGGATAAGACAGAGGTGAACATGGTGGGAGAATTGAATATGATTCCCATGCAAATTGCTTCAGACCCTAGGATTAAACAAGTTATCAATATTCAAGTGGTAGACATTCTTGATACTTATGATATGATCTTAGGTAAATATTTCACCAAGGCACTAAACATATATGTATCAAACGATCATTCCCATATGTGGCTTCCCTAGAAAGGAGTACCAAATCAAATCAGGATTGAAAGGGAACCTAGAATGAAGTATGTAATTACCAAATACCAAAATACTTCAAATGAGATATTAGTATCAGAAGTCAGTTTGGGGAATTATGTATTGGAAGCCCCTATTTTAGAGTTAGATACAGAGGAAATATTTATGTTGTAGAGCACATCTGGTGAGCTCGCATCATAATCCATCAGCACTGGAGCATTGGTTGAACCAATAGAGGAAGTTGATGGCCAAGAAGATGGCCAGCTCAACTTGTTGGATAATTTTCAAGTGTTTATCCAGAAATGCATAGAGGATCAAATTCAATTGGGTAGAGAAATGAATTTCAAGGAGTTGCTTCTTCCAAACTGGTGCAGAGTCCATAATGCTTCCTACTCAAAGCTGGAATGTTTCCTATGTTAGACAGTAGTAGAGAAAATACAAAGATGCATCAATCCAACCCTAGCTATCAGGATAAATGTACAAGGTGTCTAGGATGATCCCAAAGGAAAAAGCTTAATGCCTTCTAAATAACCTTCCAATAGCAGTAGAATAAAGGACAAATCAAGAGGATTGGGAGTTTTTGGTTGTTGGACACTTAGATTTGATGGATCCAAGTCAAAGCAAGGTGTTGAAGTAGGATTTTAGTTGATCAGTCCTAAAGGTAAAACCTTTTTTTGTTGCACATAGACTCCAATTTCACTGTACTAATAATGTAGCTGAATACGAAGCTTTGATTCATGGATTGCAGATGGTGTTAAGAAAGAAGGTTAAAATTATGCAAGTGTTTGGAGATTTAGAGTTGGTAGTTAGGCAAGTTAGAAAATAGTACTCATGTCACAATAGAAGGATGACTAATTACATAGAGTATGGGATCTTATTGAGGGGTTTGATGCTTTCAACATTCAATTGATACCTCATAGAAAGAACCAAACTACAGATGCTTTAGCTCAGACAACTAGTACATTACAACCCTTATCACTTTCAAGCTTGAAGAAGATCACCGTGGAGCTTACTCTAGTGCCATCAGTGCCTGACAATGTAACTAATTTTCAAGTGTTTGAGGATGAAAAACATATTCTTAATTTTATTATGAGCTCTGATGTGTTTACTTCTCAAATAATTGATGAGACAAAGCCCCAGGAAGCAAAGATGGACCTATAAGGAGTCATCAACCTGAAGACCAACACTATTCCAAGAGGGATGGTGCAACTGGAGAGGATTTTTGATCTGGATAGGATAAAAGATCAAGAACAACAAGCTAAGAAGGAGTTCATTAGCAATTAGTGTGATACGTATAATATGAGGACTCCAGACAATGTTAAAAATGTTTTTATTGGCAAGGTATGTACTCTAAAGGAAAGGAGAGGAATCATTGATGCGCTACACACATATCAGGATGTAATAGCTTTGAGTTATGAGGACCTGGAAATGTACGATACTTCAATGATCACACATACTATTCCTCTCAAGCCAAGTGCCAAACCATTCAGAAAAAGACAAATACCAATCAATGCCCTATTGGAACCTATAATTTAGAAGGAGGTACAAAAGTTATTATTTGCTTGTATCATATTTCCAGTTAGGCATTCAACTTAGGTAGCTAACTTGGTTCCAGTAAGAAAGAATGGGGAAATCAAGCTTTGCATTGATTTCAGAAATCTCAATCGTGCATAAAAAAAGGATAACTATCTAGTCCCATCACTGGATGAGGTGCTATAGATCGTTAATGGATCCCAAATGATGTCCTTTCTAGATGGGTACTCTAGGTATAATCAGGTCATGGTGCAATACGAGGATAGGTACAAAATTTCCTTCACCACAAAGTGGGGGACTTTTTCTTATAGGAGAATTCCTTTTGGGCTAATCAATGTTGGAGTAACTTTCCAGAGGGCTATGGATATTGCCTTCAAGGACATTATCGATAAGTGCATCATTATTTATATGGATGATTTAATAGTCTTTTCCAAGAAATGGGGGGATCATATTGTAAACCTATGCAAAGTATTCCAAAGGTACAAGGAATTTGGCATTTCACTTAATCCAAAGAAGTGTATCTTTGGAGTCACTGAAGGGAAGCTATTAGGAAATGTTATCTCGAAGAAAGGTATCTCGATTGATCCAAAGCAGGTGGAGGCAATATTGAAGATCCAACCCCCTGCAAGTAAAAATGAAATGAAGTCATTCTTTGGGAAGATCAACTTCGTTAGAAAGTTTATCATTGGATTTGAAGAAATAGTTAAACACCTGAATGCAATGCTCAAGCAAGATGCAAAGGTTGAGTGGAGTGCAGAAGCAAAAGAGGATTTTACAGAAATCAAGAGGGCAATAGCCGATGCCCCAGTATTGGTGAGTCCTGATTATTCCAAACCTTTTTACATATATTCTTTTGCATTAGATCACTCTTGTGCTAGTATGTTAACTCAAAAATATGACCACGGAAATGAGCATCATATACCTTTCATGAGTGGTCCTTTAAAAGATGCAGAATTAAGATATCCTAGTGTAGAAAAACAAGCTTATGCTTTGGTCAGAGTTGTGAAGAAATTCAGGCACTATATCTTGAGGAATAAGGTATTTGCAATAGTGTCGGATCCTATACTCAAGCTCTTGTTGATGCAAAATGAATTGGGAGAATGAATGGCCAAGTGGGTTACAATGTTACAAGAGTATGATATTGAGATCCAGCCTATGAGATTGGTGAGAGGACAGAGACTAACTAAGAGAATGGCTGAAATGGGTCCTGATCTCATAGCCCAACACTATCACCTTCAAGATGTTTCCCCAGGTGATTGGTATGATGACATTATCTACTATCTCTTAAATCAACGATGTCCTGATCATCTCAATGTAGTGCAACAGAGAGCTCTGCGTTTGAAAAGTGATAGCTTTATGATGAAGGGGGTTGTTTTATACAAGAAGAATCATGGAGTTTACCTTTGCTACCTAGGAAAAGAGGAAGTTGAGAGAGTGATAACTGAATTTCATGACAAGTATGGCACATGCCATGGTTCTGCACTAGCTACTGCAAATCAGATTCTGAGGGCGGGCTATTATTGGCCCACTTTGTTCAAGGATGCACACAACCACGTGAGGACCTGCCATGTGTGTCAAACCATAGCGAGTAAGGAGAAGTATTCAGCTCTTCCACTTCAACCAGTCATAGAGGTAAAACCATTTGTGTAGTGGGTTTTGGACTTCATTGGTCCAATCAATCCACCTTCCTTTGCAGGCCATAGGTACATTCTCACTGTAACTGATTACTTTACTAGATGGACTGCAACTCTTGCTTGTAAACAATGCATTTCTGAGGTGGTAATCAATTTTCTAGAATCAGGTATTATCAATCACTTTGGTTTCCCATTTTATTTGGTTTGTGATAACAGTCTTGCATTTGCTTCATTGAAGTTTTCTAGTTGGGATTTTGATCATGGAATCATTGTTAAGTTTTCCTCCAATTATTACCTACAAGGAAATGGTTTGGTTGAGTCCTCAAATAAGAATCTTTTAACATTCATTCGTAAATTGTTAGAGAGGAACCCAAAGGATTGGCATACCCAACTCAGATTTTCTCTTTGGGAAGATCGCACTAGAAATAAGGCCTCTCTAGGAACCTCTCCCCATCACCTTGTGTATGGTATGGAGCCAGTATTCTCAATCCAACTTAAGATCCCCACTCTACAATTCATTAATGATTATTATGACGAAGGGGATAAGCGTGAAGCCCGTTTGGCTAAACTTCTACACCTAGAAGAGAACAGGGATGAAGCCTTAGAAAACTTTGCTAAACATCAGGGTGTCGTCAAGAGATGGTTTGATAGGAGAGCCAAGGTGAAAGCCTTTAGAATCTTACTTGGTTCTCTATTGGGATAAAGCACATGATAGAAAAGGGGAGCATGGGAAATTTGATAAGCTTTGACTTGGCCCATACCAAATTTTAGAGATATTGGGAGACAATGATTTCTATGTTAAAAACTCTCACTGGAGAGGATGTCTCGTTGCCTGTCAATGAATGATATTTGAAGCATTATTTCCAGTCCTGAGTTGCTTACAACTCTTCCTCTATAAATAGTTAGGTTAGGTGTTGGTTTATTTTGCTTTGCTTTGTTTTGTTTGTTTTTTTCTCTTGGTTAGTATAGGTTTGCTTTGGTTTAGGTTAGGTTTGTTTCTTTTTTTTGGCTTTTGGTTTTGGGTTCCCCTATTTTCTTCTAGGCATGTTACACTTGCACAACAATCATTACATTATCAAGGATTGTTCTAAGTATTTCTTTTACAAACTCTAATCATCCTTCCAGATTCAGTTGGTGGAAATCCTTTACTTGGTGTCACATGCACTAATGCTTGAAGTGGATGAGTCCTTGGGTTAAGTTAAATCTAGAATGTGCTTGGGTCTTACACTTCTAAACACATCTTAAGAATCCCAAGGTTGTTAAAGGTTCCTTATGAAGTCTGGTCAAGTGACAAATATTATTTCTGCTTAAGCACCACTGTGGTTCTCAGCCCTGAGTGTGAGCTTCATTTCTTACAGGATGAAAAGGAAAGTTTAAATGATCTTAAAGGAATATCAAAAAGAAAAGAAAGGAGAATATTGAAAATCAAAAGTGAATATTCACCTTATTAGAAGTATCCAAGTATCTCTACTAGGGCTATGGATGCCTAGCTAGCAGTAAAGCTATTCTTGGGAGGACCACAGTGATAACCTCATCAGGGCTATGGACGCTTGACTGGCAGTGAGGCTCTATCCAGGATGCTTTTGGAGTTAGAATCTTTACGTAGCTTGATTAGACTGAGTTTGGTTCCAATAGCAATTGAGGGAGGGAAATGAATACATTTGCACACACTTTGACTCCCACATAGGAAAGGTTTTCCTTGTTCACAGACTTTGAAATTTGCTTGTGGTTGAACCAATGCGAGGAATGAAACTAGATATTTTCGGTTCTTCATACCAATTTGTCATTGAAATGCTCTAGAGAATTTCCCTAGCAGGAGTCACCATTTCTTGTGCAGTTTTTGCACACACACCCCACTGAAAGCAGGGACCCTTTTTCTTGCTTTGTTTGCTTCTTTGTCTTCATAGGGTCCTAACTTCATCCCCTTAAGGAATAAGTTTCTTGGTCTTGGTCTTGTTTTTCCCATGTGCTTAATGGTAAATCTGCATTTGAGATGTCATTTTGCAACTTCATGTGACTATCTGGCTCTTTGAGATTGACCCTTGCTTGGAAAATTTAAATTGGGGAAAAGCTGGCTAAGTGTGAAGGAAGTTCGGTAATTTTGAGGTAGCTTAGATTACCCAAACTTTAATCTAGCCAAGTAATCCAAGCTACCTCAGATTACCCAAGTCCAAGCCCTTGTCGAATTTCTAGGTTTTTGAAGACATACGATTGTGCATTTATGGCTTGCATTAATGGAGTTTAAAAGGTCAATTTAGGAATAAATTGAGAAATAAGAGGTCATTTGGTCATTTCACATTCTTGAGAACTCGAAGTTGGGGAGAGTTTCCAGCACATTTTGTTTGATCTAGGATTCAACGTTGAGATTGTGTTCTCTGGTGATCGTTCTAAGGTTCTAGTCCTTCCTTATTGGTTTTCCTTTTATTTTTTCTCTAATTGTGCACCGTTCCAAGGTATGATTTTGATTATTTTCATGTGGTTTTGTTTTGTTGAGCTTCATTGATGAATCTTCTTGTGGTAAAGTCGCCTGTTGAGTTTGGGATTGGGTTTCCTCCAGTCATCGAGGGTTTATGGCTCTTTAAAGGAGTATATTCTAAAAGGGTTGAAATGGGGTTTTGATTTGAACATGTTTGGTGAAAAAAACTTGTCGAATACTCTCAAACTCATTCATTGTATTCTTTCCATGATTGATATCTATATTTTGGAGTTTTTTCATGCTTTGAAAGTTAGATTGAAACCCTAGTTGTGAAACCCTAATTTGATGCTTGTGAATTTGATAAGAACGATTGATGTCTGAAATTGTGAAATGAATTATTTGATTGAAATCCATGGTGAAATGTCAATGATTTAGTCTTAGGAGGATCACATGTTCATCATCCATCGTTTTGAAGAAAATTGGATTCAACACTTAGCAAAAATCTTGATCTTGAGCTAAGCTCGGGCAATCTGAGGTAGCTCAGATTTTCCAAGCTTTAATCCACCCAAAGAATCTGAGCCCCCTCAGATTATCCAAATCCACCTTATGCTTAAAATCCTGATCCTCAAAGGTAAGTACTTAGTTGAATTCTTAGCTTATTCTTCATTTAGTAACTCCAAGCAAGCTCAAATTACCTGAACGATAGTTCACCTGGGTAATCCAAGGTCCCTAGAAATACCGAGCCCCATGAATGATTGAACTTCTAGTACATGTAATCACTCAAATTTTGGATGAAAGTAATTTGTGAAGTATTCTTGAGGTGATCAAAGCTTGAGTAGGATTGATTGGGTCAATGAAATTCATCCATCGTAGATTCCATATGATTATCAGTGGAAACGTGGTTGATAGGCTAGTTTCAAAAAATTCAAGCTTGTTCGGATTAGCCGAACCTTAGTATGGCCAAAAAATCCGAGCTTGCACGGATTATTCTGTCTTTCTCCATTTTTTGTGGATTTCAAGTATCATTAATAAATGAGTTGCATAGGATGATTTCTTGGCATTTATTGATGGATATCAATTCATTTGAGTGTTTTTTACTTGTGTATCATTGTGGAATTTGATGAAGTGAGTTTCTTGCATTATATTGTCATTGGAGTTTGAATTTTTATTAGCTTAATTTAATGGCATTATCATCTCATGTTGGTGCTTCATGAAATGGATATAATATATTGTATTATTGTTCTCCACTATGGTGATGTTGGTCCTTTCTCTAACAGATGTAGGATGAGGTTAGTCCTGACAAAATCACCAAGTCAAAAATTGCTCTGGTGCAAGAGGAGTTTAGGAGAAGACAAGAAAGGATGAAGTACGACTTCAAGGGCATATGGCCAGAGACCAAGGTTGCTTATCCCTAGTTCAAGATTGTAGATACAAACATGGGTCATGTGGATTATGATGAATTTCAACAAAGGATGTTTGGAAAGGCTCCCACCCCATTGGAATAGATCATTACTCACACTGGATTGGCACAAGCAGCAGGATTCCCTCCAACACACCTATGCCCTGAGTTGGTCTTGGAATGTGCAAAGAATTATGACTCTAGGACAAGAATCATAATTGGGCCACAAGGCAGAGTCATGGAAAATTTAACTAAAGAGTCCATTGTAGAGGTATTCAACATTGCCTCACATCACAAGCTCATTGAGGAAGCAATCAAGTTCTACATGAGGAAGACCCCAACAGATCTTTGGAAATCATGAATAATGCTTGGATATTGAAGCCCAAGCCACACTACTCAAAGCTGCCCAAATAACTACACAAAAGTGATTTCAAGCTAGAGTATCATGATATCATAACTCTCCTAGGCAGATTCAAGGGAGTGGAAGAAGCTCACATATTTCAGACTTGGATGTTCCATCCCATTACACAAATTGTGGCTAACAAGCATTATCATTGGGAAAGAATTATAAGTAACAATCTAGATGCCCAATTGAGAACTGTGCAAGAAACCAATAGGTTCACTATGACCTCATATCTTGTCTACATCTTGGCACACAAGACCAAGAACAAGGGTCTTATTTGCAAAGGAACCATAGGGCAAGAAAAAATATGGGATGTTTACCCACAAATACAACACAAAACATCCAACTATAGAAGAGCTAATGATGCATTTTTCATGTATATTCCTAGATTGATGTAGGATGCTCTTCATTGTTGGTATGTGGCGACTGATCATGCTATACTGTATAGCCCATGGTATACTGTACACCCTGGCCCCCCGCAAGATTGTAAGAGGTTTTTCACTGGGTATTGGATGGCTGCGGTTTGGTGGATGTAGCCCGGATTGGGGAACCACATTAAATATTTGTGTTATGATTTATTCTGTGTATGTTTTAGTTTCTCTATTTTATTATTAAATCTGCATTTAACTGTTAGATCTTCCATCTCTAACCCTAACAAGTGGTATCAGAGCGAGTTGTGTTTTGATTATCATCTGTAGGAAGATCTCACGGTTGAGTGGGAGTCTCACGGTTGAGTGGGAGCAATGGAAAATGAGGGTAAGAAGGTTGAGAAGTTTAATGGGCAGAACTATCAGTTATGGAAGATGCAGATGGAGGACTATCTCTATCAGAAGGATTTATGGTGGCCATTGGAAGGGAAAACCAAGAAAAAAAAAAATGAAAAAGAAAAAATCCAATTTTGTAGAACCCTAAAATCAATGAAAAGGGAAAAATCGATTTTAGCCTAAAATCAGACTTCTAAGCTTGGTAAAAGGGGGTTCAGATGGGTATTTGTATGATGAAAAATCACGATTATTCGCAAGATTGTAATAGGTTTTCACTGGATAATAAAAGTATTGGATGGCTGCGGTTTGGTGGATGTAGCCGGATTGGGTGAACCATGTTAAATCTTTGTGTTATGATTTGTGTATGTTTTAGTTTCTCTGTTTATTATTAAATATCATTTAAGCTATTAGATCTCGCCATCTCTAACCTAACAAGTGGTATCAGTGAAGTTGTGTTTTGATTATCATCTGTTGAAGAGTCTCACAGTTGAGTGGGAGTCTCACGGTTGAGTGGGAGTAATGGGAGAGGGTAAGAAGGTTAGAGAAGTTTAATGGGTAGAACTATCAGTTATGGAAGATGCAGATGGAGGACTATCTCTATCAGAAGGATTATATGGCCCATTGGAAGGGAAAACCAAGAAACCTACAGCAATGTCAGATGAGGACTGGGAGATCTTGGATAGAAAGGCTCTTGGCAGTATTCATTTGTGCCTAGCACAAACGATGGCGTTCAATATTACAAAAGCAAAGACAACTCAAGAGTTGATGGAAACCTGGAAAAGTTATATGAAAAGCCTTTCACTTGAGATAAGGTATTTCTTATGAAGCGTTTATTTAATGAAAATGGTAGAAGGTGGGTAGTTACTAATCATTTAAATGAGTTTAATACGGTCACCAGTCAATTAACTTTGTAAAAGTAAACTTTGATGAAGAAGTTAGGGCTCTTTTGATTCTGTGTTCTTTGCCTAAAACTGGAATAGCTTGGTAATGGCTATTAGCAATTGTTTCTGGTTCGAATACATTGAAGTTTGATGATGTTGTTGATGTTGGCCTGGAAATCCATAGGAAAAGCTCAGTGGAACATCCACATCAAAGTGTGTTTGAATGTAGAAAGCGGTGAGAACAAAGAGAGAGGAAACAATTATGAAATCGTGGGAAGTCACAGGAAAATCAAAGGACAAAAGGTCTCGATCTAGAGACAAGAGGGATTCTTGCATTGTGGTAAAGGGTCATCGAGGAAGTTGCTGGTCGGAAAAAAAGAAGAGGCGAAAGGAAGGAAGTAAAGAGGAAAATGTGGCAAGTAATAAATCATGGGGATGCTTTGATTCTTTCCCTTGATAATGCTGATGATTCTTGGGTGTTAGATTGGGAGTTTCATTTCATGCTACCCCCCATAGAAGTTATTTTCTTGATTATGTCCAAGGGATTTTGGACTGGTTTATTTAGGAGATATGAACCTGTCAGTTATGTTGGAAAGGGAAGAATCAAGATTAAGTTGCAGAGATAGAATCATTGGCTACTACGTGAGGTAAGGCATGTTCCAAAGTTAATGAAATTTAATTTCAGCGGGGCAACTAGATGATGAAGGTTGTGTTGTTACATTTAGTGATAAAAATTGGAAGGTCACAAAGGGTGCCTTAGTGGTAGCAAAAGGTGTAGAAAGTAGGCACCTTATATCTTTGTACAGTCATACTATTCCTTCTACTTTAATTATTAGAAAAAGATCAATGTTCAGGAGCGATTCGCATTTGCAGTAGAAGATCATCTGATTGATGTGGACTCTGAATCAACACTTGTGGCATAATAGACTTGGGCATATGAGTGCAAAAGGTATGAAATTACTTCATTCAAATAATGTTTTACCAGGTCTAAAATGTGTTATATTTGTAGAAGTTATTGTGTATGGAAAACAAAGAGAGTTAGTTTTCTCAAGGATGGGAAGCAAAGAAAGATGAAAATTGGAGCTTGTGCATACAGATGTATGGGGACCAGCTCAGGTATCTTCTCTCGGTGGCTCTCAGTATTATGTTACATTCATTGATGATGCAACTAGGAAGGTATGGATTTATTTCTTAGGCATAAATCTGATGTATTTGAAACTTTTAAAAATGGAAGCTTGGTTGAGAATGAGGCGGGGAAAAAAGGTTAAAATGTCTCGGTCGATAATGGTGAGTGAGTATTGCGTAAAGAGTTTGAAGATTATTGTTCCTCTAATGGTATTGTAGAAGTTCAAGGACTCCATGAGGAAAATGGAGTGGTAGCATGAACAGGACAATAATGGGCGTGCAGGACTATGAGATTGCATGATGGTGCCCTTTAAAATGTGAAGGCTGTAACAAGCGATTTATCTAGTGTAGAGGTCCCTCTAATCTTTGGGTTGTGGTATTCCAGAGGAAGCATGGAAGAGGTAAGAAGGTGAGTTATTCTTTTCTTAAAACCTTCGGTTGTGAAGCATTTGCACATGTAGATTCTGAAAATAGAACCAAGCTTGATGCAAAATCAAAGAAATGTATATTTGTTGGATATGCATTGATGAATTTGGTTATAGGCTTTGGGATTTTGAAAATCAGAAAATTGTGAGAAGCAGGGATGTCATATTCAATGAGAAAGTGTTGTACAAAGATCTTTGCTTGCATGAGAAGAAAGGAAAAGATTATGTAGTGTTGGATGATACTCCAAACAATGATGTTTGTGGTTCCTCATCTTTGACGCAACAACGGCAACAAATACCACAAACTCTGTTGACGATCTTCAAGGTTAAGTAGACCTCGAGAAAGATTCTCTCCCTCTTGTATACTATTCATTAAGCGATCTTTGGTGAACCAGAATATTATGATGAAACTATGCAGTGGATACCAAGGTTCATTGGGAGCATGGGAATGAAAGAAGAAATGGACTCCTTCTGGAAAATAGACTTGGGATTTAAGCAAGTTACCTGCAGGTAAAAATGCTTTACCAAATAAATGGATTTATAGGCTGAAAGAGGAAGATGGAGGTAAGAAAAAATTTAAAGCCAGATTAGTTGTAAAGGGATTTGCACTAGAAAAAGGGTATTGATTTTGATGAAATATTTTCTCAGTTGTTAAAATGACTTCTATTAGTATTGTTTTAAGTATTGTAGCTGAAGATTTGCATTTAGAGCGACTTGATGTTAAACAACCTTTCTCCATGGTGATTTGGAAGAGGAAATTTATATGGAGCGACCACAAGGATTTGAGGTCAAAGGTAAGGAGGAGACTAGTGTGCAGATTGAAGAAAAGCATATGGCTTGAAGCAAGCACCTCGGCAATGGTATTTGAAATTTGGCGGTTTATGGTGAGGCAGGCGGTGTAATTCTGACCATTGTGTTTATTTTAAGAGGTTGGATAATGATAGCTACATTATTTTGTGTTTATATGTTGATGACATGCTTGTAGTTGGGTCTAACATGGATCACATAAGTGAGCTAAAACGATTAGCAAATCTTTTGCTATGAAGGATTTGGGGGCAAAAACAAATCCTTGGTATGAAAATTTGTAGAGATAGGAAAAAAGAAAATTGTTTTATCTGGCTAATTATGTTGAAAAGGTGCTGAGAGATTTCATATGGAGATGCAAAGGTTATTGCACACCTTTGCCTAGTCATGCTAAATTGACTAAGGATATGTGTCCAAAGACACAAGAGGAGGAAGAAAAAATGTCCAAAATACCTGCTCAACTGTAGGTAGTTTAATGTATGCCATGGTATGCACTAGACCCGGATATTGCACATGTTGTAGGGTTGTTAGCGAGGTATTTGAGTCATCCGGGAGTTGAGCATTGGAATGCGATAAAATGGATTCTCAGGTATTTGAGAGGTACATCCAATAATGTTTATGTTTTGGGGGCTCTAATACTGATTTAAAAGGCTATGTTGACTCAGATTTGGCAGGGGATATAGATACCCGGCGAAGTACCACAGGTTATGTTTTACAGTTGGTGGGACAGCGGTGAGTTGGATTTCTCGATTGCAAAGGTGGTTGCTTTATCCACCCAAGGCCGAGTATATTCTTTGTAGGCTGGAGATGATATGGCCAACTTTTCATGGAGGGAGTTGGGAGAAAACAAGGGCTAAAATTACTTGTTCTAGGCGACCCAGTGCTATACATCTTGCAAAGAATTCTGCTTTGCATTCTAAAACAAAACACATACTTGAATATCATTTCATTTGGTCAGTGTTGGAGGATGGACAAGTCAAGCGGACAAGATACACATAGATGTCAATCCATAGATATGTTTATGAAGGTGGTGACAAGGGAGAAGTTGAGCTCCCTATTTAGCTTTAGTTGGCCTTCAAGGTTGAATTCAAAGTATAACAGTAGCAAGGTCAAAGGTACTTAATTTCCGTAGGGAGCTATAATTGCGGCGGTAATAGGTCTAGGATCAGTCTCCAAGTGGGAGATTGTTGGTATGTGGCAGCGATCATGCTATCTTGTATAGCCCATGGTATACTTGTACACAGGCCCGTCCTTTGTAGAACCCTAAAATCAGAGCTTCTAAGCTTGGTAAAAAGGGGGTTCGGATGGGTATTTCAGTATGATGAAAAATGCGATTATTAGCAAGATTGTAAGAGGTTTTTCACTGGATAATAAAAGTATTGGATGGCTGCGGTTTGGTGGATGTAGCCCGGATTGGGTGAACCACGTTAAATCTTTGTGTTATGATTTATTCTATGTATGTTTTAGTTTCTCTGTTTTATTATTAAATCTGCATTTAACTGTTAGATCTGCCATCTCTAACCCTAACATTCATGTTAGGGTCTCTGCTCATGCTATGGATCTGATCAAGCAATATGGTCAATGGTTCATCCAATTCCAAAGGTTCACATACATCCGGTTATAGGGGTCTCTAGTTGTTCCTCTCAGATTAAATAGGTATCCAATCAACAAACTTCTAATGTTGGAACTAACAAGACAAATGGTAGGATTCAAAGAGATTCTACAACAGGAAGTGAAAAAGAAGGGATTGGGATCAAAATTCCCATTGAGAATGGGAACCTTAGAAGCATTCCCTTCTATTCAAAGTGCTCAACATTCTGAGAAGGAAATGGCATAATTTGAGTTGTATTCTCATACCAACAAGAACAATTTTGATCCTTATGGCAAGGCCATGAAGCAATCCAATAGAACATTTAGGAATAAGGATCACATCGAGGACTATTGGGCCAACTGTAAAGATGAATTTGATGTCCTTAGGAGAAGATTCTCCAAACTACCTCTCAAACTAATAAGACTATATAAAGTGGCACAAGTTCCTGACCAAGTACAAGATGATGAGGTGAATATGGTTTAGCATCATGACTATGAGCCTCATAGGAACAAACCATTTCCTCCAATCAACTGGTTAGAGGAAGAGGTAACAAATTTAGACCAAGTTACTGAGCCACCAAAAAAATTATTCTAGATTATAGGTAAAACATAAGGTGTTGCAACTTGAAGCTGAAAGTGCCAAGTTCACTTATGACTTGATGGGAGACTTGGAGTCTCAATCTGAAGAAGAAGTTGAATAAAGTAAAGGTGATGAAATTGTTGAACCTCATGAAGAGGATGTTCACGAGGAAGGAAAGCCAATGTCTATCAAAAGGAGAAATAAGAGCCAAACTCAAGTAAAGAAGGGAGAGAAGCCATCGCCTAAGACAAAGAAGGTTCCTGAAGCCAAGGTTACAACTAAAAAAGGAGAAGCTTCACAGCCTGTGAGGAAAAGGAGGTTGGTTACAGAGAGAGAGAGAGAAGGCAACAAAGGTAAAGAAAGGAGATGGTGCTATAGATGCTCCTTCTGCAGCAAAGGTTGTTAATTTGAAAAGTTCAGGGGAAAATCCCTAGGTGTATGTTAGGAGAAACTCCCCAAAGGATAAGGTATCTCTTATAGAGCGAGTTAAGGCTACAGAGAAAGAAGTGGAAGATGAAGAGGCACCTACCAATGATGTGGAGAAGAGAACGGCTATAGGAAATAATTCTCCCTTTCCTTCTCCTCATCAAAATGTACAAGTTTCAGAGGAAGCAGTTCACGAGGAAGGAAACATATCCAATGACCTTGAACAACCAAATGAAGATGATGATGAGGTTTCCACTCCTGAAAGTGGAGAATGGAGAAAATTTGTGCAAGAGATGAAACAATCTACTTCTAGGGAAGAAAGCAAGAACATAGAGTCTGAAGTAGTTCAGGAGAAATAACCTAAGTCCCCTAAAAAGGTAATAATTAATGAGCCAGAGGATCACCTTGAGGCAGGAGAAAATAGAGAAGAAGTTGCTGACAACCCTCACCAGGATAAAAATGATCAGGAGGACCAACCAAAAATAGAGAAGAATGTTAATGAAAATGTGGTTGAAATTCCAAATAAAGAGGTGACAACTGAGCAGTCCGCAACTCCTAAATGGTTAGAGAAGAGGCTAAGAAAGAAGCCAATAATTGTGCAAGAAGAAACCCCAAGTTGGGATAAATTACTTGAACAATGGGGCAACCTAAACAGAGGAAAAGAGCTAGGACAGTTTCTAAGATTTCAAGGGATGAATTCAACAACAAGGTTACACATGTGGTAGTGCCTTCAATTGACAAGTTCAAAGATGAGGTTAGGCCCTCTGACTATAAAGTGAAAACTATTAATTTAGGATCAATGACCAAGGATAAGGAAATGGAGGAATTCCAAGAATCTTCCCAGACTATTCTCAGAAGATTGTATAAGGAGACAGAGGAGAAGGAAAAGCTACAAAATCAATTAAATCTTCCCAAACTATTCTCAGAAGATTGTATAAGGAGACAAAGGAGAAGGAAAAGCTACAAAATCAATTAAATCTTCCCAGACTATTCTCAGAAGATTGTATAAGGAGACAGAGGAGAAGGAAAAGCTACAAAATCAATTAAATGATGTTTATAAATATGTACAACATCTGGTGAAGCCTCTACAGGCTGTTGAGAGTGAAAGAATAATTCCGAAGGGATCGTTGCCTAAGGAGGCAGTCTCATAAATTGAAAGGTTGAAATCCTCTGTTCAAAGCACTCATGGGTGGTTGCATGATGTCAATAGTAGGGGAGATGAAGGAATTGAACAAATATTTAAAATTCACACCAATGCTTTTGATTTTCTAGAGCATATTTCACAGGTTGTTGTAGACTGCAAAAAGACTGATCAATCAACTGTCAAGGAGTTGCAGAAAATTTTGCAGGTACCTAAGGATGAATTGGATAAGTTGGATATCTTTTCTCGTGATGAATTTGGAAAGGTGAAGGAGTGGATTGAGGTTTGGAATTATAGAAAAGAGCTCATTTCCAAGGTTTTGAAGAAAATAATGAAGATATAGGGGAAATTAAAGGAAATACATGATGGTTGCATCAGTTTTCTAGAGATAATGACTGGGAGGAAGAAGTTTGGCTAGAAAAATATGAACTTCAACAGGTTGCAAGGATGGTGGCATGAGATCTATGCTCCTTCTGATGGTGCTCCCATTACTAAGGAAGATTTAGAAGATGCAACAATTTACATTTCAAAACTAGATAAATATCATGAATTGTAGGTTGAGTGGAATAAGGTGATGCCCCATTATTTGGAAGAATTTAAAAATCATAAAACAAGAATTAAATTTATTTCAATGCCAAATTCAGCTGATATGGAAGAGATGTTGGAGAAAATCAAATAGTTATCTAATAAACTAGAGTCCAACAAGGAGGGAGAAAATCGCCAGCTTGCAGCCACCTAGAGTTTCATGTCAATCATGTGCTAGTACAGCTGGAGGGCGACCTCAAATTTTGTGCAACCAAGGAAATGTTTTGGAAGAGCCTGGGCCGACCTAGATGATGTTTTAAGCATTAAATGAAAATTTTATTTTATTTAAAACTTCTTAGGCCAACTTTCCTTGCTGAATTATTGATGTAAACCCTAAAATTGGGCCGACCTAGTGAAAATTCTCTATAAATTGAGGCTCAATCCTCCTTTGTAATAGTTAGAATCAGTTAAGACATAATTGCTAGAGTTGTAGTTGAGTTAAGAGTTAGCATTTTCTGAGAGCAAGTGTTGCTACATTGAGAATACATGAATTGTTGCAAACTTGGGTGATTCAATATAAGTAAAGACATTGTTCTTTGGTGCTCTTTCTTGTGTTGTTTCATTCTACATGGTTCTTGTTATTCCAAATTTTTAAGATTGCTTGAGATTATTAGTTACATGTTATATTTTAGATTTAGATATGATAAAATTGTGTTGATGGTTTAATATTTGAAGTGTTTGAGCAATCCTCGGTCCATACTTTTAGCAGCTTGCTGATTGTAAGTTGTTTTGTCAAGTTAGCCTGGGCCTTAAAATTTGTGTGCTAAGTTCAATTGTGGATATTTATTAATTTCAATTGTTAAATAAGGTTGAATTGGGTGAATGCTACATGATCTAAAAATATTTAATTCCTTAGGAGATTGCATTGTTTCTGTGAGATTGCAGGTTTGATCTAGGTTAAGCAAAAATTGGTTTTAAAGGATTGGTCCACTTTAAGTATTTAATCATTTGCATTATTTTTGATTAAGGAAAAAGCAAGTTTTGAAGGGGCCCCAAAACCCTTTAACAACAAGCAAGAGACAAATTTAATAGAAAAAGTACCCAAGCAAGAAAATAAAACAAGATAGGAAGCTACCAAAAGAGAACATCAGAACCAGCCGAGAGGAAGCACCACAAAAGAACCCGCAAAAAACCAGCAACAAACCCACAATTAGGCCATATTCTTCAAGAATTCAACTACCTCCTATTCTAGTTTGTTCATATTCTGCATCGCTTTCTTGATTTCCTGGATGTTAACCTGGGCCTTATTAGCCTTTCTCTTAAGGTTTTCTCTAGTTCTTTTACACGACCCACCATAACCTTCCTGACTGTGTACTTTATCCACCTCCTCTTTTGAAATAGTCTTGTCCTGATAAGCATTCTCAAGACTATCCACCATCATATCCATAGCATTAACCATGGATTTTAAAATCTTATGGCTAGTATTCATCACCACCTAGATAGACTCTTTTATGTGCTTGATTTTGTCCTCCAAAGCTAATAGCTTCTCATCATGATTACTCTTAAATTTCTCAAGATCTTCAACAGTTTTCTTAAGGCAATCCACCATATCCTTCTTTTCTTCCTCAGTCCACAAGTTTGTAGTATTCACTCTATCTCTAGCAGTGTTTTCGAGGGATTCAGGTTTTTCAAGTTTGTTGCTCATAGCCCTTTGTTTCAACTTAATTTCCTTAATCTCAAAAAACACCCATCTCATCAGTCTAAACAAATCCATAGAACCATTACCGGAAATGGCCAGAATGTCCGCAAGAAACTCATGTTCTTCCCTCAAATAATGATCTTCTGCCCTGAGGTCATCGAGAAAATGAGATTTTTCCTCTCTATCAGTGGCAGGGTAGTTGGAACACTCGGACAAAGAGTCCCTCTGAGAATCCTCGTTAATAGGGTTTTTACCTTTCACCTTGGTCTTGGCTTCATCATAGCTAGGAGTTACAACCTTAGTACCGGCTTTAGGAAGGCCATGTTTAGAGGGGACACTAACCTTCTTTCTTTTGTTACTCTCCTTCTTCATAGACTTAGAGGCCTCACCCTCCTCATTCTCCAAATTAGTATCCCATTCCTCCTTCTCAGAGTAGCTTGCGCCCAATTCCTCTTTTTTAGAGATAGAGTTGGGAGACAAGGACATTTTGGGAAAAGTTGGTTGGGATTTGCAATGTTCAGAAATTAAAAGCAACAAACCCTCATGAAGAATAGGGTGTCTAATAGGGTTTGTACTATGATCACTAAGGCTAGCATTCAAAGAGGTAGCCAAATAAAAGGGGATGGAAACCCTAACCTGATGCTCGATGTGATTGAGAATCACAAAATGGTAGCCAAAGACCCTGGTGTATCTCCCATCCAAAGTGATATAATCCATAATCAATTTTAGCACCTTCTACCAAATCTTCTTAATATTCTCGATATCGTAGCAACTTTTGGAAGCCCTACACAACTTTTCTTCTTCCTTTTGTGTCTTCGGGAATTTCTTCACCGCCATTTCTGAGATTTTTTTGTCCCTGTAAAACTTCAAACCCTCCATGGGAAGACCGGTCACTTTAGAAATGAGTTGCTCATCAATGGTGATTTTCTTGCCCCAAAGTTTAATTTTCCCATCCTTCCAATCCTTTGCAAAAAATTTGGTGACATTTGAGTCCCAACCATGAAGTTTTTCAATGTAGGACATGAGCCCTCCTTTTTCCAACAGATGCCACACTTTAGTATTGCTCCTCAGGTCCTCACAGTCAGTCGGCTCCACACGACGATGATCTCCACCCATATTTGTAGAGTAACAAACTTGATCAGAAAGTGCCCACAAAAGACTCTCCACAATACCCAAAAAGCATGTGAGGCACAAAAAATCAAGAATCCTTGGGTATGCCTGCCAACTAAGAGAAATAATTAAGCAGCAACTCCATAGCTACATGACAAGACACTCTTCATTCATGATCATTAATTGATAGGGGCATAAGATATCCTCCTGTGAATTCTATCAAGCCTTAAAAGGGATGACACATCTGACTCCAAAGTGTCTCCACATTGCCACGTGATTTTCTCATTTTCCCAAACACCCTTATTAGCAAAAAAATCCACCACCATGTTGATTTCCTGGTAAGCGTGGGAAATATAGCAATTATGAAAAGTGCTTATAATGTTTTTAGAGAGATTAATCTAACTTTCAATAGTGCTTATAATGTTTTTAGAGATTGTTGGTCTTAGGAGTTAGTTTAATTTTAAAATCTCTTTAAACCCTTATCTATTGTTATTTATTTTGAAATTTGAGTTAGGTTTTAGGACTAAAAGTATCACTAAATTACAATATTTGATAAATCTAAAGTTCCAACATTTGTTCTGTAAGGTCCCTTGTGATTACCAACATTTTCACATTTATCACTGAGTTATTTTTGCATTGTCAAGACTTGACATTAGAGACCTTGGGGTTATCTCTTGAGGCTTGCTGATAGAGATTTACCTTTCAAGAGAAACTGGATATCATATTTTTTCTAAGTTGTGAAAAAAACACCATCAACAATCATGAATCAACAGACAAACATATCCAACAAATTTTCAAATGATCAACTACCTAATCATCAATCATCTTGTCATCTCATTGGTCTTATATCAGAATGGGGCATTATGTCATTTTTCTCATTAGGTCTTATCAATTGTCTTTTATCAAGATGTGTCCTTCCTGAGATTAGACATTGTCATTGGCCAACCTTGTCATTCACCTTAAGCAGGATATGTCTTTCTTCCAGCTAGGTGTTTATCAAAATGGTCAGTTAGTCAATTTATCTAGTGTGTCCTTTTCCTTCAACAAGATATGTCTTTCCTGAAACCAGGCATCATCATATCAATCAAACCTTATCAAATTAATTCACATTTGTCACTTGTTCAATCAATCTTATCATCTTGGTCAATTACTCTTGCCTTAAACAAGGCATGTCTTTCCTGAAACCAAGCATAATCAATCAAATGAATTAATCAACCTAGTCAACCTATCAATCAACTTCAGTCAAACAATCAATCAAATCAGTCATCTCGGTCATCTTCCTTAAATAAGATATGTCTTTCCTAGAATCAGGCATAATCAATGGGTCACTTGGTCAATCTCATCAACCTAATCAATCAATCTTGTCAATCCCATCAGCAAACATTAAATCTCTAGCAAACACTTTGTTGGTCTGAGTTTTTCTTATCTTTTTTATTGGTTTTTGGTCATGTTATTGTGCACCTCAAGGATGTCCCATGAAGGATTTAGAGGAGTGGTGATGGATCATGAGCTATTTTATTTGCTTGTTGTCTGTGGTTTGTCTTGACAAAAGACTAGGGAAATCGGGTCCTTAGTATGAGTCATGGCATTCCTTGTCTTTTTGATATTTGTCTTTTGCATGTGGTAACATTGCACACCTTGGTCTATGTCATACCATGGTGTTTGTGATCCATTTTCCATAATTTTTACCACCCAATGATGATAAACATGCAAGTTGGCATCTATAAAGCATGAATGCCCATCCCTTTTCATTTAACTAATTCCATGCTAATATATGTCTTCTCCATACTAACATTCATCTTCTTCACACTAGCATCTTCCATCCACAATCATCCTGATGGACCGCAAGCTGAATTCTTCTCCTATCAGTGCATCAAAGTGGCTTCTCAAAATAATTTCTCAATTTTTTTGAAAATTTGAAAAAAATCTGAGGGGGCATAGGTCTAGCCCACCTTCACCGAGGCATGTTGGGGCATGATCTGAACCTAATTTTCTTCTTTATTCTTTGACGCAACGCTCAAATCACATTATGTCAAAGAGGGGAAAAATGTAGACACTAAAAAATGTCTTGGTTTTCCAACATCATTTTTCCATCGTCTTGGTCTTCTTCCTGACATAATTAAGTAATTTTAATTATTTAATTATTATCTTTGATCACATTCCTCTATTAATTAAATAATTTTAATTATTTCACTATTTCATTTATTGATCTTTATTCTCCCCTGGTCAATTAAATTATTTATTTAATTGCATCGCTAACACTCTTGCCTTCTATAATTAAATAAATTATTATTTATTTAATTATTTTCTCTTCATTATTCGTCTATAGTTAAATAATTATTCCTAATTATTTATCTATCCATTGATCATTTTCGTTCTTCTATAGTTAAATAATTATCTTACCACCTTTCCTCTATTAAATAATTAATTTGACTTAATTATTTAATTCCTCTTTCTTCACGTCCCTCTATATTTAATTTAAATAGTTGTATAATAACTTTTGAATTAAATATTCATTTTCCCTTTCTCTATAAATAAATAATCTAAAATGATTATTTATTCCTCCATATCTTTTACCAAATTTAAAATATGGTCAAAGATGCCTTCCATGAATTAAATAATTTATTTTATTCCTCCACTTCCTCTCCCAAACTAAATAATAATATGATTTAATTGTCAAGATTCCCTTTTACAATTATAAATTATTATTTAATGGCTCACATGCTCTCCCAAATTAAATAATTATATTATTTAATTTTCTCCACTACTTTCTCTCCACTTTCTCTTTTCAAATCTTGACCGTTGATTCTCTCTGGTCTTCTTTAAATATTGACCGTCTATCCTTAGCCATCCCTAGCCCACCACTTTTTGGTGCATGAATCCTCCACCATTGATCTTGGCATCTTTCTAGAAGATTGATCATGTCCGTCTGTTTGAAATCTTTTCTATAAAAGGTCTTCTCTTCCATTTTTTCTTTACAACCACATTTCTCTAAATTTCTTGCTATCTTGTCATTCTCATTTGTAGGTATTCAAGCACTTCAAAATCTTAGGGAAAAGCTTTGCAATTTGAGAAAGAATGGAGGAGAAGCAAGGGAGATGAATCAACTATGATAGGGGAGTTTTCTTTTGTGCTTTTGTTCTTGTTTGCTCTCTTTTGATCATTTGTACTCTCTTGTTTAGATTTGAGATTTTGGCTTAGATCTTGTGTAGAGTGGTTGCTACTTGATCTTAGCCATTTTTCATTTTTGAATCTTACAGTTGTCATTGTGTTTCATGTCTAACACAAGTGTGATGAGTTTATGTGGTACTTAAGTTCAATTTTCTAGTACATGCACTCAATGAGTACATAGTTTGTCTTTCACATAGAATGATTTCTTCTATCTATAGGCAACTTTGGATAGCCTATTAGATGATCTCTAGCCAAGGGTATAAAAGAGGGTGGATTGACACATATTTGTCAAAGCAGTAGCTCCCAAAGTCAAACAACCTTCTCTTTAGCTTTTATTTTTCTTGTGAAATGCATAGACTCTAGGAGCTATTGTTTTAACAAATACCTACCAATCTGCCCTCTTTTGTATCCTTAATTAGAGACCATTTGGTAGGTTATCCATTCTCTATGAAGTTCAAAATGTGTATTGCACCCTTTTACAAGCTTGTCACAACATAAGTTGTTGTCAATCTATACAACACATATTTTGACCCCATCTTTAGGTAATGTTCCAATCATGCTAAGGGAATGTTAACTACCATATATAATTGTGTACAAGAAACCATTTTAGGCATTAAAATGATAGAGATTGAATATTTTAGTGGGACCTTTAGAGAGAGATGGGGAATGATAATTTTAGTTCATTCTTTAGTTGTTGCACAACCATTTAGATGCATGCAATTTATCTATAGGCTAGTGTAAATTTGGATGACTATTTTTCATCAATTAAAAACTTCATTTGTTGTACAACAATATTCTCATGTTACACAACAACACTTCTCTTGCAACTCAAGTAGTTTTCATTAATGATAATACTAAATACTACATGCATCTAAATGGTTATGTACCAACTAAAGAATGAACTCAAAGTCTTACAAATGGATATCCTAAATCCAAGGATTCTTTAGTTCCATAGTGTTAAACTACGAAAGAGGGTATCTTGACTAGTGAAAACTACCTGCAGATTAATTAAATACTATTATTTAGCAAGTGAAGGTCTTGTATATTTAAGCCTATAGTTGTTGCACAACAAATAAAAGTGTATCCTTTTGCACTTCTATGAGAAATGTGGCATGAATAAAGTGATCCCATTAAAAATTTTAGTCTCCATCAATCAAATGAGAAACACATTTCATTCACCAATCCCATGGTAGTTGAGATTATCATTGTGTGGTTAGAATGTTAATACTTTCCAATGTGGTTTAATTGTTTCCCAACACCCTATACATTTATTATAGACTATGTATGTAAGAGTTGTTGATTAACTCTACAAGAACCCAAGGATCATGTAGAACTAAAACAACCTTCTGCATAAGAGAGAAGAAATACAAATTCTATGAAGCCAGAGAATTTGTTAGATAAATAAAATTGGTAAAATATATAATGAGAAAACCTGTGTTTTCAAAATAAGGATGAAACCCTAGGACATAATAAGATCATGAAAAGTGGCTTAATCCTATGATATGAGAAACAAAAAGTAAACAACCTAAGTAAGCTTAAGTATTCAAGTTTGAATAGGGTCTAATATAAAACTAGTTAGGTAATATATCATGTTTACTCCAACACTCCCCTTAAGTACCAATTAGGAAGAATGATAAAACATTCAAAGATGTAATGATGGGTCCAAACCACAAGACCATGTTAGGCACCCATATATAAACAAATATATCACAAGTGAAGTAAAGGAGAAAAATATGTAGGAAAAAATCCCTTTCAAAAAAACAAAAATTATGCAAGCAAACATGTATAAGTTAAAGTAGAAAGGAGCACTCAAGATGACCCATTGGAAGAATTTTTAAAATACTTGGTATATATTTCCTAATGCTAAATAATATTGCATAAATCACACAATAATGAAAACTTAAAAATTGCAAAAACATACAGAAATAATTACACCATCAAATTAGTTTTCCATTCCTTCAAAAAACTTAAAGACAAACTCCATAACTGATACAACTCACAACTGCACAAAAATCAACATGTACTGTGTTGTTATGATATGTTACAAATTGAATTTCTTAGTCCTTAAAAAAATTATGAAGCCTTACATTCTTATATTGTGCTCCAATCTTTATACTAATTTAGCTAAAACTATGATCTTCCAAAAATAAACTTTAACTACTAAAGCATCCTCACCACTTATAAGGATGAATTGGAAGATGTAGCATCGTAAATTTTCAACCTTGAAAATTTCACACTATATTTGGCCCCCCCTTAAGTGCTTGGACCTAATTATGCTTATTGATTTTTACTATCACTTTTAAGAAATCAAGATAAAATTGGAAATTAAAATTAATTAATTATTTAACGAAGATAAAAAAATTCAAAATAGATTTGGTCTAGGGAACCCTCGCCCTTGACCACCCTATTTTGGCTCAATTTTTAATTTTATTTTCGACATTAATGTGTTTACAAATTTAAATTCATTTATCGACTTCTCAAAATAATTATTTTGGGAAATAAAGAAATGCATATAAGTATAAGTCTCTTTCACCATTTGAACAACTAGGAAATTTGAAGATCAATTGAGCATCCTAAAAAGCAATCAAGAGTAGAATAAGCATCATTTCACAATATTTTTCATCAGTCAAGATTCATGTTAGCAATGCATCATCATGTAAGATTGTTTCATGTTTTATGTTCATTACTTTATGAGTACTAACACTTGTAGGATCTTCAATCAAGTATCAATTTCTCCTTGCATGAGATGTGTGACATGACTTCGGTCCATCAAAGAAAACATATTTGAGTGGTAAGTTGCAATACTTGTGATTTATCATTTTTTTATCCATTTTCCTTTGCTCGACCTAAGGTAAACACTCTTTATCCAACATAATCATAATTGTTGTGGAGGTGGAAACACAAAAATGGGGGTTGAATTAACAAATTCCTTATACAACACAACCATTTATCTCCTCTCTTTCTTGCAAGTGGTAGATATGAAGTGTATTTGGAGAAGATCGAATACCTAATATTAAGGTCAAGCATTTGATTAATACAAAAAAATATCAAGATCAAGCATTCAAGCACATTCATTCACTAAATTAGAGCAAGATCAATTATTCATCAATAGACGAAGTTATGAAGCTGAGTCCAATAGGGAAGCAACCTATTCAAAGATTCCAAAAACCCTAATTCTTATTCTAGGGCACCCACACCCTTGACTATTCATTTTAAGCTCATATTTGAATGTCAAGTTCCTCTGTATTTTCCCTTTGCTTTTATGTTCTTAGTTTATGTAAAATAGTTTTGTGTTATTCTGAATTTGCATCAGTTTGTTGTAGTGGCATAGTTGACCTAGTTTACAGTTACAAAATCATGCATATCACATTCATTCAAATCAATTCAACTCCTAATCAATCAACACCACAATCCAAAGGGGGCCAAAACTCTGATCAACCATTCTGACTCTTCCTTGAGGATAGTAGCTAAGTGGTCTTTTATGATTGTTTTTTTTGTCCTCCCAATGTTGTAGGTTAAAAAGTGTGATTTAGACTCTAGATCCCTTTTTTCCTACATCACATTTTGGTGAACTTGATGTATCTTACAATTGAAAGCTTCTGATTTACATATCTATTGTCCTAAAATCTAAGTGAAATCTTAGGTTGTTTGAAAGTGTCATTATTCAAAGTGCATTTCATGTTACACATTGAAAAAGTAAATATTTGCATTTCATAATATTAAAGTGTTATCTTTTCAAGTATTTTAGAGATAGATTTAGATAGTTATAACATCTTGCATTCTGGAAATTGTCATTTATCAAGATATTGGAATTTATTACTCATTTTATTGCTTTAAAAATATAAAAATTCATGCATGCACATGTCTCATATAAATAAATTGGGTTTTCTTGCATTTTTAGAATTCTTCCTAGTTTCATATCTGAACTTGTACAAACTCAAATATTTAAACACTATACTAAATTTTCATATCTTTAAACTTTCAAAAAATTACATATCTGGTCTAGGATGCTCTCGCCCCTATCCTACTAATTTCACTCCAAATCTTGGTCATAGTTTTTTTTCTCTATAACCTCTGTGCAAACCTATTTCCTGATTTTGAGAATTGTTTCTATTTATGTCATCATCATCTTTTTTCTCCTCATTATGTGAACACTCAAGTGTCTTGAATATTTTAATTATTTTGTGAGCTTCATGACTTGGTGTCCCACATTAAATATTCCTTGTGAGATGTAGTTATAGACTCATGGCTTCCCATGTTGCAATTACATATGGTTTTGAGCCCGAGTTTCATAAATCTTTCACTCAAAGAATCATAGATACACAATCTATATTTGGTTCTCTCCCTACTCCTACTTTTCCTATTTCCTCTTCATCACCAACCATTCATGTGGACTTGGAAGTTGTTGTTGCACATGTCCTTGAGGATAAGCTTAAACAATTAGACAAAGACCTAGAAAGCTATGATATTTCTATCAGGATTCAATCATGTAGTTTTACAAGTCAAACTCATTAACCCATGTTTCATGAGTAGTGGTTCACAAGAACCCATCTCTCATGATAATGAATGGTCTACTTAGCACTCATTTCATCTAGGTGATGCTCACAAAGGTGAAGCACTGGGCCTTCCCAAGAGGTCACCCATCCTAGTACTATTCCAACTCAAGCACGCTTAACCATGAAGTTTTCCCCAAGGTTAAGCCCACTTAGCTCGCAACCTCATTTGCAAAACCTTCAGCAAGTTGTGTGCTTTATGAACCTAGAAATATTTCATTTGTTCTTAAGCATTGAATCCTTGACTAGAGAAATTTTTCCACTTGTAAATAACCTTGGAAAGTTAATCAATGATTCACAAGGAATAGAAGTGTTGCGTATCCTACCTCATATAGTGGACTCAAACATCCCTAAAATAGCTAGTTGCACTCAATCCCTTACCAACACTCAAGATAAAATTGAAAAGAAAAAAAAGTTTCCTCTCCTATGACCATATCTTCTATTCCTACTTTCACCCCTCCAATTGTAGCATCCACCATACAATATAGTAAAGGTATTAACTCTAGTTTAGGAATTTCTTGTGGGAATCCTTATAGTTTTATTCCTTCATCTACCACACCTCCATTTACTTCACCTCTCATTAACTTTCAAAACAATAATCCTTCAATCATCAACAATAGCCCTAAACACCATAAATTCTCAAAACATGAACCAAACTCAATCCAATGCTAATCCACCAACATATCTTATATAAAGTTTGTTATCATTTTCTCTCTTAAAAACACATATTCCACAAAACATTGAGATTCCTCACTTTGAGAAGTATGTTGGCAAAGGAGGTCCCAATAATCACGTATCAACTTTTATCACTTTATGTAGTGATTTCCTTTCTAAAGATATTCTCTTAGCTAAACTTTTTCCTTGATCATTGAAAGACATGGCCTTGGATTGGTTTTGTTAATTACCTAATAATTCAGTTACTTCTTGTTGGATGCTATGATTGTGTTTCTAATATGTGGTTGTCATTGATGTCAACAATATTAGCATTTAATGTATTGAAGGTTGTATATGTTGAGGATATTGAGAAAATTGTAAAAGAAAGTGTTACAGGTTCCCAGTGGAACTGTGAAGGTCATGAAGGTGTCTTGTTATGTATGTTGAAGATTAGTTGTTGTGGATTAAAGGGTTTTCTTTTGAGTGTATCTAGTCCATCCTCTAGAAGTTTCAGAGGTCCGCGTGAAGATTTGATCATGTTGTGAACAATTGTGTTCTAACAATATTTTTGTGGGTTCTGTCAGTGTCCTTGAGTAAAAGTTTATGTGTTTCTGGTAACTCTAGTTGCTGCAGATGCTTCTCTATTGTTTCTTGGTGCTCGTGGATGTTTCTAGATTGTGCTCTATCTTTGTGGTATGTCCACATTGATCGGTGTGCTCGTGGTCAAATATTTTTCTCTGTATGTTCAGTTTTTCATGTTCTTGGCCAACATGATGGTTGTAGCATGTTGTGGATCTTTGAGGTGAAATTAATTAAATTATTTTTGTGTTGGAGTTGTTAATTTGGGTCTCCACTATGTTTTGGTTGACCTTGGTGGATTCAAATTGCAAATTTATTTGTAAATTTTAGCCGACACTGAAAATATGTTTTATATTTTTGGTCGACTAAGTTCTTGATGTAATCTCATGTTGTGGATATATAAGAGCGATTGTTTCATCGATGTATAGTATGCTAAGTATTCTCAATGTGCTCAGTGTGCTCCTATGTTTGTAAGTGTTAATATCATTCGATTGCAGAGCGGAGTGTGAAGAAGATTGAGCGAAGTGTGAAGAAGATTGACCAAAGTGTGAAGAAGATTGAGCAAATTGTGAAGAAGTTTGAGCGAAGAGAGAAGAAGGTTTTTTTGTACTTAACTGGAACTGTAATCAGGCTTGTGTAGAAGCAATTTTCTCAGTTCACAATTTGGATGGTTTTAATCCAAACCTTTCTTTGGAAAGTGATTCCTCTTTTGTATTTGAGCAGTGAGCTCCAGGTAGTGTGCCTGAATGCATGCACATTCCCATTATTCTTATACTTTTAATAGGGTATAATATTGTGGACTAACCTCCACCATGGTTTTTCCCCTAGCAGGGTTTCCACTTAAAAAATATTGGTGTTCTCTATGTTTCTAATGTGTTGATTGTTCATGGTTTATTATTCATTCATCAAATCTATAAGTTAAGTTTGAAAAAGATTAAATAATTTGTGACAACTAATTCACCTCCCCCCTCTCAGTTGTTTGTCCTTTTTTTTTCAACAATTGGTATCAGAGGAGGTTCCTCTAAAGAAGTTTAAAATCTTGAGGTGATCTGAGATGGAATCATACAAGAAGGACAGTCCTAGATTTGATGGAACAAACTACTCATTGTGGAAAGCTAGGATGGAGTGTCATTTGAAGTGTATTGGTGAACCTTTCTAGAAAATTACAAAGAATAGATATGTTATTCCTGTGAGTGGTCCTTCCACTGCTGATGAGGTTAAAGAGGTTGAGAATAATGTTAGGGCTATGGAAGCTTTGCTGAGTGCTCTAACAGATTCAGAAATGACAAATGTGTTAGGTCTGAAGACAACTCATGAGATGTGGACGAAGCTAGAAAATTTGTATGCAAGAGATGTACATGTGAAGATGGCTAAGCTACAGAGCTTGAAAGGAAAGTATGAAAATATGAAGATCGGTGAAGATGAAAATATTTCTTCTTTTATGCAAAGAGTAAATGAACTAGTGATGGGAATTAGATGTGTTGGTGGTATTTTGGATGAGGAAGAAATTGTGGTTAAGGTGCTTAGATCATTTCCTCCCTCCTACAAAGAAAAGGATCATGCTATTGAAGAAACTAGATCATTGATGAATGTGACAAGGGATACACTGATTGGTAAACTTACTGCCTTTGAGTTGAGCGAATTTGGTGATTTTGTTCCTAAGACTGAAACTGCATTTAAGGCTACTCTATCTGGAAGAAACAAGCAAAGATATGATTCGGGAGAAAGTTCTAGAAATACATTCAAGTATGAGGAAGAAATGAAATAGCTTGAAGATGAAGAAAGAGAAGTAGAAGAGTTGGAAGCACTCATTGTAAAGAAAGAAGGTAGAGGACAAGGTAAGTATAAAGGAAAGTTGCCTATCAAATGTTTTTCTTGCAGTAAAATAGGTCATTTTGTGTCACGGTGTCATGAAAGAGTCCCTAGATCTAAGCCTTACAAATCTAGATTTCAAAAGAAATGCTACTTTGTTGAAGGAGTGACTGATGACAAGTCTTATAAAGAGAATAGAAATGAAGATGATTGGGTTTTCATTACTATCAATGAAAATAGACTTGTGGCTACTGAATCTTCTAAAGCTCTTGCAGCCTGAATTGAAGAAAAGGATGAGTGGGTCATTGACAGCGGATGCTCACATCATATGATTGGTGAAAAAAGCAAATCTTTAAGTCTAGAGAAGTATGATGGTGGGGTTGCAAGATTTGGAGATAACAATGCTTGTGTGATTCATGGCAGAGGATCTATTTGTCTTGGTGCTAAGCATAACACTGATGATGTTCTTTATATTGAAGGCTTAAAGCATAACCTGTTGAGTGTTGGAAAAATGGTGGAAAAGGGTTATGATCTTCAATTCAAAGATGGAAGATGTAGGATATATGGAAGCTTTGGAAATGTAATTGCTTCAGGTAAACAGACAAAAGGTAATATTTTTCACCTGAATGTTGCTAGTGAAAGTTGTTTAATTGCTCAAGTAGATGAAATTTGGTTATGGCATAGAAGGCTATGTCATGTGAATTTTGATAACATTGTCAAAATAAGTTCCACTCAAGCAATAAGAGATCTACCTAAGCTAGTAAAGCCTGCTAGCACAATTTGCAAGGAGTGTCAGATGGGAAAATAGACTAGAGTTTCTTTTCAGAGAAAATAACATAATTCAAGTGGATTACTGGAGTTGATACATACTAATCTATGTGGTCCCTCCAGAGTCAGAAGTCTCCATGGTGAAAGGTACTTTATGCTAATTATTGATGATTACTCTAGAATGATACGGGTTGCTTTCTTAAGAGAAAAATCCGAAGCATTAGAAAATTTCAAAAGTTTCAAAGCTATGGCAGAGAATGAGAAAGGTTTCAAAATCAAATTCTTAAGGTCAAATAGAGGTGGTGAGTTCACCTCCAGGGAGTTTAATTCTTTATGTGATGAGGATGGAATCAGAAGACAGTTATTTGCTCCCTGAACCCCTCAACAGAATGGAGTTGCAAAGAGGAAGAACAAAACAATTTTGGATGCTACTAGAACAATGATGATTGAAGGAAATGTGCCTCACATCTATTGGAGTGAAGTTGTAAGAATTTTTGTGTACACTTTGAACTGGGTAAATGTAAATGGTAATTCTGGTAAGACTCCTTTTGAACTATGGTTTGGTTATAAGCCTATTGTTAGGTACTTCAAGATCTTTGGAAGCAAATGCTACATCAAGAGAGATGATATAGGAAATTTTGATGCAAGAAGTGATGAAGGAATCTTTCTAGGTTACTCTACTAGAAGCAAGGCCTACCAGTGCTATAACAAAAGACTAAGGAAAATGGTTGAGAGTGAAAATGTCAGAGTTGATGAGGATTCTGCTAAATCATCCAAATATTGTGGATGTGATTTAGATGAAGACAATACAAACAAAGGGAATAATGTTCAGACACAAAATAAACTTCAAATTCTACCATATGTTCCATATGTTCCTTTTGTTCTGAAAAATCAAGGTAATCAAGAAGCAGAGACAAGTGCAAGTGCAGAAGAAAGAAAAAAAGAATAAGAAGTTCAAGAGAATCCTAAAACTCTGAGGTATGTAAAGCTAAATCATTCTGTAAATCAAATTATAGGAGACAAGAATAAAGGTGTGCAAACTAGAAGAAAGATTACAGAAGAGTATTGCCTGATTTCCAAGATTGAACCTAAAGATGTCAATGAAGTTTGCAATGATGAGAATTGGATGGAAGCTATGAAGGAAGAATTAATGCAGATTGAAAAGAATAATACATGGATACTTATTCCCAGACCAAAAGATAAAAAAGTAATTGGTACTAAATGGGTCTTTCAGAATAAGTTGAATGGACAAGGTGAAGTGGTCCGGAATAAAGAAAGACTGGTATGTAAAGGGTATTCACAAATAGGTGTGTGTGGGAAATTTTAGTATCAAAATAAGATAACAAAAACACACCAATGCAACATTAAACTAAAGAAAAGCTAAATAAAATTGAAATCAAAGAAATCAAACAAAGCTTCTTCAAAATCGTTCCATTGTCCTCTATCTCTAGTGATTTGCTTGAAGCTACTGCTCTCAGATTGTATAAGCAAAGCTTCTCAGAATGGCAACCTGCAGAACGAGTATGCAAAGGGAGAGTATTTCTCTATCCTATATGCTGGTGGAGTGAAATGTTGATATACGGATATGCACAGGGGTTGTAGATTATGCACAGGGTCTGTGGATTATGAATGCTTTTGAAGCTATGATATGAGGATGATAGGCCATGATATGGATTGCTAATATGCTAAGCTATGCTATGCTATGATTCTAAAGGCTATGGATGTTGGAAGGCTGATTGACTATAGTTTTCCTATATGCAAGCTTCTCTCCTTTTTTCAAAGACCCGACAGTCCCATTTATAGATTTTTACAGGAAAGAGCCTGGCTGGCAAAGATCAATGGCTATGAGATTGTCTAGTAATTTTGAATGGTGAGAGATGGAGAGGTTGAGAGGAAGATGGAAGATGTTGGGAGGTTGGAGAGAAGAATGGAGGTTTGTCTTCAACCCACAGGAACAACTTTGCTCAGAAACAGAGAAATTTGTTAATTTTCTATTTTGAAGTTATTTCACGGTTGTTGTAGATAATCCAAATTAAATAAATAAATTTATTTAATTTTATGTGATTTTGAGGATTTAAAATATTTTTGAAATATTTGATGTGAATAGACATTAGAAGATTTAATTAAATATTTGGAATATTTAATTGTGAATAGACTTTAGAAGAATTAATTAAATATTTGGAATATTTAATTGTGAATAGACTTTAGAAGAATTAATTAAATATTTGGAATATTTAATTGCGAATAGACTTTAGAAGATTTAATTAAATATTTGGAATATTTAATTGTGAATGGAATATTTTTAGAAGAGAAGAATATTTAATCTTTATTTGAATAAAATATTCAAGCCAAGATTATATGATAATTAATATAAATAAATCATAATGTTTATTTAATTAATTAAGAAATGGATAAGAAAAGTGATTAAATAAACTCATTTATTTAATCGAAATGAAAGAATGAACAATATAAATAAATTATTTAGATTTATTTATATGCAGATTGAATTCAGAGATTTAATTAAATATTAAAAATATTTAATTAATTACCAGACTATTGAGATGTGACCATTTTTAGGTGTATACAGAAAGTATTGATTTTGAAGAAACATTTTCCCCTGTTGCTAGAATTGAAGTCATAAGGTTATTTCTTGCTTATGCTGCATATAAGAACTATAAATTCTATCAGATGGATGTGAAGTTAGCTTTTCTAAATGGTGAGTTAGAAGAAGTATATATTGAACATCTAGATGGATTTCAACTGACTGACAAGGAAAACATGGTTTGCTTATTGAAGAAAGCTCTATATGGACTCAAGAAATCCACCAGAGCCTAGTATGCTAGACTGGACAAATGTTTACTGAAGCTTGGATTCAATAAAGGTACTACTGACAGCAACTTATATTTCAAGTTGGATCATGACAAATAGTTAATTATTGAAGTCTTTGTTGATGACATTATTTTTGGAGGAGATGATAATCTATGTATGAAGTTTGCTAATGAAATGAAGAATGAATTTGAGATGAGTATGATTAGAGAGATGAAGTTCTTTCTAGGATTGCAAGTTACTCAGCTAGACAAGGGGATCTTCATATCTCAGTCCAAATATGTGAGAGAGCTGTTGAAGAAGTTTGGCATAGATGACTCAAAACCTATTGGTACTCCCATGTTAACTAGATGTAAGTTGACATAGAATGATGATTCTCCTAAGGAAAATCAAACAAGATACAGATCAATGATTAGTGGATTGATCTACTTAACTCAGACTAGACCAGACATTATGAATTTTGTATGTATGGTTGCTAGATTTCAGGCTGATCCAAAAGAGTCTCATGTGACTAATGTAAAGAGAATCTTCAGGTATCTGAAAGGAACAATTGATTTTGGGCTTTGGTATCCTAAGGATGATGATCTTACTTTGAATGCATATACTGATGTGGATTGGGCAGGAGATGTAGATGAAAATAAGAGTACTAGTGGTGGTGTCTTCTTCCTAGGGAAGAAGTCGGTGTCTTGGTTGAGTAAAAAGTAGAATTCCATTTCTCTATCTACTATTGAGGCAGAGTATATTGCTGCTGCAAACAATTGTACTCAAGTGATGTGGATGAAATTGTTGGCTCTCAATTATTTCAATAGTTTCTTGATTTGTCCTTGATGACAAAACCGGTTCTATGGTCCTTTGTTTGAGATCACAAATAACAAATTGGTGTAATAGATTGGTGTTGATGGTGTTGATAGGTGAATAGTTCTTGATTAGATGAATCATCGGTTTGGTTATTTGTATTGGTGACATTTTGGTAAACACTGTGGCAAAAATTTGGTATGGAAAAACTTTGGTATAACTTTGGTTTGGTTACATACCTATACATGGATATATACATTCTTGTATGTGGTGGTATAATGATGCTTTACACAGTTGGTTTTATACTTGGCTCAACCATTTGCTATTTCATGCTAGTTTTTATTTTAGTTTCAGATATTGGTGGCATGTGTTTGTTGGCTCTTCTGTGGCAATGGCTACATGTGTTGATTGGCATCTTGGTTTACACCTGATGATATCTTCAGTGGTTTGTTCAGTTGTATTGGTGATGATCTCAATACTCAATTTGTCTTTACATGATACATGTGGATGCTGATAGTGTTTGAAAGGATGGTGAATTTTTTACAAGTTGTTTCTTTTGTTTGGTACCCTGGGTTGGTTCCTTGGTTTTGATCATCCTGGCATACATTTGATACTAGTTGTAATTGGCATTCACAATTTGGCATATTCATTTGATATTGGCACAGTTGGCATATTCATTTGATTGGTATCTTGATTTCTCATTTGTTGGTGCTCAGTTCACTTTGATATGATTGGAATTCTATTAAGTTCTACTATCTTTGGTTGGACTAATCTTTTGAATACTATGTAGTTCATGATTAGGTTTCAATTCATATGGTTGTTTGGAAAAAGTTTCAAATTGATGACATCTTGCTACTATGGTTGTTGACATGATCTACATGATGAAATTTTTTTATTGAACAGATCATTTTCAAGATCATTTGAGTGAAGGCTCCATTTAAAGGCATGCACATGAGATATATGGTATATTTTCTTAGAAATATATGGTTCATTGGTGCTTGCGGTACTCACAGATTCAGTTTTCCAGCATATTGTTATGTGATTGTTTGTTCACATTTTCTTGTTGGTATTGCTATTACATGGCATATGACTTGGGCAATAAAATGGTATCCAAGGTATAAATTATGGATCAGACTTATTTATACTTCATGTCAATAAAAGGAAATGACTTTATCAAAAGTCAATATTTCGGGCTTTATGTTTATATTGGGTAGTCATATAAATCATGCGAAGGCTTGGCAGTGCAAGGTATTATATTTGAATGGTCATCAGTGGTTGACTTAGTGTTTTGGCACCGATAGCATACATTTGGTTATGATGTGGAAATCATGTGTGTTGGCATAAGTTTTTTTTGTCATTGAACTCAAAATGCATTATGGCTTTATTTAGTAAATGGGTCACAAAGACAGTGATGCTTGTATCGACAACAATAATAAAGGAATTATTTGAAGTGTTTGTAACTCATGGACTTAAAATGATTACAAAATGAGTGAAGTTCTCGAATGTTTTCAAAGCAAAGAAGATAGGGAAAAATATTTTTTTCATTTCATTTTATTTTGAAGACAAACCCTAGCCACCATGCAAGTTTACAATGATAGTTATTGAACCTTCAGTGATGGTTTTTTCTCAAGCCAGCAGTATAATGGACAGTATAGAAAGAAGAATGGTTGACTTGTAGCTGAAAGCACAAGTAAAGATGGCAAATTTTGTGAGATTTGTTTTCAGTTTTTGGCCACCATAGTAAGGTAATATCTGCACAATTTTTTTTTTATTCTTCGAAGTAAAAGTTAATAAGATTTCCTTCATCGAAAGTGAAAAAGGTAAAATGATATTTTGTTGCATTTTTTTATGATTCAGTTTCTTTGAAATGAGAATAGACAGTTTTTGTTCAAATGCATTTTCAGTTTTTGATAAACCCTAGTTAACTCAAGGGTTTTGAAATTTTGAAATAAAGGATTTTTAATTCAAAATCAATTGCAGATAACTGCATTTCAGTTTTGGTTACCTAAGTTTGAGCTCAAGGGTTTTGATGATTTACACAAGTTTTGTTGTCTATAAAAGCATGGCATTTTCAGCCATTAAGAGTGATGTAGGCTGAAATGAAATAATCAAGTTTTGTGAAAAAGAATAAGGATTTTTGACATAAATATTCTTGTATTCAAAAGAGATAGATGAGAGCTTTAAATGTCTGATTTCTCTGGTTCAAAAACAGAGAGAGCATTCAGAATTTCAGTGTGATTATTTTGGTATTGTCATATTCAATATAGACTATAATGGGCATTATTGTATATCTTTCATATGTACTTTGTTGAGATTTTGTAATTGCAAAAATAATACAGTTATAAGGTCCTAACAGTTTGCATGGTTATTGAGAAACTTTGAAAAAGGGGTTGGTGCTCCTAAACTGTAAAGAGTTGGTGCTCTTGTAATGTTGGAGTGGGTGCTCCTGATTGAGTTGGTGCTCATAATAAAAGGAATTTTTTGAGTGGTTTTTATTCCCTAGGAGGGTTTTCCACTCAGGACAAATCTGGTGTTATGTGATTTGTGCATTTGGGTTTCAGTCTATGTGCTTAAATGTTTATGTTTCCATTCTATTATTTCTCAATGAAATTCATGCAATGCTCTGATACTTGATTAAAACATTTCATTCCATTATAAAAGAGTTTATATGTATGCATGAAGTCCTGTGAAAATAAAGCATTAAAAAGAATTGTTCAATCAATTTTACATGAATAATTAATATCATGCTTTAACATGGTTATGTAAGTCTTTTATCAATCAGTCATTCTGTTTAAAATTCATTGATGTGCTAAAGTTCACTTTGCAAGTCAAAAGGTTTCTTAGGTTCATTGTTTAATTTGCACATGAAGTTAAAAGTTTGAAAAATTACACATTACTCTAATTCACCCCCCCCTCTTAGAGTAATTCATCTTCCAACGGAAACATATGTTGAAAGATATCAAAGTAGTATATGATGAACCCATTGCCATATACTATGACAACTCAAGTGAAATTAACATATCAAAGAATCTAGTGCTACAATCTAAGACCAAGCATATATCAATCAAATTTCACTTTTTGAGGGAGAAAGTAAGTGAGAAAGAAGTCATACTAGAGTATGTGCCTACCAAAGAACAGATTGCAGATATTTTCACTAAGCCATTCTCAAAGGATACTTTTGATTATCTCATAGGAATGCTAGGGGTGATTACCCCTCTTGATATGAACTAGGATGCATTAATTTTCATCAATCTGTGCATTTCATAATCATATTCTGATCCAGATTGATGTTTTCATGGCTGCTAGTCAGGGGGAGTAGTCAGATGTGCAAATATGTGGTTCAGAGCTTGTATGTGGAAAGATAATGCTTATCTTTTCCATTGATGTCAAAGAGGGAGAAGAGTAATGTGAAAAAAATTTGCTTACCTAGAGTGAAGAGTCTTGTAGGGAGAAGTCCATGTAGAAGAGGTCAAGGAAGAAGAGTCAGAATCTAAGGAGGAGTAAGTGAGTTGGGTTGATCGTGTTTTTCACATCATGTGTTTCCATCAATGCCAAAGGGGGAGATTGTTGAATGTTGCGATTGTTTTGCTGATATTTGGTTGTCATTGATGTCAACACTATTAGCATTTAATGTATTGAAGGTTGTATATGTCAAGGATATTGAGAAAATTGTAAAAGAAAGTGTTATAGGTTCCCAGTGGAACTGTGAAGGTCATGAAGGTGTCTTGTTCTATAAGTTGAAGATCAGTTGTTGTGGATTAAAGGGTTTTCTGTTGAGTGTATCTATTCCATCCTCTAGAATTTTTAGAGGTCCACATGAAGATTTGATCGTGATGTGAACATTTATGTTCTGACAGTATTTTTGTGGGTTTTGTCAATGTTCCTAAGTAAAAGTTTATGTGTTTTCGGTAGCTCTAGTTGTTGTGGATGCTTCTCTATTTTTTCTTGGTGCTCGTGGATTTTTCTAGATCATGCTTTATCTTTGTGGTATGTCCACATTGATCGGTGTGCTCATGGTTGAAGATTTTTCTCTGTATGTTCGGTTTTTCATGTTCTCAGCCGACATGATGGTTGTAGCATGTTGTGGATCTTCGAGGTGAAATTAATTAAAGTATTTTTGTGTTGGAGTTGTTAATTTGGGTCTCCACTATGTTGTGGCTGACCTTGGTGGATTCGCATTGCAAATTTATTTATAAATTTGGGCCGACATTGAAAATATGTTTTATATTTTTGTCCTACTAAGTTGTTGATGTAATCTCATGTTGCGGATATATAAGAGCGATTGTTTCATTGGTGTATATTATTCTCAGTATGCTTAGTGTTCTTAGTGTGATCCTATGTGTGTATGTGTTAATATCATTCAATTGCATAGCAGAGTGTGAAGAAGATTGAGCGAAGTGTGAAGAAGATTGAGTGAAGTGTGAAGAAGATTGAGTGAAGTGTGAAGAAGTTTGAGCAAAGAGTGAAGGAGGTTTTTATATGCTTAACTAGAACTGTAATCAAGCTTGTGTAGAAGCTATTTTCTCAATTCAAAATTTGGAGGGTTTTAATCCAAACCTTTCTTTGGACAGTGAGTCCTCTTTTGTATTTGAGCAGTGAGCTCTAGGCAGTGTGCCTGAATGTATGTGTATTCCCATTATTCTTATACTTTTAACAGGGTATAATATTGTGGACTAACCTCCACCATGGTTTTTCCCCTAACAGGGTTTCCACATAAAAAATCTTGGTGTTCTCTATGTTTTTGATGTGTTGATTATTCATGGTTTATATTCATTCATCGGATCTATGAGTAAGTTAAGTAAAGTTTGAAAAAGTTTAAATAATCTGTGACAACTGATTCACCCCCCCTCTCAGTTGTCTGTCCTTGTTTTTCCAACACTTCCTATACACAACTTGTTAATGAATTCCTTCAACATTTCAAGTAAACATTGGACCTCAAGTTACATTAGTATATTTGTTCCATTGTAAACAAGGACCTAAGGAAAAAGTGACCGGTTTTATGGAAATACCAAGCTCTTTATTCACAAATCTCATATTCCCTCCTATATGTCAATATACAAAGAGTATTTATTGGAAAATTGCAACCTAACACTTGAGATAAGATCTTATTAATGAAATTGGGTGGATGGGTGGGCTCCCCCCTCGCTCCTCACACTGGCACGGGGTGTCTAGGTGGTCGTGAGGTGGAGGACGGGACGGACGGGTGTCATGCGGACTTGGATTGCAGCAGTCTTACCATCCGGCTAAATTTAGCGGATTGTGGATGATCACTGTAGGGTAATCGCCAGCCATCTAATTCAATTTCATGGAGTGGGTTGAGGCATGATGGATATTGTTCTCACGAGGCCAGTTGAGGGACACGTAGCGTACGGTTCTCCTTGTTCTGTGCGCGGAAGTGCCGTATGGCAATCACCATAACTCGCATTGATCACAGCTCTTAGTTGAAGAGACTGGGGATGCATTTCATCTCATGCGAAGGACGGATTGCATTGCGATTAATCTGTTCCGTATACGATGACTGACGGATCATTATTCAGGTTTTATATTAATCTCTTGAAGTCGGTTCCTAAATATAGGTTCGGCTTCTTGGTATTTGCCTTTGTGTTTATTTTGCAGGGTGCACCGATCATATCTCAGGCAATGGAGAGACAATCAAAGTCGAAGTTCACAATTATCATCGCGGCAGAAGGGCTTGAATCTTTTGGTGTCGACACTCCTGTCTCCTTAATGGCAACGGAAAGGCAGATTGCCTTCCGGGAGGTTACGGACCAGCGGCTTAAACGTATCCTGCTCGAGGACGATCCAGTTTCGATTGCAGCAGTGAAGATGGTACTCGGAAAGGGTCATTTGGAGCGAAAAGAATTTGCCCGAGACAACGCCCAAGTCTCATCTAGGTTTCTCGCATCGCTCTTGGATATCGCCACTCCGAAGACAATGGCTAAAGAACTGATGGTGCGACTGTTTCGGAAGGACTTGCTCGGGGGCATCGACATGATTATGAAAGCGGCTCTTTCAGGGAAGGGCATACCGCGTCCAGCGGACATTGCTTCCATGTGGGAATCGGACGATGCGGTCAAGATCTACCCTTTCCTTCTGGACCTCAAAGGCCCCGAATTATCCAGGCATCGCAAGCTGACAGAAGTGGCAGTGGAGTTTTTGAAACAGAAAGTGAAGTTAGTGCAGGTGGAAGGCACGGACTGGGTGGAGGGTTTCATCTGCTTTGCAGAGGTAAATGGTTTTTGGTGATTAGCGGGGTTCGGGTTGGTGTCCGTTTGGGTTCTTGCTTGGTTTTTTTCTGATAATTAGCAGTTTACTCGATTTGGGTAAAAGGTTTTTTGTAAATTTTGTGGAAAACAGACTATACTCATATCCTGTGTTCGGTGCTTCCTATTTGGAAATGGTTGAACCTTTCCGTGTTAGTTTTTGGCTGTATGAAGGTCATCAATGTTATTATTCCTACATAGCAGACGACTGTATATTTCTCTCTTTCTATAAATAAAATCATCACCTTACGTATCAAAAAAAGATCTTATTAATGAAATATCCATCATTCACATGTTTATGCATGACTCTTTGCAATTACCAAATTTTGGTTAGCCAATATGAAGGCACACCTTCATCAACTCTTAATAGTGAATCCAAATTTGTCCCTCAATCTAACTATCAATCGTTTAAAAATAAAAACAAAAACTTCATCAAAATAAAAAATCCTCAATCTTTCAACAACATTCAAACACAAGTTGCGGCCACATATACAACACCATATCAATTTAAGCCAAGAGATGGAAAATTTTCAAAATTTCCCAATTCTCTCTATGCTATTATGTTACAATTTCTTAATAAGAACATTATCCAACTTCCTCCCATTCATCCTATTGAAACCACCAAATCATTACCTCCTCACTTTAATGCAAAAGTCTTTTTTTAATATCATCGTACACTTGGACATTATATTAAAAATATGTGTCTTAAGAACCAAGTGTAAGACCTCATAGATTCTAATGTCATCCAATTGGCTGGTGTAAATGATAAAGGGAACAAGTTAGTAGCACCACCTAATCAAAACTTACAAATATTTACCAATCCATTCCCAAGTCATTCAACTAATCTTGTTGAAGAAAATGATAACAAAGATATTGCTAACATATCCGATATGATTAACATGATTGATACTCATCCTCACAAAAGTCAACCAAATATCTTACTGTAATGGAGTGAATTTGCACCCCTATGAAAATTCCCCATTTCATCACCCCTACCTTAGAAAATGTAAGTCAAATTATGCAATTTCATTGTCGCCACCTTGCTCCTTCCACCTGTCCATGTTGTTTTACATCGGTGGAGAAATATTTTTTGAGGATGTGCGTGTGCCGCATAGACATCCACACATTGTACTATTCTCTTGACAAGATTTTGCCTCTGAAATCTATAGTGGTGTTATATTTCCCTATTGGTAGTGAAGTGTAATGTTCCCTACCTCCTTGACTGGTGAATTTTGACCCTTTTACCACCCTTTTTCCAATTCAAATGCTTCCACTTTCATTCATTCACTTCTTCTAGAAATCCTACACACTCTCTTCACTCTTTGAACTCCATTCTCTCACTCTCAAGCTTCTACTTCACCATTCCTTCGCTGTAAGTTGCATGTTGTGACAAAGCTGCTATTGAATGATTCACAAGCTCTCTCCTTCCACTACTTGCCTTGAACACTCATAGTTGTGAAGATATTTTCAAGTGAAGCTACTTGAAGATTCAACTCGCAGGTAAAAAGATACGTTTTCTCACTCTCCTTGTCATTTCCAGCATAGTTCTTTTTAGTATCCTTTTCACTATATTTGTTGTTTCTACATTTTCTTTATTCTCTGTCAAAACATAAACACCTAGCAATTAGGTAGTTAGTAGGTTTCTATGTGCTTTAGTCTATTTTCTAGACTTCATGTTTGTATAGATGTCGATGCATCTTTGAGATGCTAGCATGTCACGCTGGAGTCTGATATCCGTGCTACCATCCTTAGACAATGAGTTGTCTAGGAAACAAGCCAAACCTTGGAAATCTACTCTTTTGACCCTTTGAACATCCAGTTTAGTAGAAGGAAAGAAACAAGTTGTTTTCCCTTTTTTTTCAACCTTAGTACCTTTCCCTTTTCGATTTTCTTAGCAAACTTGAGGTAGTTTAGGGCAGCATGTTCCTTAGGACTCTTCCGTGACCTAGATTCTCAAGGGTGACATGTCCCCCTTCTCTACATTTTGGTGAACCTGACATGAAATATTTTAATTTTGTCCCTTGGTATCAAAGAACCTTCTCTTGTATCTTAGGCATCTTGTAGATTTGTGTGTTTTAGGGCATATAGCCTTGCAACCCAATCTACAACCCCTATTTGTGTAGTTAGAAGGGCTCTTAGATATTCAAGAGTGGAATTTAAATATCATTGTCCAATTTCTCATGACTTTATGTCTACTTAGTCTGTTCTACGTGTTTACATAAACATGGTCTCATTCACACGTATTCCTCCCTCTCAGCCTGCGAATGGATCACCAAACATAACTTTTACCTTGAAGGATTTTCCTATGAACAAAGAGCCTTCTCCTTTGTACATTCCTGCTCGTGTCAATGGAAACATTGTAACCAGTGTCCTAGTTGACCCCGCAAGTCATGCGAATGTTATAATGGAAGAGACACTCCTAATAAAAATTTTGCATAGGGAGAAATAGGAAGAGTCAAAGGCCACTATATGCACACATGATGAACTCTCGGTCCCTCCTCTTGGTTCTATTACTCTTTCGGTCTTGGTAGGACCTAGGGTCATAGATACCCCCTTTTTCATAATTTTAGAGTTGGACCTATTTGGGGTGAAGCTGGGCATTTTGAAGCTAGTTTCCATGAATGGTGTGGCTTCGGTAATTCATAAATGTCTTAAGTTTTTTCATGAGGGCTTTGTACATGTTGTGCCCGACACTAGTTACTAGCCACTGGTGTCACGTGGGGGCTTCTCATTAGGTCACTTTTTTCCCACTCTCTCTGAGGATAGACTTGTTATATCATGCCTATGTCAAGTATAAGACTAGGGGCATGGCACTAAAAGTGACCTATCCTACATCTCCCTATGCTATTTTAGTAAAAGGTTACATGATCGTGCAGCACCAAGCTGCCTCCTCCTCCCAGTATAAGGGTAAGGGGAAGCTTGCTCATGACCATGGGCCTTCCTCTTCTGCATCTCCTACCCCATATGCTTCCACTTCTTGCCCTATTGTGGAATCCTTGGCTCCTACTCCCATGCCTCACATGGGGAGCCCAATGGTTCCTGCTTGGCGAAAAGCTAAGCATCAAGTGTTTGAACTTCTTGTCTTTCCCATAATTCCTAGACCTATAGTTTATGGAAAGGGGAATGGCCCTTGTGGAGTTTCCCTTGTGTCTCAGCCTCTGTGGCCTCCTACTATTCCTCCCATAGTGAATGGGAAGAGGCCTGCTATTGAGGTACTCACATCTGCTTCTCCACCTATTTTTGTTGTTTCCGCTCTCACGCTTTCTGCTCCTATTTCTCTTGTCTAGAAGGTATCCCTTCTACCAGAAACAATTGTGGAGGATGCATCTATGACAGAAAATGAACCTCTCGTCCCTTCTCAAGCTATGACTTCTAGTGCTTGGAGCCGACGTAACTAGATTGTGTGTGAGTGCAAGTGTAGGAGAAAGGATCTCAATGTTGAACAAGTTGCCTTGCAGAAGGGAAAAGGGGAGCTAATAGCTCTTGGTTCAGCACCTTTTGTTGTGCCTCCTCCTTCAGATCCACTTGCCTCGGTTCTGCTTCTAGCTCCTTCGATATGTGCTGATGATCATCACCCCAAAAGGGTGCAGGTGTTCATTGCTCCTTTTGTGGAGCCTCTGCTTCTATTTTCCCTTCCGGACATCCATCTGTTTGCTCAACCCATAGGAATGTCAAAAATTTTGGTGGTGTTTGTTGCTGCTTTATCTTCTCTCCCCTCTACATCCACTTCTTTTGTGGGGATCTAGCATCCCCCACTAAATCGTAAGCTAGAGGATGACCTCACTTCAAGTGGTGGTTGAAAGAAGGGCTCTCCTTCTTCAAGAGTTGGTTCTTATTTGGCTTGTGTTTTCCTTGTGATGGAGGCAGCCCCAACATCCCTTGAGTTTTTCACTACCCCTTTCGATGAAGTCAATAATGGATCTTGGTCACCTCCTTTTTCTCCTGCTCGGTTAACACATGGCACTCCAATTAAGTGCATGTTTAACTTAGTGGATGATGTCCCAGCTCTGTCAATGATTTTTGTAATTGATGACCTTCACCTCACAAAAGCTCAGCAAAGAAGACCTTGAGGGGCCTTCTTCCTTGGCCCTTGTTTTAGGAGAGTTAGAGGGTGCTCCCCTCGCTATCCTTCCCTTGTAGGCTCACCCTCCCTCCCCATATAATGATTTATATTTGGAGTAGGATGACCTATTGGTTGATGAGTAGGGGAATACCTCTTCTTTATCTATAGAGTATATTTGTGTGTGTGTTGTGTTCCCCCCGTGCTTTTATTTATGTGTTCCTAGAGGATCCTTGCTACCCTTGTACGTGCTTAGATACAAGAGTGAATTTTTTTTTGTGAACTTCCTCTATATGTTTCATCATTCTTCTATATGTTGTACTTTACTTTTCGATAATTGGGGATTATACAAAGTGTTGGGGAATTTAGGCCTTCCTTCCATGTTGACCCAATTTTATTTTATTTTGTCTTCATGTGCTCTTCTTCACGATTTGGGAACTTCAAGGACTAACGATCTTTTGTTCATTACATCACGGGTTACCTAATTATATTTATAAGAACTTATTTGACCTTGAACTCCTAGATCCCCTTGTCTCTCTATTTCATCTTTGCTTGTCTCTTATTTTCTTTGTCTTAGCTTGCCTCTCTTTCTATTTTCTTTATGATTTTGTGGTACTTATGTGTTGTCCCTCACATGCATGACAACATTTCCATGTTTACATATCACTATGTTTCATGTGCCACAACATTGTTTCCTTTTCTTTCTCTCCTTAGGATGCCATGTGCTCCTTTGATTCACACATACCATCCTAAGGGGGGGCTATCCCTCTCTGATTTTTAATAAGGTGAATTTGGTGGCCAATGAATCCCTTATTGAAAATCTTTCATTTTTCAAAAATGAATTCTTAAACAAGGATCCCCTTCGTGAAATTTTCTTCTGAAAATGAATACATAGTAAAGAAGTCTAAAAACTTGCCTTTGAGAAAGAGCATTCTTTTTATCAGATTCCTCGACGAGAGAGATCTTTCAAAAGGATTCCTTGATGACAGAATTATTTGCAAAAAATGTTGTGCTTTTGAATTGGAGTGTCCCTTTGCAGGGGCCCCTTGCTATCTTGAAGGGTTCCTAAGGGGACCCCTTTGAAAACTTCTCCTTCAATTGCTTGCTCTATGATATGTCTATCTATTTGAGCTTTTCTACCTAATATGTTTTGTCTGTAGCTTAACATGTTGCTTTCCAAGACTAAGCACCTATAAAGCCAATTTTACTATCAATCTTGCAAGACCGAGCACCTCATCAAGCTTTCCTTGCAGGATCAAGCACCTATAAGGGTCTTTCGCATCAAACTCTTCAGGATCGAGCACCTATGGAGTCATTTTGTGTCACCAAAAAATGTATAGTTGACATTTTTATGCTCACTTGAGTCTATCTTTTGGACTTTGACTTGATTTTTCCTAGGTCTAATGTTGTAATGTGGCCAACACATTCACATTAGGTCTTGAATCTTTATGAATCATTAAGACTTCTAGGATGTCTTGTAAAGGTGTTGTGAAGTGTTGTAACCCACTTTCATACTTTTCTGGGACCCTTTCATCATAATTCACCTAAATAACTCATTTTTATTACTTACCAAGTCTTATTTCAAAGTGTTTTAAAGTGTTGTAACTCACTTTCACGCTTTTCTAGACTTGTCTTCACTAATTCAACCCTTTCTCATGTATAAATGATCTTTTAATACACTTTCTGGCCATTTTTTAGTTTTTTTTAGGATACTCCCATTGGACAACATTTAATGCCCCGTAATTCCCGACACCCACTTAAATTCCTTAAGTGGGACTAAGTCGCCAGTAAGGGAAACTTAGTCCTTTTTGGCACAAAACTCAAAATAATTTTAAATTTCTAGCTGGATTTTGTCCTCTAATCCTTGAGGTCAACCTATGATGTGTTATTTTTAGGAAATTTTAGTAAAATCAAGTACAAATAAGGGTTTTTCTCCTCATTTTCCATCTCCTAATCTCCTACAATCTCTTAGTTCATCAAGAACTCAAGCAATCAAGCATTATCAAGTCATCCATTGGAGCACTTCATTGCATATCTTTAGATTTCTACATCAAGGGGTTGGTAAGTTTGTGACATTGCATGTTGTTTATTTACCATTCTACTTCCATTTCATTTCCTTTCATAGGGTTATTGGCATATGATGGTTGTGGACATGATTTTTGGCCTCCTTTGTTGTCATTGATGGCAACTAAAGTCTTCAGTTTGGTCCACAGTATCAGTTATGATCACATAGGCAAAAGATCTATGTTTTTGTAGTTTACCGGCTGAACAGGACATTCAATTAGTCTGTTGATTCGGTCACCTCACCGGATCATTATTTTGTTGTGTGGATCTGCAAGGAAGGTTTCCCATCATGTATCTTACTCTGTTGAAGAAGTTTTGTGGCATTACTGCTATCATAGCTCAAATTAAGAGGCTCGGTGGTATAACTCATTGTATATTCTTCTCTTGTGGCCGACATGTTCAATATCACAGATCACATATGTATATGGAGTAAATTTTTTGTTATTTTCTTATGTTTGAACCTTTTTTTGGATCCCTACTATGAGTTTAGTCGACTTATGTAGGTACGCACTAAATTGTGATTTATGATTTTGGGCTGACACAAGGAAAGCTATTATATTTTGCTTCAAGCCGACATATAGTGAAATTGATTATAGTGGATATATAAAGAAGATTGGTATTTCATCTTTGGTACGAAAGAATGTGAAAAATGTGTGTATGGCAAGTGTGTATGGTATTTATGCAAAAAAATTGTATATTACTGTGAGCCTACATCAAAAAATCATCAAGCGAGTTATTGTATGTGTTGCAGAAGACTTATGTTGAAGTGCAGAACAGAGCATGAAAAGAGTATGATCAGAGAGCAGATTGTGTGCTTCATTGGAACTGAACTTTGGCATTTGAAGATGTCCCATCAATTCAAATTTTGTAGCAACATTCTATCATATGTATTGTAGGCAGTGAGCCTCTATTTTGTTGAGCAGTGAGCTCTAGGAAGTGAGCCTAAATGCAAGTGCATTCCCCTTTTATCTTTACTTTTAATAGAGTAAAAACTTTGTGGATTAATCTCCACCGTGGTTTTTCCCCTAACAAGGTTTCCACATAAAATATCTGGTGTTATGGTGTTCATTATTGTGTGTGTATGTTCTTATCTGTCTTATGCCACTAATACTGCACAAAGTTCTTACATTGTTGTAGATGGTTTCAAATTGAATATGAATAGTAAAATTTGTTGAACATTGATTCACCCCCCCTCTTAGTGTTCCCTACATCCAATAATTGGTATCAAAGCAAGGTTCCTCTTCTAAAGCCTAACAACTTGAGGTGGACCCGGTGATTACAATGGATGCTAGTGGTCTTCAACAATAGTTGATGGTGGCACTTGATGATCTTGATTAATCCAAAGCAGAAGTCATGGAACTCAAAGCAAGTCTTGTAGATGCTAAAAAATTCATTCAATCACTGAAAAATAAGATAAGTGATTCAAGAGAAAAGAGGAAGGAACTATGTGATCAGTTGAAGCAAAAAGAAAATAAAGGATCAAATGATGTGCATTTAAATCAAACCCTAAAAGAGATAACAGGAGAATGTGAGAAGCTGGCTAAGGATAATGCAGCCCTAAAACTTGAAATGGAATCAGTGGCGATGAGGTTTACCATAGAAATTGAGAAAAGGAAGAAGAATGAGGAAATCTAGCCCAGTCCTTGAAGGATAAAACTGAGGAATGCATCAAAATTAACAATGGATTCATTCAGCTGGAAATGGAACTACTACAATCCAGAAGCAACAAGCAAGAGCTTGAGAGACAGTTAGTAATTCTCACAAATGAGCTGGCTACTACAAATGAATTCAAAGAAAAATTTAAGATGAGCTCCACCAAGCTTGAAGAAATAACTAAAAGTTAGAAAAACATAAATGATAAGCGGGGTCTTGGATATGAAGAAGGAGAATGTTCTCGATCTAATTAGAAGAATCCTGAAAAGAAGAATAGAGGAAGAAGATATTTGGTAAGGCAACCTAATGCTCAAAGATTTAATGGATATTGCTTTGCTTGTAATAAATTTGGACACATGGCTTCTCAGTGTAGAAATATAAGTCCTAGCATTTTATCATTTCTTGGTCAATGTTTTCAATGCAAGAAGTTTGGTCATAAAGCATTAGAATGCAGAAGAATAAATTTTAATACAAGTAAACTTAGATGCTATGCATGTGGAAGATTTGGGAATATTGCTAATCAATGCAAGGAAACTATAAATCAATGGAGAGGCTGGTATAGATAGAGAGGTCTGGTATGCTTTAATTGTAACAATCCTGGTCATAAAGTGAAATTCTGCTGGAACAAAAATATGAATGAAAGAAGTTTGGATTATTAGACAAAGACTTAGCAGAAAGAAAACAAAGGTAAGACAAAAGCTTATGTGGAAGAGAAAAGATCAGATGAAAAAGACATGTGCAACAAAAACCGAATCTAATGATGGAAATAAGCATGCACCAGAAGCCTCCACCGGTAGCCCTTCCAGTAACTGATGTCAGGCCAATGGCCTAGGGGGAGTTTTTCATGAAAAATATCTTATGCCCCCTGTGTATTGAAAATGTTAGATTAGTGGATGTTGTCAATCATTGAGTCACTTTCAAAAGGAAGTATTGGAATTCATATGATGAACTGGAAGAAATTGGAATAATCTGCAGCTAAATCTTTTGCTGCTTGTCTAAGTCTGTAGTCTCATCAAAACTTCTAAGGCAACGCATTTAATGCGTCAAAAGTGAAAGTTAGCAAAGTTATATAAGGGAATTTTGAACTTCATTTTTTGCACATTGTATTGAAGAAGAACAAGCTCGTTGGCATTTTTCTGCTCGTCTCAAAGGATCAAAAGGATTTTGAGTAGCCAATCTTAAGGTATTTTCGTCAATCATTATCTTTGTGGATTTCATGGTTGTTTGTTCGGAATATAATCATGAATCAAATCAAAGGTGTTGTAACCCTAGATGAGTATAATAATAAAAAGATTAGGGATGAGTGAAATTTTTTGTCACTCTCGGATTGCAAAAGGCTTGAAGGATCTAAACATAAAAATTTGGATATCTAGTGTGAGTTCCCTCATTTTGTTAATACGGATATTGCTCAGATTTTCTTGAATAAATTGGATGGTGACACCATTACATTGGACAAACTGTATCAAATCACTAAGGATGTGATTGAGAATCTAACTGGACTGTGTAAAGATGGTGACATTCTGAAGAAAAATTCAATTAGAAACATGGAAGTCGAAACCCTAACTGGAGTCAGGGAAGATCAAAGGGCACTGATAATTTCATCAATCAAGGACCGCCTGACCAAGTATGTGGCTTATGAGATTTCATATAAAATCTATTTCAGGAACCATGAGGGATCAACTTCAGCTGGTGTTGCTCATATTTCTCGTAAGATGATAATTGAAGGTGAGAACTTTGACTTGTGTAGCTTGTTGAAAGAATAGTTGATGGAAAATGTCCAGTTGACTAGGGACATTGACTATTCTTTCAGGTTTGGTACTTTGGAAACATGCATTTTAATATATTTTCTGAATTTTTTGCCATTAAAAGATAATGTGGTATGGAAAGGGAATATACCTGTTTGCAAACAAATATTCAATCATTACAACTCCTTTGAGAATTGTGAACAAGTATATGATAGTTTCTTTTGAAAAGTATTAATGAGATTCGGAGAAGGTGGTGCTTCACTCCCAGCAAGAATAATTGAGATTGGATCATCTTCTAGGAAGGGAGAGAAAGAGCATAAAAGGAAAAGAGTTTCTGATGATGTGACTCCTTCTGCAATTAGGCCTATAGAGACTAAAAAGCAAGAAATAAGTCAAGTGGTTGTGGACATAAAGGGTGAATCTTCTGAAGAGTATATTCTGCGAGATCCTCCAAAACCAGTTGAACCGGAAGTTGTTGCTGATTTAGACAGTGATGAGGAAGAAGCCTTGTTTAAATCTAAAATATTAGAGAGAATGGTGTGCAAAAGGTGTCCAAAATGTGGTTAAACAGACCATCTTTTGAGTAGGACCTTATTGAAAACACTTTAGCAAGATTCTTTGTGGACAATAATGTCGAGTTGGGAAGCTTATAGAATATTCTCCCGGATGAAATGTTTGAGTGTGTGAAGATAGCTATGGAATCTGTTCCCTCAGAAAGAAAACAAGAAGAGATAATTTCTCACCTAAAAATGCAATTTAGGTTATCTCTCTCAAAATTGAAGAAGAGGATGAGTGAATTAAGACAGTGCATCAATTTTGCAAATAACATCTTCAACTATTGCCTGAAGTGGCCCCATGTGACAGGGAAGTACAAAAATAAACTTGAGGAAATTGAGAGTGAGATGGTTAAGATTGGACAGGACTATAGTATGCTCCTGGACTCAAATGGAGACATGAAGAAGAAGGTTAGAAATTTACAGGCTGAGCATGCAAAAGTTCTTCATACTAAGAATGTTCTCACTGACACATTCTAGAAGGTTAAGGATGTAACTAAAGGTAGACTGGAACAGATGGTTGAGATTCTCAGATCAGGAGAGCAACTACAACAAGAAATCACTATTCTTGAGCACCTTAATCAAATCATCAATAGGACATCTGAGAATAATAGCCTGATTATTTCCATTGGATTTGCTATGGATTTCTAGAAGAAATTATTTCCAAAGATGAAAGCTAAATATAAGATAATATTCTAAAACAAAATTGCAATAGTTGTAAAAATTTTGAAGAATGAAGCAAAGGTTAGTACAGTATTTTAAAGAATTTAAGGAAAGAAGTGTAGAGCTCGTGCTATAAAGTTTTGTCATTGATGTCAAAGGGGGAGAGAATGGAGTGAAAAATTTCCTGGCATCCTTAGGGGGAGTAGCAATTTTGATATAATACTTTTTGAGTTTTGGGCACTTAGTAAATTTTTCACTAAGTGTTGTCATCAATTCCAAAGGGGGAGATTGTTGGCATATGATGGTTGTGGACATGATTTTTGGCTTCCTATGTTGTCATTGATGGCAACTAAAGTCTTTAGTTTGGTCCATAGTATCAGTTATGATTGTACCGGAAAAAGATCTATGTTTTCGTAGTTTACCGGCTGAATAGGACATCCAATTAGTCTGTTGATTCGGTCACCTCACCAGATCATTATTTTGTTGTGTGGATTTGCAAGGAAGGTTTCCTAGCACGTATCTTACTCTGCTGAAGAATTTTTGTAGCATTACTACTATCATAGCTCAAATTAAGAGGTTCAGTGGTATAACTCATTGTCTATTCTTCTCTTGTGGTTGACATGTTCATTATCACGGATCGCGGATGTATATGGAGTAAATTTTTTGTTATTTTCTTATGTTTGAACCTTTGTTTGGGTCCCTATTATGAGTTTAGCTAACTTATGTAGGTACGCACTAAATTGTGATTTATGATTTTGGACCCACACAAGGAAAGCTATTATATTTTTCTTCAAGCCGACATGTAGTGAAATTGATGATAGTGGATATATAAAGAAGATCTGTATTTCATCTTTGGTATGCAAGAATTTGAAAAATGTGTGTATGGTATTTATGCAAAAAAATTGTATAGTACTGTGAGCCTACATTAGAAAATCATCAAGCAAGTTACTGTATGTGTTGCAGGAAGACTTCTATTGAAGTTCATAACAGAGCATGAAAGGGTGTGATCAGAGAGTATATTGTGTGCTTCATTGGAACTAAACTTTAGCATTTGAAGATGTTGTCCCATCAGTTCAAATTTTGTAGCAACATTCTATCATATGTATTGTAGGCAGTGAGCCTCTATTTTGTTGAGCAGTGAGCTCTAAGCAATGAGCCCGAATGCAAGTGCATTCCCCTTTTATCTTTACTTTTAACAAAGTAAAAACTTTGTGGATTAATCTCCACCGTGGTTTTTCCCCTAATAGGTTTTCCACATTAAATATATGTTCTTATGGTGTTCATTATTGTGTGTGCATGTTCTTATATGTCTTATGCAACTAATACTGCACAAAGTTCTTACATTGTTGTAGATGGTTTTAAATTTAATATGAATAGTAAAATTTGTTGAACACTAATTCACCCCCCCTCTCAGTGTTCCCTGCATCCAACAAGGGTTTGATTACCAAAGTGGGGTTTGACCAAGGTGAACCCCTATACTCTAACCCTCAACCATTTTTCCCCTTTTGCATGTGTGTTTGCAGACTTTTGTATGCAGATTTGTCAAGCAAATAGGTGTTGAAAAGTGGTCAAAATTTCTTCAAATTCAATCAAGTCATCATAACCCTAATTCAAGCTTGGAGAGACTTTTTACCCCATTTTTTGTAGAATCAAGTTGGGACACCTGTCAAGGAAGCAAGTGCAAACCTATGGCTACCATATTATGTCCCAAAATTCTTGAGATTTGTAGGAGGACTAAGTCACCACTACTGGTGGATTGGTCTTGCTTTTGGGCCTGAAAAGTGATTTTGACATTTTTGGATACCTATTTGGTAGATTCCTATTCCGACAAAGTTTCCCGAAACTAGGACTAAGTTGCCCAGCTTGGCGTAAGTGTCCCAGTCAACAATTTTAGTCATTTTTTTAGGATTCCAAAATCTCCTAGCATCAAATTCCATATTCTAGGTGCACCTCTTTTATTATGTTCTGTTATTTCACCATTTACTGGCATTTTTAGGCATTTTTGCATATCATACTCTGTTTTCCAGCACTTCATATTTCTTAGGTTTTGTATCTTTAGGTCAGATCAAAGCATTAGAGAATCTTAATTAGACATAATACATCTCATTTACATTAACTTTGAGTGTAGACAATTGCATTTTGGCCCCATTTCTTTCCCCTTTTAGGTGAAAAACCCTAGAAGGGCTAGAAAGACCCTTGGTTTTCCAAAATCATTGTCCACACATTTTATGTCAAGCCTCACAAGATCAAGATCCTATGAAGTTCCTTCTTTCTATGAAACCAAGAACCTGTAGAGCCTTTGTTCAACTTATGCAGGACCAACAACCCATAAATCGGTTTGTTCAATTTCTGCAAGACTGGGTACCTATGGAGCCATCTCTCTCTTTCACATCAAGGTTACCCTACAAGACTGAGAGCCTATAGAGCTACCTCTTGCACGTCTAGGTGTGCCATATTGGAGATCTACTTCCTCAATGGTTAATGTATATTCTCTTCAACCTTTTTCTACTTTACCTCGCATTTGCACTAACATGTATGCTCACTAAAGTGGGGGGAAAATGTAATGGAGTGAATTTTATCCCCTAGGAAAATTCCCCATTTCATCACCCCTACCTTAGAAAATTTAAATTGGATGATGCAATTTCACCGAGACCATCTTGCTCCTTCCACTCGACCATGTCGTTTTGCATCGGTGGAGGAATCTCTATCAGGGACGTGTGTGCCATGCAGATGTTCGTGCACTGTGCTACCGTCCTGACAGGATTCCTGCCTCTAGAACCTACAGTCGTGTTACATTTCTCTATTGGTGGAAAAGTGTAACATTCCCTTCCTCCTTGAACAACAAATCTTGACCCTTCCACCACCATTTTTCCAATTCAAATGCTTTCACATTCATTCATTCACTTCTTCTAGACATCCTTCACACTCTCTTCACTCTATGAACTCCATTCTCTCACTCTCAAGCTTTTACTTCACCATTCCTTGGCTATAAGCTACTAGTTTTTGGGATCCTACACCACGCTCTTGTTTTGAAAAAAATAGCTATCAGAGGATTCACAAGATCTCTCCTTTCACTACTTTCCTTGAGTTCTCATAGTTGTGAAGGTATTTTCAAGTGAAGCTGATCAAAGATTCAAGTTGTGGATGAAAAGATACATTTTCTCACTCTCCTTGTCCTTTCCAACATAGTTCTTTTTAGTATCCTTTTCACTATATTTGTTATTTTTGAATTTTCTTTATTCTTTTTCAAAACATAAACATCTAGCAATCAGGTAGTTAGTAGGTTTCTATGTGCTCTAGTATGTTTTCTATACTTCCTATTCGTATGGATGCCAGTGCGTCCCTAAGACACTAGCACGTCATGCTAGAGTCTGAGATCCCCACTACCATCTTAGATAGTGAGTTGTCTATGTAGTAGGCCAAACCTTGGAAATCTACTCTTTTGACCCTTTGACCATCCAATTTAGGAAAAGGAAAGTGGTTGGTTTTTTCCCTTCCTTTTCAGCCTTAGTACCTTGCCCTTTTCGATCTGCTTAGAAAACTTGAGGTAGTTTAGGGCAGCCTGTTCCTTAGGACTCTTTCATGACCTAGATTCCTGAGGGTGACAGGTACCCCTTTTCTACACTTACATGATATCACTTTTACATATATTAATGATTCTATACATGCACTTGATGGCTATCTTTTCATCATTGATAGAATTAATGATGAACCCACAAGGAGAATACTCATTGTTCTAGTATGTTTAATAAACATGATCATCGAAGAATTTTTGTATGTGCATGAGTTATATAAGGATAAGTATGAAAAATTGGAAGTATCACTAAAAGCTCATGATGGTTCCATTCACCCTACAATTGGTTCTTTAACTCTCCCAATTCAAGTGAGACCAAAAAAATTGGATGTTTTATTCACCATAATCCAAACATCGAATCAATTTCGTGTGAAGTTAGGTCACCTATGGCTTACCTCCATGAATGTGGTCCCCTCCATTATTCATAATTTTTTAAAAATTCACATTTGAAGGACAAATACATACTATTTATCATAGTGTATTAAACATTTGGCCCTTTGTGTAAATTTAACACTTGATTACTTTTGGCCTCAACCAACCCAACCCACTCAACCTTGTGAAGATTATTTATTTTTATCATATCAAAAGTTCAAAGCTAATTTAATAGCCTAATTATCCCTTACCAATATTCCACCTAAGGCTCCTTGGTCTCCAATGGCTATGATGGTTGTTCCTCCCACTCCATGGGTAGTGAATAAGCCTCAGCCTAAACCAAGTATTCTTCCTCAACCCCAACCATCTGGAATCTATGTTGTGGTCTGCCCTCTTCCATCCTATCAAGGACCATGATATTGTTAGACACATAGTACAACTAAAAGGGGGGTGAATCAGTTGTACATTAAAATCATCAAATCCTCATTAATCCTTAAACTCTTTTTAGCTTTCAAACTATATTAATCATTTGTAGAAACTAAACTATGAAACAATAATAGATCAACACCATACATAAGAGAACACCATATTTATGTGGAAAACCCTGATCAAGGAAAAACCACGGTGAGGGTTACCTCACATATATATGAATAGCAACACCAAATATAATAGGATCACTACCAGAAGGGCTCACTACCTAGAAAAGAAGAATGATTCTCTGCTAAGGGCACACTTCCCAAAGGAATCACTATCTAGAAGAAAGAAGAATAGAAGAATATTGTTACAGAGAGATTCACTATCTCAGAGCAATAGGAGAAAACCACCACTATAACTTTGCACCATCTGCAACCTTTGTCTCATTGCCTCTAGCAACTTCAGGCACACTAAAATTTAGACACCTTTTGCTCACTGCATCTGGTAGCCTTATTTGTTTAAGCTCACACTTAGATCACCAAACTTGATCACATTCACATCATTATACACATGCACACACATATCCAACAATTCACCTTGCTATTATACCATCTATGACCTCAAACAACTCTTTAAGGTCGACCTCAATGAAATGTATGCACCTCAAAATTGCAACACCAAATAGGTCAGTACCAAACACTTTTACGGTGGAAATAAGTGAATGTGGACCACACTATGGGTTAACTAGGACCCAAATATACACCAACACGCGTTTCCCTACATCCATAGTCTACAAAGAACTTTCGTACATAGTGCTAACATGCTAAGTTTTCCAAACTTGAATTAACGTTAACAACAATTAACTTCACACTTCACTAGGTCTAAAAACATCCTACAGATTACATGACAACACCATACAACATACTGGAATATTCCAACATCAACATACTACTCTGCAACACTATCGAACCACCTGAAACAAAGAATACTAACATCATGTGCATCTGGATGTACTACCACTGAACACCAACACATGAATCAAACTTACAAAGCAACTCAGCCCTCAACAATCCAAGGGAAGGTAGATACAAATAGAATTAACACATTTTCAAATATGCAAGACAAAAAAAATTAATGTAGAGAAATGCAGAGCAATTCCATTTCTCCCAAACACCTTCTTCACAACGACACACTGTCAAACACATCTTCCACTACTGCACAATCCAATACCTAAAAATTTGGATATAACACCTCTAAACACCTCTGATCATCACATCCAAATTGCACAATAATATCTTCAACCATGAAGAAATGTAGATCTCAACACAAAACATACCTTTGTCACCCTGCACACTCTCTTATTCAAATTTTCTCAAAAGCACTTGGAAACCAAGTGAACTTGTTGCATCAACAACACTACTCAATACCACCAGCACTTCTCAGTGTGACCACATAACATGACTACACTAGAGGTTGACATCAAACCATAACATATATGACAACATAGTGCAACAACCTCCAACAAATCCAATAATATCCACACTATAGGTTGACATCAATATAGCATCAAACCACAACACATCCACTCTAGGGTTTGACATCAATGACAACACTAGCAATCTCCAACAACACTCCATATCTCCAATAGATGCAACCATTTGACAAGGCCTTCAGGATTACCTTTGTACCTCCTAAAGAAAAGCAATTCATTGTACAAAAACCTAAAACTTCTATGGTTTCTCAGTCTTTGATAGTTCCTTTATTTCCTCTTACAAGGGAAGAAAATGGACAAATATTATAAAATACCTTAATTCCCACTTCAAAAGATGAATCTCATGCAAGATGAAATCAAAGTACAAAGGAACACAAATGAAGATGTGTTATGGCTCATCAGCTTGTTAAAGATAACAAATCCTCATGTAATGATGTTCTATCCTTGCAAATAAATTCCAATGAGATACCTCACACCCTTCATCCTCAACATCTCTTGATTCCACCCCACCACCCTCACCAATCATGAAGTTGAACCTTATCTTTCCCAACCAAAACAAAGAATGAAAAGATCAATTCCCTCCCATTACCTACTACAAAAGATACTTGCATAAATGATAGTTCTCATAATAACGTTGATAGCACTAATATGCAACCCATTGTGATATATTTCAATATTGATTCAAAAGATAAAAACAAAGAACAAAATAAAGATCATAATGAATTATCTCTTATATTTGTAAAATCGATGAATTTAGATGGGGTAAATCATGATGATCCTCATAATGTGAGTGACCCACCACATGTTGAACCTAGTACCTCTCTTTGTACTTCACATGTTGTAGTTCCTTTAGCTTATTTTACACCTTCTATTTATTATGAGAAATATTGGGATGCAGACAATTTGCTATAGATTGGTTCGTAAGTGTAGTGCCTTTGTGTATTTATGTTTTTGCTTGCATGTAATGTGATTTTCTCGTAATGTGTTGTTTGGTGTGTATTTGTGTTTGTTATTTTTCTTTGGATGAACCTTGATGCTCCCATTGACACAAGGATACAAAGAGAACATTTTTTGTAGCATTCCTCTTTTTATATCTCCATTCTCTTGAACACCTGGAATACTAAGAGTGGGGTGAATCGATATTCCCTAAATTCATTAACTTAAAATGCATTTCACAATATCTCATTCAATGTGCAGTAATGGAAGAAACATTAAAATCATTCATCACATCAATAGAAATAAGAACACTAGAATTTTACCTGGAAAACCCAAAAAGGGAAAAAACACAATGAGGATTAGTTCACAATATATTATAACTAGTTTCAAGATATTACAGAATGACTCATTGCTAGGTGGACTCACTGTCTAGAGGAGTCATTGTCTAGAGAATAGAAGAAATGGCTCACTAATATAATAGAAAAGATGGTGGATCACTTCCACGGATTGAACTGATTACAATGCATCTATAATATGTTGAAGACAGTTCCAATTAGGCTCAGAAAATTGACTTAACAGACTTCATACTTGACCATAATTACACTTTGTACTTCTCTGCATTAGATCTCTCACACACACATTGTATACTCTATCCACCACATTTACACAATGAATCAACCTTGTATATATACTATAATAACCCAAAAATATCAGTTAGGGCGACCTAATTAGATGTATCGTGCACCACATAACCTGTCAACCCAAAACACCAAAAAACATGCCTTGCCGAAGGAACCAAAGCACATACACCATAAAAATAGGTTGGAATGACCCATAATAACTCATATGATACCGTTTCATACGTAACTCAACTTTGCACGACCCCAAAATACGTAGGTCAGCACTAGATAACAAAACTGGTGAAGTAATATCAAAGTGAACCAACTATTCACTCACAACTTGACACACGAACCACCAAAACACTTTTCACATAGAATGAACACATGAATAACATCCACAAACACTTCCTCAAATCTTCACAACAAAATATTCATCCACGATGGAATGCAGAGCATTCCAACATACACTATGTCACTGCAACTCTGCCATTTCTAGAGTCGATACTCTGCCAATGCTAGCTTCAACTATGGAAGACATAAAGTCATGAAATTTTGGATTTAGCCTCTTCCAACATGCAAAAATATTACCTTAAAACCACATAACCAAATTCTTCATAGCGGAGCAATGCGAACCTCAAAACTGGTTCACTGAACTCTAAAACTATACTCTAGGACCTAGGAAATTATCAAACCATTTGGTCTTCTCCAAACCAACACTTCTGCATCGATGTCATGGGTTTCCATAAATGAAAACACCATATACTATCATGCTTATCAAACTTCATCAATCTCCCCATCCAACAATCTCTTCACACTATACATCATGCTTGTGTTTCCAATTCAAGACTCCAACCTTAATGGCAAAAAAAATTCCAACAATCTCCCCTTTTTTCATTGAAGGCAACACGATCTCAAAACTCTTAAACTACTCAAACTTCTCCCCATTTGACATCAAGGGAAAAGGGCTCAAAGTATTAGACTTTTCAAATTACATCAACTACTCCAACTATTTTTCCTCTTTGCAAATATATATGTATATATGAGAATAGCTCCACCAACTGCTTTACTCCTATTCTCAACACTTCTCCAACAATTTACATTAGAGAGACTCCCCCTAACAATTTTGTTAACAAAATTTGGCCAAAAATGTACTAAAACACTCTCTAATACTTCTGCATATTTACATATAAATCATAAACAAATAGAAATGTATACAATCAACTGGAAGAGGGTAAAATACCCTTGTAGAACACCTTCAATTTTACAAGGTATGTCTCCTAGCCCTTCTTTCCTATCTCCCAATCCTTCTTGGAAAAGGCAAGAAAAATTGCACTGGATCTCAATCTGAATAAGGAGTTCTCCTTCATCTAGGGTACATGGCATCGGGTTCTTTTGTACCATCTTCTCCACACTTGCTAAAACTTCAGTCAAGGTTGTAAGCCTTGCACTTACTAGATCTCTAAGTTGACAATACTGCATTATGATCTTTTCATTTTGTTCTTGTAGTTGAAAAAAAAATTCATGTAGATTCTCCATTGCTATCCTTGTTACACCATTTGCATCATTGGCTAGATCATATGCACCAAAGGCCTGAGAAATTTGTGACTCTATTGAGTCCATTTGGTCCTTAATGATCCTTGTTGAATTAGGCCATTTTAAGAAAAATTGAAACAAAAATTTTGTTTCATCCAAGAATTTCTATGCATCTCTCAGATTCCTTTGCAATTTACCAAGTGCAACACTACATTTATTAGATACTTTAGTCAATTTCTTGGCATTGACCTTCTTTTCCATTTCTTTTTCTAATCTCGTTTCCAATCTGATAGAGTAATCTTTGAAGGAATCCAACAAAAAATTTAACTTTTGCACATCAATTAAGGAATCATCAATGGTTGTACTGATAATAGCTTCTTGTAGCACCTTGATTGCTTCCTAAATCAACTTTGCACTCTTCTAGTGATTTTGTAATATCTCCTTTTTGGTGGAGGCATGAAAGACATCACCAAGTTGTAGTTTGTGCAGGGGACATATTTTGCTCATGTCCTCCTACCCTTGTTGCATGGGTATCTGTAGGAGTTGTGTAGACACCACCAGTTCAAACTACAATTGCATATCTAATAAATCCTTTAACTAATGTCTAGAAGCTCCAGAGGATTTACCAATAGCTTTTGTATGTTCTTCTTCCTTCTTTTCTTGCTCCTTCTCACCACTATTTTCTGCAATATTTTCTTCCTCAATAACCTTTTCACCATCTGGAGGAGGCAATTTTTCATCCTTTTGTGACTCATACTTCTCTAAGTTTTCTTGGTTATCTTCTTCCTTCTGCTTTGTATCTTTTTCAATGTCCAAAGGGGGGAAATCTTATTTTGTTTGAGCTTCTTCCTTCTTTGGAGCAACCTGCATATCATCATTCTTTTCTCCACCAACATTTTTTTTTGTAGGCAAAGGGGTATCATCTATAACCATGCCCACTTGCACATTCTCCTCTATAGGCACATGCTCATGTTGTGCACTTTTGGGCTCATTGGTCTTTGGGACAAATACATCATTTTGCATTTCATCTTCATCATCAGGAGACATCCCCAGTTCTTTTTCCAGATTTTCAACCTTTTGTAGTGTCTCATTTTTTAGCCTTTCTATGTCTTCCTTGTCTCTTCTCATCAAAGTGTTGACTCTATGCTTTTTCCTAAAATCCCTGTTATACACTTGAGCCAATTTATCTCTATCTTCATCTATGAGAGAAGAACAAATATTATCTAAGGCAAATGTTCTCTTTCTTGCATCTTCATAAAAAGCTTCATGTCTTCTCACACTCAAAACACCATTCAAGTCATCAGGAAACTGGTTCTCAATTTTTCTAAGGCTAGTATCAAATGGTACCATGTATTTTACAATAGCCTCTTCTATTGTAGCCTTATTCACATCACTCTCTTCTAGATACATTTTTGCAGTCTCTTCTAGGAGACCAAAGTTTGCAATGTCATTAAATAAAACATCTAGCTTCAAAGGACTATGCTCCCTTACCATAGGGGTCTTCTTATTCTTTCCTTTATCTTTTCCCTCACTTTTAAATAATTCTCCTCCTGAATTCTTGTCTCTCTTCTTAATAACAAAATACTTCTTTTGATTTTCTATGTCTTCTCCACTTTCTATATCAATCACATCAAGCTTTGCTCATTTTGCACTTGTCTCTTCCACTAAGGCTTGAGACATCTTATTTTTCCAAATTAGCTATGGTTTTTCTTCTTCTATGTCTTCTTCTTCCTCACAACTAATATATTTCTCCCTTGTGGCCTTTTCCTTTATTCTCCTTTTAGGAGCCTTTTACTACTCAGGGACACTAGGTGCAACCTTCTTCTTTGAATTCTTTTCAAACTTTGTTTTAGAGGACTTTAGAATAGTGGGAGAGGGGGTAGAGGTCCTGATGGACCTTCTAGTGCTAGGAGTACCCTATGGAGCCACAAATGGAACCTTTATTTTCTCCGTAGAACCCTTTGAAGAACCAACAATCTCCTCCAACTGTGCCTTCATCTTTTCCACATTTTTCTTTATCTCCTTTTCCTTTTGTTTCAAGTGCACTTCACTAGATTTATCCTCATAGGTTTCAAACCTATATGCTACAATATCTCTTGGTTTTATCAACATAAGGTCTACAAGTTTGATGGATGCATCTTCTACCACTTCATATCCCATTTCTAAAATCCAAACTGTTATGGGTTCCACTGCTTCCATATAGCAGTAATCTCTACTAACCATGAATTTAATGTCCTTCTTGTATTTATCTACCACACTTGCCAAAATAATTTCTCTACTTTGCATCTTGTCTTGAAATGATTTGAAATATCCCCACAAGGCTTGTTTCCATGACTCATAATCTAGAATCCTTCTCAAATGATCTCTATTTTTTCTAGCAACAGGTGCATTATCCAACCAAACAATGTTCTTTGCTTCAATCATTTCTCTAAGAAATTATTTAACATCAAACAAATGATAAGAGTGCCATACTGGAATTGATATTTGGACTCTTTTGTTTTCTACAAATTCTCCATTAGTTGTTGTCTCAGGAGTTCACATAAGTCTATGTCTTCACCTTTCTTTACCATTTTATAAGTTGTATGAATTGTGATGGCTGAAATAGAGTTGTCTTTGTTTGTGAAATAGATCTTGTAGCCAATCATCATGGATGCATATTTCACTATTGTATCTTTAATATCCTTCATCATTAGATCACATTTTTCAAATTTTGCACTAATGAGATTCATTACCATCTCATTTTTCACTACTTTTCATGTCAAATCGGGTCCATTAGGGCACAAGTTCATTACAACCCTAATCGCATCCTTAGTAATCATATGCGTCTAATCCAACCATATGAAATTTTCATGAATTATGTTGAGCACATATCTTACCCACTCATCCTCATAGCAGAAGTTAGGAAAATCATTCCATACTTCTAAATTCTTCTCTTCCAAAACACTATACTCAGTTTTTAACTCAAAATTATCTCCAGTTAGATGATCATGTCTAAACTCTCCCAATTTAAGATGATCATATTCTTCCATCTTCATGTGGATGTACATTCTTACATCTTTTGTATGCATTACTCTAAAGGGAACCTTCGAAAATGTTCCATCCAGATCTTTTTCCATGGTTAGGGTTTCACACCAAATGCTTCAAATCACCTTTGCTTTTCTCTTCACTCTTCAAATTCTTGTTCACAAATTACTTAATCATATGCAAAATCACATATAAACACTTTTCCAAAGACCTAAAATGCATTAATTGTAGTGAATAAAGTTAGGTCAAAAATTTGACAAACCCTCACTGTGTTGACACAATCGCCTTCAATAACTCTATAGATCTTATGACAATCAAGGTGTCTTCCAACACATACAACACAAATCCAACCCTATTCAATAATTATTGAAACTCCAAACCCTCACAAGGGCACTTCTTCACACAATTCACTCTCCTTCTCTACAAGGTCTGCAGACCTAAAATCTTGAACCAAACTCACTCAAAACCATCTCAATCATCCAAATCCTTATAGTTTTAGAGACCCATTGAGACAAACTAAAACATACCTCAACACTTCATGTAACTCTTTTAGAATATCAACTTGAAACTATGCCTTCTATGTTGTCCTAGGCCATGAATTAGGCCAATTTTACAAAGGGTCGCCACTTTTTACTCACTTCATACCCAAAAATCTATGGGGAAGCACTAAATAGATATAAAAACACCCAATTTCATAATTTATTTACACATAAACGCTTCCCAAAGTACTCTACCGTGAAACCCTCTTTTCTTGCATTTTGCATAAGGCTTTATTGAAAAACTATGTCACAGACCTCTCCAGACCTTGGAACTAGTTAAAACACCTTTATTTGTCCCTGAATATGCTTAAAAGTTCAAGAAATCTTTCTACCTCCAAATATTTCTTCAAACCCTAGTGTAAAACCTCATTTTTCAAGCAAAATTGACACAAAACCACACAGGGCAGCAACACAAAAGGCATTCAATCTTCTTCCCAACACCATAAAACCCTACACACATATAAACCAGCCCCAAATATTCCATTCCACTGAGATATAGTAAATGATAGTGGGTGGAATGGCTTAAAAAGTCATTATTTCCCTCAAACCCTTAAAACAGGGTGTTCAGGCCCGTTTACAGAGATATGCTTCAAAGAGGCTTTAGAATCAACAAAAGTTCTTCAAAATGGAATCAAAACAAAGATAAATCCACGCTCAAATATTTCCAACAATAATTTGCACCAATTTTGACCTGTACAAGCCGTACACAAGCTGCAAACAATGAAGAAATACATAGAATACAAAAAACTGAAAAGATTGCTTTATTTCTCCTTCCAAAAATATTCCAGAAGACATTACAATGCATTGTCTCACCTTTTTAAACATTTTTCCCTCCAAAAATAACTACCACAACCATACAAAACCAAATTTTTAAACTTATGACTGTTGGCTTTGAAGACTTTACATGTGTTTTCCTTTTTTTGCAACTTTATTGTTGACAACTTTCTTGCATATTTGCATTTTTTTCAACTCAATTCTTCTAGACACCTAATAAACTCAATACATCATAGAAATGGTCTCAATAACCTTATTTGATAGAAAAAATTACTCAAACCCTTCTAGACTCATTCATTCATAAAACAAACTAAAACAAATTCATTGGAAAGGGGTTAGTGCTCATGCACCATACACACGGCTAGAGAAAACTCTAAAGCCCACTTAGAGGACTGTATGTCATCAAATCTTGCTGCCCTTGCTCATACCATGACCAAAAATTAACATTCCCACCTAGTAATTCCTTCCAACCTGCATCTAGTCCTCCTTTAAACTGATTTTTTTGTTGAAAATATTTTCCTCCTCTTGGTGCTTGTTGTTGGATTGCTCTTCCCCGAGGGAATGCTACAAAATGTACCTTAATGTTTGTCATCAATCCTTTTCCATCTTGCCTTTGCCTTATCCTTGTAGCACACCTTTCTTCACACCCCTATCATTTCCTTGTTACTTAACTTACTTCATTTCTCCCTTTGGTATGATGCACTAAACTTCCTATCCTCAATGCTCTTTCATTATCAGACCTATACACCATGGTTTTATCAATCTTAGGAGCCTTTTTCATTACAAGATTTGACTGGCTATCAAATTTTTCAACCACAGTAGGACATCTCACTGTCCCAACCAAGATTCCATAAACTCTTCCAAACTCATTTTTTGTCTTCTCAAGGAATTCATCCTTGATCTTCTTTGCCTCAAACTTGAACACCTTTTTTTCATCTTCTTTGTTTCCTTCAATCACTGTATTAACCTTCAAAGTTATTGTATTCACATCTCCATCTTTGGGAGTGACTACAAACACTTCACTCTTATCTTCCCTAGCCTTAACAAGTTCCTTCTTACCAAACATAGTGACCTTGGTTTCCTTGCATTTTTCTTTAGTTTCTTCTTGCAATGGAAGCAAAGTGAATGTGTTCCCCTCATGCTCAATTTGATATGTATTCGCCCATCCATCATACACAGCATGTTTATCAAATTTCCATGGCCTTCCAAGCAACAAATGGAAACATTACATTGGTAGAACATCACAAAGTACCCTATCCTTGTATCTTCCAATCTAAAATTCAACTAAAGCTTGCTCATTGACTAGAAGTGATTGATCATCATTTAACCATGACAATTTATAGGGTGTTTCATGAGGAATTTTTACCAAAATCAACTTATCTACCATTTCTCTTGACACTATATTATCAATGGAGCTTGAATCTATTACTAACTTGCATACTTTACCTTTGCTCTTACAAGTGGTCTTGAAAATATTTCTCCTTTGCATTGATTCTTTCTCCTTGGAGGCCTTCAAGATTTTTCTTTACAGCATCAAACTCTCAACAACTTCAAGAACACAATTATGACTTGATGAATTGACACTTTCCTCTTCATATTCTTGCACAATTTGAACCCTCTTTTCACCTCTTCTTTCACCCCCACTAGAAGTAACACAAAACTTATTAGGACACTTAAAAGATGGATGTCCAAACTCACCAAAATTATAACACCTTCCTAAAAACACATTAGAACCACTTCCTTGAACAGTATTTCTTCCCCTAAAACTTGTTCTTCCACCTCTCCATCCACCTCTAGATTCAGCCACTTGTTCTTTACCCTTACCAGCATCTTCTTGTTCTTGATTGGATTGTTTTGGTGTATAAAAAGTACCTCTGCCCCTAGAAGTACTACTTCTTCCTCTTGTTGCCTTCTCTTGTCTTCTCTCCACTTTCTCTTCAGCCTTTATAGCCATTTGAAAACATTCTTCTCATGTCTTTGGTGTCATCAAACTAATTTCATCTTGGATGTTATACCTCAGTCCATTAAGATATCTTGTCACTCTTTATTCCTCATCTTCCTCATGTTTTGTTCTTATATTTAACCTATAGAACTCCTCGGTGTATGCTTGCACATCTAGATCCTTTTGCCTAAGATTTTGAAGTCTTTTAAGCAATTGAACATTGTAATCATTAGGAAGGAACTTACCTTTGATTTTTGCCTTCATTCTCTCCCAAGAAGTGATCTTGGTCTTCCCATTTTTATTCCTTTCTTCTTGCACAAAATTCCACCATAACAAAGCATGTCCTTTTAACTTGGTCTTAGCCTTCTTCACCTTGTGTTCTTCATCTACCTCTTCACTTTCAAAATAATTCTCCATGGCTCATATCCAGTCCAAGAGCTCTTCACCATCTAGTTTACCCCCATACATAGGAAAATCCATTTTTCCATGTCCATTACCTTTCACATCCTTCAAAAGCTTCAACATCTTTAAATCCTCTGGATCCAACTCTTCCTCTTCACTAGAAGTTTCTTCATCTTCATAATCACTCTCATCCATATCAACCCCAACTATAGACTTCAATGCAACCATATCTTTTTTTAAGGCTTCTAACTCTTTGGCCTCCTGATCAATCTTCCTAACAATAGTGCTTCCCTTAAGAGGCATTTTGATTCCTCCAATTACACCTTTTTCCTTGCATAATATTTCAACCTTCTTCTTTCCTAACTTCAACCTATCACATTCAAAGATCTACTAAATATGCTATGATACCATCTGATGACAATCAAGGTGTCTTCCAACACATACAACACAAATCCAACCCTATTCAACAAGTATTGAAACTCCAAACCCTCACAAGGGCACTTCTTCACACAATGCACTTTCCTTCTCTACTAGGTCTGTAGACCTAAAAGCTTGAACCAAAATCACTCAAAACCCTCTCAATCATCCAAATCCTTATAGTTTCATAAACCCATTGATACAAAATAAAACATACCTTGACACTTCATGTAACTCTTTTAGAACATCAACTTGAAACTATGCCTTCTAGGTTGTTCTAGGCCATGAATTAGGCCAATTTTACAAAGGGTCGCCACTTTTTACTCACTACCTAACAAAAAATCTATGAGGAATCACTAAATAGACATCAAAACACCCAATTTCACAATTTATTTGCACATACACATTTCCCAAAGTACTCTACCATGAAACCCTCTTTTCTTGCATTTTACATAAGGGTTTATTGAAAAACTATGTCGCAGACCTCTCCAGACCTTGGAACCAGTTCAAACACCTTTATTTGTCCCTACATATGCTTAAAATTTCAAGAAATATTTCTCCCTCAAAATATTTCATCAAACCCTAGTGTAAAACCTCATTTTTCAAGCAAAATTGACACAAAACCACATAGGGTAGCAACACAAAAGGCCTTCAATATTCTTCCAAGCACCATAAAACCCTACACACATCTAAACCAGCCCCAAATATTCCATTCCACTGAGATACAATAAATGACATTGGGTGGAATGGCTTAAAAATCATTATTTTCCTCAAACCCTTAAAACAGGGTGTTCAGGCCCGTTTACAGAGATATGCTTCAAAGAGGCTTTAGAATCAATGAAAGTTATTCAAAATGGAATCAAAAAAAATCTAAATCTTCCCTCCAATAGTTACAACAAGAATTTTCACCGAGTTTGACCTGTACAGGCCGTACACAGGCTGCAAACAGTGAAGAAATACAAAAAATACTGAAAACTAAAAAGATTGCTTTATTTCTCCTTCCAAAAATCTTCCAAAAGACATTACAATGCGTTGTCTCACCTTTTTAAAAAAAAATCCCTCCAAATTTAACTACCACAACTGTACAAAACCAACTTTTGAAACTTATGACTGTTGGCTTTGAAGACTTTACATGTGTTTGCCTTTTTTTGCAACTTTATTGTTGACAACTTTCTTGCATATTTGCAATTTTTTCAATTTGACTCTTCTAGATGTTGGATGTTGTGGTTGTGTTTATGTGGTTTTCATTGATGTCAACACTATTATCATTGTTGCATTAGAAGTTGTATATGTCGAGGATATTGAGAAAATTGTAATAAGAAGTGCTACAGGTTGTCAGTGGTGAAGTGAAGTTCTTTATGTCGGTGTGTTCAATACGTTGTTGTTTTGAGGTTGTGGACTAAAGGGTTTATTTTTGAGTATTTCTAGTTTATCCACATTGATTTTCAAAGATCCGCATGAAGATTTGATCGAGTTATCGTGATTTTCATTCTGACAGTTTTTTTCTCACTTCAGTTAGTGTTCTTGATTGAGAATTATGTGATTTCAGTAAGTTCAGTTGCTACGGATGCTTCTCTAGTGTTTCATGATTCCTGTGGATGTTTCTAGTTCATTCTCTATCTTTGTGGCATTTATGAATTGATTGTTGTGCTTGTGATCTGAGATTTTCTCTTGCGTGTTCATGTTTTTCATGTTCTTGGCCGACAAGGTGTTGAAGCGTGTTGTGGATCTTCGAGGAGAAATTAATTGAAGTGTTTTCATGTTAGAGATGTTGTTTTCAGTCTTCACTATGTTATGGCCGACCTTGGTTGATTCACATGAATAATCTTTATTTGTTTTGGGTCAACTACTTGTAATTATATTATTATCTTTTTGTGGCCAACTTATAGCGATGTAATTTCTTGTTGCAGATATATAAGAACGATTGTTTGAAGTGTGAAAGAGGTTTGAATGCAGAGTGTATGAGCCCTATGTGCAAATAAATTTTAGATCATTCAAAGGCAGAGTAGAGAGTGAAGAAGAGTGAACAAATGTCATGTGCTTAACCAGAACTGTAACCAGGCATTAGCAAATGCTATTTTATCAGTTCAAATCTGGTGTTATGTGTGCTTCTAATTATTGTTAATTTATGCTTTCATGATTAATGATCAAATCTGAAATTTAGGTTAATAAGTTGAATAAGTTTGAGATTTAGTGACAACTGATTCACCCCCCCTCTCAGTTTTCTACCCTTGAGTTTCCAACAATTGGTATCAAAGCTTGTGGTTCCTTGGAAGAAGTTTAACAACTTGAGGTGATACAAGATGGTGAATTATAAGAAGGATAGTCCTAGATTTTATGGAACAAATTATTCTTTGTGGAAAGCTCAAATGGAGTGCCATCTGAGATGCATTGGTGAACCCTACTGGAGCATTACAAAAAATATATATGGAGCATTACAAAAAATATATATGTTATTCCACATAATGGTCCTACTACTTCTGCTGAGATCATGGATGCTAAATATAATATCAAGGCTAAGGAGGCATTGTTGAGTGCTTTGACTGATACTGAGATGACAAATGTGATGGATCTGAAGATTGCTTATGAGATCTAGAAGAATTTGGATACCTTGTATGAAGGTGATGCAAATGTGAAGATTTCTAAGCTACAAAGTCTGAAAGGAAAATATGAAAAGTTGAAAATGGGTGATGATGAAAATGTTACTACTTTCATGCAAAGAGTAGATGAACTTGTGTGTGGTATCAGATGTGCTAGTGGATAGATATATGAATTAGAGATTGTTGCTAAAGTGCTTAGATCTTTTCCTGATTCTTACAAAGTCAAGGCTAGTGCTATTGAAGAACTCCGAACTGTGACAAATGTTACTAGAGATATGTTGATTGGTAAGCTTACTGCTTTTGAGTTGAGTGAATTTGGTGATGCCCTTCCTAAGGTTGAATTTGCATTTAAGGCTACTACTTCTGGAAGAGACAGACAGAGATATGATCTAGGTTAAAGTTCATCAAGAAAGACATTCAAGTATGAGGATGAAATGAAATAGTTGGATGAAGAAGAAAGAGAGCTTGAAGAACTTGAAGCATTGATTGTGAAAAGAGAAGCCAGAGGACAAGGTAAGTATAAGGGAAAGTTTCCTATTAAATGTTTCTCTTGCAATAAGATAGGTCATTTTGCATCAAGGTGTCCTGAGAGAGTTTCCAAGCCAAGATTTAACAAGCCTAAATTCTAAAAGAAGTGTTACTATGCTACTGATGAAGGTGTAATAGATGATGAATCTGACAAAGGAAATGCAAGTGAAGATGAATTTGTGTTTATTGCTATCAAGGAAAATAATCATGTGTCTACTAAATTTTCTAGTTGTACAAATGTGGAGAAATCCCTAGTTGCTTGAGTTGAAGAGAAAGACGAATGGGTAATTGACAGTGGTTGTTCTCATCATATGATAGGAGACAAAAGTAAGTTTGTGAATTTGGAGAAGTATGATGGTGGTGTTGTGAGATTTGGTAATAACACAGCTGGTGTGATCCATGGAAGAGGATGCATTTCTCTTAATGGTAAGCATAACACTGATGATGTCTTGTATGTTGAAGATTTGAAGCATAATCTTTTAAGTGTTGGTCAAATGGTTGATAAGGGATACAATCTTCAGTTCATGGATGGTAAGTGCAAAATATTGGGAAATTCTAGAAATGTGATTGCATCAGGTACACAAACAAAAGGTAATATCTTTCATCTGAATGTTGCTAGTAAAACTTGTTTAATTGCTCAAGTTGATGAGAGTTGGTTATGGCATAGGAGAATGTGTCAAGTTAACTTTGATAACATTGTCAAGATAAGTTCCACTAAAGTTGTGAGAGATCTTCCTAAGTTGATGAAACCTACTAATGCCATATGCAAAGAATGTCAGTTAGGAAAGAAAACAAGAATTTCATTTTGAAGTAAATAGAAAAACTCAAATGGATTGTTGGAACTTGTGCATACTGATTTATGTGGTCCTGCTAGAACTAGAAGTTTACAAGGTTACAAATACTTCATGTTGCTTATTGATGATTATTCAAGGATGATGTGGGCTACTTTCTTAAGGGAGAAATCTGAAGCTCTTGAAAAGTTCAAGATCTTTAAGGCTATGGTTGAGATAGAGACTGATTTGAAGAGTAAGTGTCTGAGATCATATAGAGTTGGTGAATTCACTTCTGGTGAGTTTAATTCTTTTTGTGAAGAGCATGGAATAAAAAGACAGTTATCTGCACTGCAGACCCCTCAATAAAATGGATTTGTGGAAAGGAAGAGAAGAACAGTTCTAGATGCAACTAGAACCATGATGTTGGAAGGAAATGTGCCTCATATCTACTGGAGAGAAGTTGTGAGTACTGTTGTGTACACACTTAACCGGGTACAAATCAAAGGCGATACTAGTAAAAATCCTTTTGAACTATGGACCGATCAAAAGCCTACTGTTAGATATTTCAAAATCTTTGGAAGCAAGTGTTATATCAAAAGAAATGAAGATATAGGAAAGTTTGATGTTAGGAGTGATGAAGGAATCTTTTTGGGTTACGCTACTAAAAGTAAGGCCTATTGGTGTTACAACAAAAGATTAAAGAAAATGGTTGAAAGTGTAAATGTTAAGGTTGATGAAGACATACCTACACTATCCAGAACTCGTGGATATGATTTTGATGATCAGAATGATAGTAAAATCAAAGGAAAGCAAGGTCAGACTGCAAGTCAAATTCAAATCATTCCATTGAATTAAGAAAATCAAGAAGGGGAAACTGATGGAAGAATAGAAGAGCCTAAAGTTGAAGAACATTCTAAGAAGACTCTAAGGTATGTGAGATTGAATCATTCAGAGAAGCAAATCATAGGTGATAAGAACAAAGGTGTCTAGACTAGGAGAAAAATTGTAGAAGAGTATTGTTTGATTTCAAAGACTAAGCCTAACAATGTAAATGAAGCATGCAAAGATGAGAATTGGGTTGAAGAAATGAAAGAGGAACTACAGCAAATTGAGAAGAATGATACATGGATTCTTGTTCCTAGACCTAAGGATAAGAATGTAATTGGAACTAAATGGGTCTTTAGAAACAAACTAAATGAACAAGGTGAAGTGGTTAGAAACAAAGCAAGACTAGCTTGTAAGGGATATTCTCAAATGGAAGGTATTGATTTTGAAGAAATCTTTGCCCATGTTGCTAGAATTGAAGCTGTGAGATTGTTTCTTGCTTATGCTACTCATAAAGACTACAAGGTTTATCAAATGGATGTCAAATCTGCTTTTCTAAATGGTGAATTAGAAGAAGAGGTATATGTTGAGCAACCTGATGGATTCCAATTGACTAATCAAGAAGATATGGTATGTTGATTGAAGAAAGCATTGTATGGTCTTAAGCAAGCCCCTAGAGCATGGTATTCTAGATTGGACAAGTACTTGGTGAAACTTGGATTTAACAAAGGTACTGTTGATAGTAATTTGTATTTCAAGAATGATGATAAAGATTTGATTGTGGAAGTTTTTGTTGATGATATCATATTTGGAGGAGATGATAGCTTGTGCATGAAGTTTGCTAATGAGATGCAGAATGAATTTTAAATGTCAATGATTGGAGAGATGAAATTCTTCTTGGGATTTCAAATTACTCAGTTAGATGAATGGATTTTTATATCTTAGTCCAAGTATGTGAAGGAATTGCTGAAAAAAATTGGTATGGAAGATTCAAAGCCTATTGCTACACCCATGGTGATCGGATGCAAGTTGACAACTGATAATGATTCTCCGAAGGAAAATCAAACAAGATATAGATCAATGATTGGTGGATTGCTTTATTTGACTCAAACTAGGCCTGATATCATGAATGTTGTATGTATTGTTGCTAGATTTCAAGTTGATCCTAAAAAATCTCATGTGACTGTTGTGAAGAGAATTTTCAGATACTTGAAAGGGACAGTTGATTTTGGTCTATGGTATCCTAAAGATGATCTTACTTTGAGTGCCTTTACTGATGTTGATTGGGCAAGAGATGTGAATGATAGGAAAAGTACTAGTGGTGGAGCATTTTTCTTGGGAAAGAAATTGATTTCATGGTTGAGTAAGAAGCAAAATGCTATTTCTTTATCTACTGCAGAGGAAAAATACATTGTTGCTACTAATAATTGTACTCAAGTGTTGTGGACAAAAAAAATGTTGAAGGATATTAGAGTTGTGTATGAAGAGCCTATTGTTATATTTTGTGATAACTCAAGTGCTATTAACATTTCTAAGAATTTGGTGCTACATTCAAAGACCAAGCATATATCTCTAAAATTTCACTTTTTGAGAGAGAAGGTAAGTGAAAAGGAAGTCAGATTGGAGTATGTGCCTACTAAGGAGCATATTGTAGATATCTTTACAAAGTCATTTCCTAAGGATACTTTTGAGTATCTCAAAGGGAAATTAGGGGTGATTACCCCTCCTAATCATAACTAAGGATGCATTGCATTGCATCAATCTGTGCATTTCATGATCATATTTTAATCTGGATTGATGTTGTGGTGGCTGCTACTCAGGGGGAGTAGTCAAATGTTCAGAAGTTTAGATATGTGGTTCAGAGATTGTATTGAAGAGATCTTTGTCATTGATGTCAAAGGGGGAGAAGAGTAATGTGAAAAAAAATTACTGATTACCTGGGGAGAAGAGCCTTGTGGGGAGAAGAGTTGAGGAAAGAAAAGTCAAAACTTAAAGGGAGAGTAAGCGTAGTTGTGTTGATGGTATTTTTCACATCATGTGTTGCCATCAATTCCAAATGGGGAGATTTTTGGATGTTGTGGTTGTCATTGATGTCAACACTATTAGCATTGTTGCATTAGAAGTTGTATATGTCAAGGATATTGAGAAAATTGTAATAAGAAGTGCTACAGGTTGTCAGTGGTGAAGTGAAGTTCTTTTTGTCAGTGTGTTCAGTACATTGCTATTTTGAGGTTGTGGAATAAAGAGTTTCTTATTGAGCATGTCTAGTTTATCCATGTTGATTTTTAGAGATCCGCATGAAGAGTTGATCAAGTTATGGTGATTTTCATTCTGACAATTTTTCTGTCGCTTCAGTTAGTGTTCTTGATTGAATATTATGTGATTTCAGTAAGTTCAGTTGTTGTGGATGCTTCTCTAGTTTTTCATGATGCTTGTGGATGTTTCTATTTTGTTCTCTATCTTTGTGGCATGTCTGCATTAATTGTTGTGCTCATGATCTGATATTTTCTCTTACGTGTTCATGTTTTTCATGTTCTTGGTCGACAAAGTGTTGAAGCATGTTGTGGATCTTCGAGGAGAAATTAATTGAAGTTTTTTCATGTTGGAGATGTTTTTTTCAATCTTCACTATGTTATGGCCGACCTTGGTTGATTCGCATGAATAATATTTATTTTTTTTGGGTCGACTGCTTGTAATTATTTTATTATCTTTCTGTGGCCAACTTATAGCGATGTAATTTCTTGTTGCGGATATATAAGAGTGATTGTTTGAAGTGTGAAAGAGGTGTGAATGTGAAGTGTATGAGTCCTATGTGTGAATAAAGTTTAGATCATTTGAAGGCAGAGCAGAGAGTGAAGAAGAGTGAAGAAGTGTTCATGTGCTTAACCAAAATTGTAACTAGACATTAGCAGATGCTATTTTATCAGTTCAAATCCGGATTGTTTAAATCTGAATCTTTCTATAAGACATTGTGTCTTCCTTGGGTAGTAAGCCTTGTTGTATTTGAGCAGTGAGCTCTAGGCAGTGTGCCTGAATGCATGTGCATTCCCCATTCATATTTTCTTATACTTTTAACAAGGTATAATATTGTGGATTGACCTCCATCCTGGTTTTTCCCCTAATAGGGTTTCCACGTAAAAATCTTGGTGTTATGTGTGCTTATGATGTATTGTTCATTTATGCTTTCATGATTAATGATCAGATATGAAATTAAGGTTAATAAGTTAAATAAGTTTGAGATTCAGTTACAAATGATTCACCTCCCCTCTCAGTTGTCTGCCATTTAGTTGCCAACACTAGACACCTAATAAACTCAATACATCATAGAAATGGTCTCAATGACCTTATTTGATAGCAAAAATGACTCAAACCCTTCGAGACTCATTCACTCATAAAATAAACTAAAACAAATTCATTGGAAAGGGGTTGGTGCTCCTACACCAAGATCTCTGCAATAGGAATTCCATACCAAAAAAACCATTAACAGATCAACCATGTCGATCTACACATGTACCACTGTGTTGAAAGCACTAGCACCACAACTTTGGCAAGGCGCTTACGGATTTTCTATTAAAACTCCCCCTGAGCCAAAGCTCTTGATCTAGTTTTTAGAGGAAACATTTGTACTAGGAGATGGAACAGACTCATTCTTTACTTCATTCTCATCCTTTTTCTTCCATATCTTATTCATTTCAATCAAAACCACTTTCTTTACTAGATCATTCTTCTTCTTTTTTGAAATGGAGGGTTTCACATTCTTGTTTCTACAGAACTTTGTTATGTGTCCTAATTTGTTGCAATTGTAGCATTTGACACCTTTTTGAACAAGCTTACTTCTATCCATTCTATATCTTCATTCAAAACTCTTATTCCCAAATCCATTACATGTATAACAATATCCATTGAAAGATTGAAACATCATACCATTATTGTAACTACTCATCATCTGATTTCTACATTCACTAGCTTTATGACCAAATCTATTGCATGTAAAGCACTAATTGGGAAATGATTGAACATTTTGATTCATTTTTCTTCTACATTCCATAGCTCTATATCTAAACTTACTGCAAGAACAACAATAACCATTAAAAGATGAATACCTTTGTGCAACAAGTTGTCTAATAGGAGGCCTTCTAAGTTCTTTCTTCTGGTTTCGGATCTATTTTATATTATTATTCTTGTCATTATTTTTTAAAGCATTGTTTGGAGTTTGATTTACCTTTGAACTTTCTCCTTTCTCAAACCCTAATCTTTCTCCTTAGAATCCTTTTGATTTGCAATCATCCCATCAAGCATTGTGGAACTCTTCTTGAATTTGTCTTCTTGATTCTTTTCCTTCTCAAAATTTGATCTAAAAGTTACAATCTCTTGTTCAACCTTTGAACACTCTTCAGATTTATCTTTTAGTTTGGCATTTAGGAAAATATTCAACTCTTTTTCCTTCTTCAACTTGCAATTTCAGACTGGTGATAATCTCATTTGATTACTTGAGCTACTCATTTTTTTCCTTGATTCATTATGTAGCTTTCTTGAGTTTCTCTCTCAACTAATACACACATCCACATCATTAAGATCATTTTTTAGATCTCTATTCTTAGCTTCTTCTTTATTCAAATCATCAAGGGTTGATTTGAGTTCTTCCATGTCAACTTCACAATCTTCTTCAGTAAACCCTTCAGGGATAATCTCTTTTGTATGGATGGCATACTTCCTTGTAGCCATATGTTCAAACTCCAAGATCTATCTCAACGATCAAGCCAATTGAAGGAACCAAGTTTTGATACAAACTTTTGAACACTCAAAATGCTAAGATGGGGGTGAATCAATATTCCTTGAAATTCATTAACTTAAAATACATTTCACAATATCTCATTCAATGTGCAGTAATGAAAGAAGCATTAAAAGCATGCATCACATCAATAGACATAAGAACACCAATTTTTTTACGTGAAAAAACCCACAAAGAGAAAAACCACGATAAGGATTAGCTCATAATATATTATAACTAGTTACAAGATATTACAAAATGGCTCATTACTAGGTGGACTCACTATCCAAAGAATAGAATAAATGTATCACTGCTAGAATAGAAGAGAGGGTGGCTCACTACCAAGGATTGAATTGATTACAATGCATCTACAATATGTTGAAGAGAGTTCCAATTAGGCTAAAAAAATTGACTTAACACACTTCATACTTCAACACAATTACACTTTGCACTTCTCTACACCAAATATCACACACACATAGTATATACTCTATCTACCAAATTCTCACAATGAATCAACATTGTATATATACTAAAACAACCCAAAAAATTCCGTTAGGTTGGCCTAATTAGATGTATTGTGCACCACATAACCTGTTGGCCCAAAACATAAAAACACATTCTTTGTTAAAGGAATCAAAGCGTATACACCACCAAAATAGGTTGGCATGACCCATAATAAATCTTATGATATTGCTTCATACATAATTTAACTTTGCACAACCCCAAAATAATTAAGTTGACAACAAATAGTAAAATTGGTGAAGTAATATTAGAATGAACCAACTGTGCACTCACAACTCGACACACGGACCACCAAAACACTTGCCACTTGGAATGCACACACGACTAACATCTAAAAACACTTCCACAAATCCACACAACAAAATATTCATCCATGGTGGAATGTGGAGCATTCCAACATACACTCTGTCACTGCAACTCTACCATTTCTAGAGTCAATTCTCTATCAACGCTATCTTCGACTATGAAAGACATAAAGTCATGAAATTCTCGATTTAGCCTCTTCCAACATGCACCAACATCACCTTCAAACCACATAACTAGATTCTTCAGAGCAGAGCAATGCAAACCTCAAAATTGGTTCACTAAACACTGAAACTATACTTTAGAACTTAGGAAATTATCAAACCATTTGGTCTTATTGTATATTCTAAACAATTATCTTGTAAACTTGGTAGAAACCACACAACTCAGAGGAATGATTGCTAAACAATCCACTCAACATTGTAAATACTTCATTAAATTTTCAACGAAGGTTTGTAAACTTGTGATGGTACTGCATTATATGTGCCTTCAAAGATCTGAGATTACCTAGGTTATCCTATTGAAGGTATTCTAATTGCTGGAAAATAATGGAAATACATAACAGTGAAAGAAGTAAATTGGCGCTAATGGCTACGGGTACCTACAACATAATCTGTAGCTGAATTACTGCTAACAAATGATTACTGAACTAACTCAAAACTTATGACTAAACCTAATCTATCCTCTGGAGTACTACAATTCAATTGAATGCATTCATGCACATGAACAATCAATACTGATAATTATAATATGAGAATCTATTTTAACTTACATGCAATTTATAAAGTAATGATTAACATAAATAATTGCTAAATAGAAATAAAACAACTGTAAATGTAGTGAAAAACGGTTACCTTGAGTGGCCTACTCAAGTAGTTTTCTTCACTTAACTAAAACCAAATCTAAATATTTATATTATATGCATCCACATGGACTTGAACATCATTCATTATATATTCCAAAAGATCACATAAAATCTTGCTCAAAGATTATATTCAAGGAAATATTTTTTGAATAATCAACATTTATGTGGATGACAACTAAAAACTAAGAAGTAATTGATAACAAAATACTTAACCAACTAACTATCTAAGGAATCAACTACTGGCTATATACAAACACGGGGGAGTTTATTCTAAACACAACTCTTAATTGAAATCATTAACTACAACTCCCTAGATATCAAAGTATGTAATTAAGATTGAATTATTCAAACTACAGCTGAAAAGAAACAAGAGTTCAAATAGAATTAAAACTCTGCAAAACAGATTTGCATGTGAAACACAATCATTTATCTAGAATCCTATCAAGAGAATAATTCTTCTTCTTCGATGCCTTATTAACTATCATAATGATGCATAGCTAACTCCATCAAGTGTCTCTGCATGGTAGTTATTGCATTTATATTGTCATGGCACTTCCTCCATTTCATTATCCAAGACCTCTTTTGGTTGCAGGCTACAACTTCCAGTTGTTGTGGGCTACAATGTCTTCTTAGGATGCAAGAGGTTAATCCAAAAAACATATTCACAAAGCTAACTACCATGATTAAACACATAATTCTAATCACATTCCACACATATCCACATATATATCATGCAATGCTACTATATCATAACCATATTTCCATTATTGTAATTCAGGTCCAAGCTTTTATAATAAGCATAAAAATATAGCATAGCATAGGAATATGTCTGAAAGGATTATCTGACAATGTCTAAAAGCATGCATAAAAACATCAAGAAATGAACTATTAAATAGACTCATCATTCCCCCCAACTATCCTTTTGCTTTGCCTCAAGAAAAATGCACTTGGGATTCAAATTGTAATGCAATGTAATCTCCCTAAGGTCAATGACAATATCTACTCCCTTGATCTACTTCAGGTAGAACCCTCTGTAAACTGCAAGTCTCTTCATTATGGTTTTCTCAGCCTCCTCAAATTCCTTTGAACATCCTATCTCCTATCTAATGTGGGACTAGATAAAGGAGCATAGGTGGTTGGAATGTGAGTGGTATCCATTTGGTAGCTTGATAAACAACAATATCCATGTACCTTTTAACTCTTTCAAGCATAGATATGAAGTTATGTACTGAATGAGGTTCATTCCTTTGCAGTTCTGGAGTCAAACTGTTTCACCTTTCCTGTACATATTTATAACCATTTTGAACTAACCCAACTACCAGTGTCTTCATTCTTTCATAGTCATGTACCCTTACCTTAATAATTTTTCTTCTTGCACCCTTTTGTTTCAAGAGTTGTAACCACTCATCTATTATCTCATCAGAATCTTTGGATTTGTTGTGCATGTTTTGCACACACGGCCCGCCGTAGGCAGGGACCCCCTTTTTTTTGCTCCCGACAGGCTGCTTTGCTCATGTCTTATTTTGCATACCCCATTTTCCAAGCCCAAATTGGTCATGTGCCTTCAAACGATCATATTCCCCTTACCAAATTCACCTACTTAGGGTATTCAAATCCGTGGAGAAATGAAGTCGCCCGTCCCCTTTCTGCCTTTTGTCTTGTTCCTGCTATTTTGGAAACATCCGTGGACCTCTGTCAGTCCGGTTTCCACATCTTTGACTTTGGGGCCAACTTTTTGGTGGATTTGGGATGTGTTTGGGGTCCCTAAGTGAACTGCCAAGGTTTCGTCAACGTTCTGTTAAGTTTCGGTGGTTCCGGAGCTTTGTCCCTCTTTGGCTATTTTGGAAACATCTGTGGACCCCGTCGCTCCAGTTTCCACATTTTTTACTTTGGGGCCAACCTTTTTTGGATCTGGGATGTCTTTGATGTGCTTAAATGAACTACCAAGGTTTCATCAATGTTTCGTTAAGTTTTGATGGTTTCAGAACTTTCCCTCCGGAATTCCCTTCCTCCTTGGCTGTTTGGAAACATTCATGGACCCCCGTTGCTCCGATTTCCACATTTTTGATTTTGGGGCCAACCTTTTTGGGATCTGGGATGTGTTTGATGTGCTTAAATGAACTACCAAGGTTTTTTCAATGTTCCGTTAAGTTTCGATGGTTTTGGAACTTTCCCTCCAGAATTCCCTTCCTCCTTGGCTATTTGGAAACATTCGTGGACCCCCATCGCTCGGTTTCCACTTTTTTGACTTTGGGGCGAACCTTTTTTGGATTTGGGATGTGTTTGATGTGCTTAAATGAACTGTCAAGGTTTCGTCAACATTCTTTCGGAGCTTCATCCCCCTTTGGCTGTTTTGGAACATCCGTGGAGCCCTGGCGGCCCGGCCTCCGGAGCCCGGCCCCTCCGTGGCCGTTTCCGAGATTCCATCTCTCTGTGGCCGTTTTCGGGACTCCATCCCTCCGCGACTGTTTTGAACATCCGTCACCCCCGGTGACCTGGCCTCGGAGCCTGGCCCCTCTGTGATCGTTTCCGGGACTCCATCTCTCTGTGGTCGTTTTGAGCTTCCAGTTTTTGTAAAATGAGTCCAATTTTAAGGAGGTTTTCTAGGCACTCTTCCTTCCCCTTTTCCCATGTGCTATAATTGAAAAATCTTAGTTTTGCTATGTTTTGTGAGGTCTGAGAACTTCCCTTCCGGTTTGTTTTCCCCTTGTTCGTTGCCCGCCCCCTTGGCCCTGCATTGATGTTTTCGATCCAAATGAGCCCCAAATATGAATATTATGATTTTTTGATGATGTATGGATGGATCTAACAAGGATTTTGCAAGATTTGACTAACCTTTTCCTTAATTTGTGTATGAAAGCACTTACGACACTTCATGTATGCAGGATTCGAGAAGCCTACCGTGGGTCCGTTGAGGAGACCCATTGAGAAAGTTGAGCAAGGAATGCACATAGATCCTGTCACCATTCATTTCATGCCCACCTTTCCTCGTAGCACCCATCAATAGAGCTAGCATTAAAAGAAGGCTTGTGCCAAGAAATTCAAGGACAAAAATGCAAGGGGGTGGCCTTAAAGAAAGCATAAGGGAGCTGTCCGCTCGAATTAGGGGCAACCAATCCATTGATGCCAATCGTCGATGGGCTCGTTTGATCAAAGGAAGAACATTGCAAGAACCTCAAGCAAAAGACAACTTTCAGGCAGCTTCAGCTACAGTAAAAGGGCAATCAGCTAAATGACAAAACTGCTACAGCACCTGAGCACTAGATGACAAAACAGAGAAAAGACAAAGATGTTTTTTAAATTGTTGAATATTGTGGGGTAGGTGGAACCCTAACGTAATTGAATTTGGGCCATTCTATGTAATTCAATCCTAGCCATTCATTTGGGCTTTGGAAAATTATAAATAGGGGCTTGCCCCTCATTTGTAAGGGTTGGAGAGCTGTTGTAAAAAAGCATTTGCAGCAATAGAAGATAGCATTGCATGATTTTATGGATGTTCTCTTTGATTTTGCTCATCTTGCATGCAGGTTTTTCCTTCCATGTTAGTTTTAGTATTAGTTTCTTGAATGGCTGTCATGATGGTGTTGTTGTTATAGTATTTGATGAGCTTCCAGCCCATACTTTTAGCAGTTGTTGATGACAAGGTGCTGTGCAAAGTTAGCCTGGGCTTCTTTTTGTTATTGCTGCAACCTAGTTCAATTGCATGTTCACGATGTGTATGTGTAATTTGAAAATCAGCAGACCTTAGAAGATTGCAGTGGTTTTGTGTAGCTGTAGGTTTCTCTTGGTCAAGCAAAACTCAGTTTAGGAAGCCTGTCTACTTTAGCAGCCACCATTGTTACTGTTCATTCGTAGCTTAGGATTAGAATAGCTTTCTTAACCCTTCTCCTTTTGTTGTTTCTTTTAATCCTTGGTTAGAGTAGGATCCAAAGCATCACCATGAAGCCAAATCAGATGAACTTGATGAGTTTTAGCTTACTATTTTGAGTGGACAACCACTGTTCATTCACTTCCAGCACTTTGAAACTGCATTTGCAAACCCAACTTCCCATGATTTGTAACTCATTCGTAAGTCTGCCTTGTGATTCTAGCAAATCACATCAAACAACTGAGATATTCCAAGCACTGTCAAGACTTGACATTAGAAACCTTGGGATAGTGTTCTACAATTTGATTGTGGAAGATTGTCTTTCAAGAGAGGTGGTGCACCTACGCACTGCCTGTGTTGAGAAGTGCATAAAAAACACATCAACATGACTCTTTCCTTACTAGTAGTGCAACTAACTTTTCTCTTTCTGCATACTCCTCCATGAGTTCACCTCTAAATTATTCATTCCTAAAATAGGATGCTAAAGCTCTCACTTGTAGATCCCCTACAAACATTAATGGATTCCATTATGCATCCTCTAAAACCACATAATTGTGTAGATAGTACTCACACAGTTGGTCTTGCTCATCAGGAGTTGCATCAACAAAAATATGGAGAAATTCAAACTTGTCACTCATAGAAACCGGTTTGTTGCTAATCAACTTGCTAAACTAAAAACAAGATTTTTTTCTGAAGAAATGAGGTGTATGTTTTGGTTGGAGGTCTACACCTAAGAATTTGAGTAGCCTTGTCTGCTATTTCTTCCATTTTGACTACCATTTTACTCAATTCAATGTCCTTTCCCTCCAACACTTTGGTGTGCTTTGCAATCAAAGTTTCTTTTTCTTTTCTCCACTTTTCCTTCTCCTGTGAGAATTCATCAGTGACTTTCCATACTTGATAACAAAGAGAAAAAGTTATGTGGTGAATTGGGGTTTTTATGGTAGGAGGTTTTTGATTGGCTACTGCAAGTTCTCCATCCTCTGTTTTGGTCATGGTCAATTGTGCCAATAGGTCCAGCTTTGCACCATGGCCATATGTCTATAGCTTCTCTCTCTCTCTCTCTCTCTCTCTCTCTCTCTCTCTCTCTCTCTCTCTCTCTCTCTCTCTCTCTCTCTCTCTTTTCTCATAACCCTGCACTAGTTCCTCCAATTGTTTAATTCTGTCTAGAGCTTCCTGGAGCTCCTTCCTAACATTTCTATCCTTTATAAACATTTCGTTTGTTTCCAAAAGAAATTCATTACCACCCCTCTACAATCATAGTCTTCATGATTAGGACTATTTGAGGTTTTCTTTTGTCTTTTCTTGGCAAAAAATGCATCTTCTGAGTCTGAATCAAAAGTGTTGGATACATATATCTTCCTCTCTATAGGTGTATGTACATTTCCAAGGGTATTTCCCTTTCCTTCAAGTCTATTTCAACCAACAACACATCCTCTTCATGTTGTTCTTTTCCCTTTGTTTCTTCTTTGGGTGTTTCCACACTCCCCCTCATAACATCTTGATTTTTCAGGCATCCTTATTGCCTTGGGGTAGGTTTTTCCTTTTGAACATCCTTCTTTTTCTTATGTTTTTTAGAAGGTGTGGATGCACTACTTCTTCTCTTCTTGGATTTAGGTGGTTTGGAGGAAGATGGAATTTCTTCTACTATTGGTGACCTAGACTTTGGCACATTGTGCTCCTCAAGCTCACCTTGGCTATAGGTAAGTGAAGCCATAGGTGAGACAAGATAATTTCCTCTTGTAGGTTCAGCTTGTGGCTCTAGGGTTTCAAGTACTTTAGGTGCCTCAAGTAGACTATTAATATCTTGACAACTCATAAAGTCTTCCTAGGATATCTAGGGATATTGAATTCTCAAGCTCCTTTTTGTTAACAGGGCTATCAAACAATGATGTGATAAATTTGTACCACTTTGTTTCCTCTGGTACTCATATGCCATCCTTTTTAGCATATTGTAGAGAAAATTGAGCATATTTACTAGTCTATTATGGCAAAGATGACTAAGTAATTTGAAATGTATAGTATATAGAAGATTCTTTCTACCATCACAAGTAAGGTATCTAATAACATAAGAAGCATAGTTGGCCCAAATCCATAGAAGAGAAAGTCTTTTTGTACCTTGGGACAACGAATCCAAATTTTCTCCTCGCTCATAGAATTCTTCTCTTGTAGCCACTACATCTACTCAAACTGGAAACTCTGCTCTAGTCCTAGGCAAACTAGATACTTGTACTATTGTTGCTTCAGATGCATCTATTGACAACCCTTTTACCATGGCTTCATCGTGCTCCAATGTGGCTACAAATCTCCTCATTATATCATTGTCAAATTTTTTCAACTTTAGAAATTAATCCAACCAACCAACTCTTGTGAAGATAGGAAATGCCATTGCATTTTCCAATATTTGCTTGTGTGTCAATATCTCTCCCCTAATAACATCACCTCCCATTGGTAAATCTCTTTACCTCTGCTCAATGTTCTTATCCTTAAAAATTCAGCTCAATTTTCACTTCACCACCCTCAAACCCTTCTTTTACTCTACTATTTCCTTATGCACTCTCACTATAAATATACTACAACTACAACTTCCCTTTTTGTATCAACTTAATTGAGCTTAAAAATGGGTTATGGGTTAGACTTAGCTCAAGATCAAGGATTTTAGGAAATTGGCAATTGAATTAACAAAAGGTAGATGTAATTAGGATAAAAAGGGTTTGCATGTCATGTCTATTTGTTTGCATTTGATTTTAGGTGGAAAAAAATGAAAAAACTGGTTGAGATTGTACCCTCCCCCAACTTAAGGTTTGAAGTGATCTCACTTCAACTCATGATAGTCGAAGGTATCATGAGTGCATATGGAAATAAATATAATGAATATATCACATGCTTAATTTAATATGGAAATACATAATGAAAGCGTTAAGAAATCCATGAAAATTATGGTAATGTACTTTGCATACCTATTGGTGGTGATTAACTGAATGTCACACGTGTGAGCTGAATAAAATGTATCTGCAGTCCGTAGGATGATTTGATGTGACAAGAAGCAATTGCAGGTGATTGAATGATGAGGTGGTGGGTGGAATGTAATGAAATAGGACAGATGGATGATGGTTAGATGTGACAGTTCAAATGCTTAAAATTTGAATTGGTAGTGTGAAATAAGATAAGCATGTTGCAGGTACTTATTTTGATAAGACAAATATTACATGTGTGAGAAAAATGAGGTGAAAAGGTGTGAACTACAATTAATGTGGTGCCAATTTTTTTAAATTTCCTACTAGATGGCATTGTGGGTACCTTTGACATCAAGTCTCATCTAACTTGTGACAGCTTTTGTGCTATAGGTCCCTACTACAACATGACCCTTACTAAATAGTGATTTTTATATAGAAGACAAGTCCCTCTAGAAAAATTGTGTACATCATTTTGATTGTATTGTGTGTGCATGTGAGATGGAATAAGAAATTAAAGCTGAGTAATCTCAAGGATTGATCTGTGTATCTCAATCATTGAGTCACCCGAAGAACTTGGTATAGTTGTTGTTGGTAAGTCTTCACTTTGTGTTTCTGAACTTGTATCTAGATCACTAAGAGGACCATACTATTAAATGAGAGAAAGAATGAAATCTTCCTTCTATACTGGTTTCTTATAAAGTTTCAACCCGTGTCCATTGACTAGGAGATAACCTTACTGCATCTATGGTGTGCAACTGTACTGCTCCATTAGGAAAGACTTGGTTAATCTCATAAGGTCCCAACCACCTTGATTGGAGTTTCCCTTTAAAATCCTTGTATCTTGAATCATATAATAAGGCCTAGTCTCCTACATTAAATTCCTTTGTCTTGATATATTGATCATGCTACTTTTTCCTCTGATTTTGTACTATCTCAGTGTGATGGATTGCCTCCATCCTAATTTCATCCAACCCATTTAAGTGGTGTAACCTCTCCTTTTGAGTTGTTGTGAGATCCATGTCCAACTCCACTACTATTCTTAATGTCTTATATTCAAATTCTATTGGGAGGACTATTGTTTTTCCATATACTAACTCATAGGATGTGAAACCAGTTGTTGTTTCCAAGTTGTCCTATATTCCCATACTACTTCTGGTAATCTAGCAACCCAATATTTTTTGTGTAATTGCATTGTCTTAGTTAGAATACTCTCAATTTCTCTTTTGGTAACCTCCACCTAGCCATTAGCCTGAGGGTGATAAGGTGTTGAATTTTTGTGCCTAATTTTATATTCTTCAACCAATTTGGCAATGAGGTCTGAAGTAAATTGTGGACCTTGATCAGTCACTATCTCCCTAGGTACTCCATACCTAGTAAAAATGTCCTCATACAAGAATTTAGCTATATTGCCATCTTTGGAAAACTGTAATGCCTTTACTTCCACCCACTTAGTCAAATAATCAGTGCAAACTAGAATGTATTCTTTGTTGTTATAAGTAGGTGATATTCGCCCAATAAAGTCTAGACCCCATTTTTCAAAGGGAGCTAGTGTTAACTGAGGCTGTAATGGAATTTCATCACTCCTTGCTAGATTACCTATTCTTTGGCATCTATCACAACTCCTTATATTTTATAGAATCCTTGTGTAGACTTGGCCAATAGTATCTAGTTGCGAGGATTTTAAATGTTGTTCTTTTTGTTGCAAAATGACACCCACATAGTTCATCATGGAAAGCCTTCATGATATCAAATGTTTCATCTTCTCTTATGCACCTTCTCACGATATTGTCTAGGCCAGTGTAGAATAGGTAACCAGATATCCAAGAGTATGGAAAACACTTATGTACTAGTTGTCTCTTTTCTCTTAGAGAAAAGTTTGGTGGAATTTTCCTTCTCACTAGATAGTTTTCAATGTCAGCATACCAGGGTATATGTATATTAAGAGAAAACAAGTGTTCATCTAGAAATGAATCATCTACTACCCCTTCTACTGATTATGTTGGCAACCTTGACAGAAAATATGCTACTACATTAGCCTTACTAGGCTTGTCCACTATTGTAATATCAAACTCTTGTAGAAGTAGCCATCTAACTAGTCTACCCCCTACTACAAGCTTGTTCATTAAATATCTAATAGTTGCATGATCTGTGTGAATAAAAATTGCATAAACAATAATGTAATTTCTTAATTTATCGATGGCATGCACTACTACTAGCATCTCCTTCTTTGTAATAAATAGTGTATTCTTGCTAATGTAGTAAATAGTGTATTCTTTGTTATCTTCTTTCTAACCTAAAACTGCTCCAATAGAAAAATATGAAGCATTAATATGTATATGGAAGGGTAAGGTCCAATTTGGACCCCTCAAAATAGGTGCTTGTGTTAAGGATTTATTTAGTTCTTCAAAGGAATGTTGGCACTCTAATGTCCAATTAAATTCCATGTCCTTAGTTAGCAAAACAAACAATGGTGCAATAGTCTTATTGAAGTCTTTAATGAACCTCCTATAATAGCCTACATGGCCAAGAAGCTTCTAACATCTATTTTCCTTCTTGGAATAGGTAATGTAGAAATGATTTCTATATTATGTGGATCAACTTGAATCCCTACACTAGATATGAAATTCTCTAAAATAATTCCCTATGTCATAATCATAAACCACTTTTCATTATTGAGGGACAAATTGTGTTCTTTGCATCTCTTTAAAACCTTTTCTAGATTGCTAAGGGCTTCCTCCATAAGTTTCCCCATATGTGGTGAAGTCGTCCATATATATCTCCATGCATTCATGATCGTAATCAGAAAAGATGTTGAACACTACCCCCTGGAAAGTTGTTGGGGCATTGCATAAACCAAAGGGTAGAACTGAGCAAGCATAGGTACCCCAAGGGCATGTAAATGTTGTCTTGTCCTCATCCTCTAGAGCAATTTTTATCTGATTATAACCACCAAAACCATCTAGGAATGTAAAGTACTTTTTCCTTGCTAAAGAGTTAAGCACTTGATCTATAAAGGGAAATGGAAAGTGGTCCTTCCTAGTGGTTGTGTTTAATTCCCTATAATCTACACATACCCTCCATTTTCCACCTTTCTTGGGAACAATGACTAAAGGTGAGACCCATTCACTATCTAATATAGGATAAATGAAGCCTGCATCAAGGAGTTTTTGAAGTTTAGATTTAACTATTTCTCTCAAGGCTAGGTTCATTCATCTTTGAGATTGTCTAATGGGCCTATAACCATCATTTATATAGATCATATGCATACATAAGTCAAGATATATACCCTCCATATCATGGTAGCCCCATGCAAAGGTTGTTGCCTGTGCCTGCAGCACAATAGTTAAGGAATTTTGTTGTTCTTCGGTCAATGTATTGTTTATGTTTAGCATTTTTCCTGGCATGACTTCTAATTCTTTGGATGATTCTTGCACAAATGAGAGTTCAAGGCTAGGAATTATTGGTACACACTGTTGTGGCAATAAGGAATGGAAGATCTTATTTCTTCTAAGGATTTGGTGGGTTTAATGCTCTACATAGGATCTTGTAAACATGAGAGGCAGTCTTGTTGTTGTAGGCTCCTACCACAGTCACTCTGTATTATATAAGAAATCATCTCATCTTCATCTTGATCATCCAATAAAGGGTTGCGTTCTATTGTCATCAAAGTATGTAGGGAATAGTGGTCATCCTCATCCAAAGTAGGCCAAATGGTTTGTTCAAGATCAGCATAAGGTTGGGTTGGAGGATAAAGGACCAATTTCTTGGTCACAATTCCATTAGATATTATCATATTTCTAGACCTACAACCTATGAATGCATCAGTTGTAGCTAACCATGGTCTACCTAGGATGAGTGGATATTTTCTTTGGCTGCAATACTATGAAGTCTGTAGGGTATTCCCAAGAATCTAATGCAATAACTAGATCCTCAATAATTCTTTTAGGCTTGACTATTGACCTATCAGCCAATTGTAGAATAGTTTGTGTAGGTCTAAGGTTGGCTAACTGAAGTAATTGCATTGTCTCTTTAGTCATGACATTGATTGTTTCCCCTAAGTCTATCAAGGTATTCTTGATAAGTGTTCCATTAATCTTAACATCCACTACTGGACTACCAGGGTTTGTGTATTTAAGGACAGTTATGTTCCCTAACATGATATCAACAAGGTTCCCTAGGACATGAACTATTTGAGGGTCCTTCATTTTTCTCCCTAGTTTCTTAAGACATAGGTCCTTGACTTCCTTGGTATAGATTGGAATATCCTTAATAGCTTGGATGAGATGGATCTTTATATTGACATCCTTAAGTTGACCTAGTAGGTCTATCTTAGCTTGGGTGTGATGTTTTTTAATGGCTAATCATTCAGGGAAAGGAGGATTTGGACTTGAAGTACTCTGGTGTACCTGATTTGACTCAAGTTCTAAAGGTGATTTGTCTAAAGCTTCAACTACAGGTTCCTCATCCTCCATCTCAATGATTTGAGGGGATAAAGGTCTAGCTAGTTGTTTCCCTGACCTGAGGTGGACATCACTCACCTTTACGCCATAAGTGGGGTATTGCATAGCCTCATTAGTATAAGCTTATTGGATATGCTTGTTGTTAGGGTTAGGTGCAGGTTGAGTAGGTAGCTATGGTGGTATTGTTGGCTGGGATGTTGGATTGGATGGATTAGGCATAATGGCTTATTGTTGTGGCTGAGGAGGAAGCATAGGCTACTGATAATTCATATTTTGTTGTTGTCATTGTTGACTTTTTTTCCATTGAGGCTTCCACTGGTTCAGCTGTGTTGGCCATTAAGGATTGTAATTTGAACCTTAGAAGTTTTGTTGTGACCAAGGATTTGGTTGTTGTTGATTCCAATTTTGTTGAGGGTTTTCCATTGATTTTTATTAGTTGGCCAAGGCTGGGAATTTCAAGCAAAAAAATCTGATTTCCAATTGGAAAAGAGTAATTGAAGTTAAGAGGGTATTGTGGCATACCTTTTCTATGTTGCCATGTCCTTATTTGAGATATGTAAAATAGTTTTCCATCCTTTCCTTCAAGTGGCTGAAAATCAAGTTTCTATGTTTTGTCTTATTGAATACTAGCCACCCTTTTGCATTACAATTTGCTTTCCTTTACCTATAGCTGGGACAGTATTCAGTGAGCATTGCTTCAACTTTCTCTTGCTTCTTTTTATATGGAGAGTGTCCAACTGAGTGGAAAGGTGACTAATAATGTCCTCCTTCCTATTGCATAGAAAACTACTTAACTTTATCTTTGAAACCCTAGTAGATGATTTGTGAATGGTGGATGTCCTCTCTCCTCTTGGTCTCTTAGTGAAAGTCCTAGAACAATTTCCACAAACCTTGCAGATTTCTTCAAATGGTATTTGAGAGATATCCCCTTGCCCAATAAGATTGAGGGCATCTATATAGTCCTCATTAACTCCCCTCAAAAATACTAACTTGAGGGATTCTTTAGATAGCTTGTTATGTGGGTTTTTCTTCAAAGCGAAATGAAATCTCTCCACATAGTCTTCTAATGGCTCATCCTCCTTTTGTGACATTCTAAAAATTTCATCTCTCCTCCTATCAAGTCCTCTACAATAGTCTTGGTACTTTTTCAAGAAAATTATTTACATGGTATCCCAATCTGCAATAACATCCTTTCCTAATCCCATGAACCATCTTAGGGTTACATCTTTGAGAGTGGCAGGGAAGAGCTTGAGCCTATGAGGATCAAATGTATATTCATAGCTCCGAAATAGGACATAAAATTCAAATAGAAATGTGTTTGGATCTTCAGTCACCATCCCATAAAACACTGGTAATGTTGAAGGAGGGATATTCTTCAGCATAATAGCCCTTTCTTGGTGGGTGATTGGAAACTCAAAGATCACATGTTCTAGATCATCCCCTGGTGCATCACCCATGGTTCGATGTGTCCCCTCTGTTGGTGTGATAGATGTTGGTGATAGGGAAGTTTCTTCTTCAGTATTATCCTCTCTCTAAGTACTGAAGTCACCAATTTCTACTATGGCTTCTTGGTGTGTAGAGGGGAGGAATCTGCCCAAAGAGTATCTCTACCTCCACATATAACAAATATGGTTTTGTATAGTAGTGATCTTGCACAATGTTAATGTTGTTGGAAACAAGCTACACTGAGAGGGGGGTGAATCAGTGTTCTGCAAAAATTGACTTTATTATTCTTATTATTAACCCACTTAAAATATTCACCCACAACACTATAACACAAGAATTTTTACGTGGAAACCCTGTTAGGGGAAAAACCACGGTGGATGGCCAATCCACAATATAATCTAAGTATACTCAAAAAATTTACAATATGGGAATGCACTTGCATTCAGGCACATTGCCTAGAGTTCACTGCGCAAAATAGAAAGGCACACTGCCTTACAGAGATTTGGATTAGATCCAAAAGAATAAACTGAAGGAATATCATCTAAAAATTCTTAATTATAGTTCCGGTTAGGCTCAGATGTCAATCTTCATCCTTCTAACTAATACTGAACTTCTGCTTTGCTCTACTCTAACTTGCTTCACAAAATCTTTATGCACAAGTGAAACTATGCATAAAATCGCTCTAACACTCTTTTGATATTCGCAATACACATTGACACACCACGCACACACACAAAATGATATAAGAGATCATACATATATATCTATGACTAGAAATTTAATCGCAACATGTCGGCTCCAAATAAAACTTGAAAATATTAGCAACTGTCGGCTCAAATCTTAAGAGTTATCCAATGTGCATCCCCAACAGTCGGCCACAACTTAGGTAGGACCCAAATCAAGATGAGCAAACACAAAAATATTCAAATAAACATTTCCTGAATATCTGCAACACATTTTATCGACTAAGTCGGCCCCAAAATACTGATAAATAGAAAATTAACCAACCAAATTTCCAAACTCACACAAGACTTAATACGAGGCACTGATATTTTCAAACAACACATTAGATGTACTGATAGACCTCCCATGAGATCCACAACTCAAAATAACAACTAGAAATCTATAAATGAATCAATGATCACCAAACTATCAGATGCTCTGTTCTTCCTGATTGTCTTCAATTTGACTATCGGTATAAGAAAATGATGTCATGCGGATCTGTCACCCACTAGGGTTGCCATCAATGACAACACCAAAAATAGTTTGTTGTGTCTCTTTCCAACAAATGTAACTTTATGGTATGTTGAAGAAGATTAAATCTAATAGTCCTAATGTTGAAAACAAAAATGTAGACTATGAAAGCTTGGAAAAAAAGACTATGAAAGTAGCACCATCCCTGGAATGAGCGCCAAAAATGTAGAGTCTAAACTAGTGTCTTGTAAACTTAGTAGAAACCACACAATTCAAAGGAATGACTAGCTAAAAATTTCACTCAACATTGTAAATACTTCATTAAATTGTCAACTAGGGTTCATAAACTTGTGATGGTACTACACTATATGTGCCTTCAAAGACCTGAGATTACCTAGGTTATCTTATTGAAACTATATTCTATTTTTTTTTAAATCACAGAAATGCATAATAGTGAAAGAAGTAATGATGAGGGCTACACCACCTAAAACCCACACAAAACACAACAATAAAATCAACTTTGAAAGAAAATCTAGTATTCAGAGCCACAATTTGCACTAATGGAGCCACCTTCTACAACCTCCACTTAACCCTTTTTATTTTACCCAATAACCCCCCTAAAATGTTCTAGAAAGTGTAACTTTCCCTTTTGTTTTGGTGCCAAAAGTCCCACCATTTGATTTCTTGCCTAGGAAAATATCCTAATGAAATTCACTTTTTAGTGGGGCAGCTTCGCAGGGCCATAAATTTTGATCTGGGTGTCCAATTTTCTATTATAATATAACATTGGAAAGTTGTTAAAGAGATCTACAACACCGAAACATTAGAGATCATTTCATCAAATTTTTGAGTTGTTTTGGGGGGCCTCTAAGGTTTCCATATTTGAATTTGAAGCTACATTAGAGAAATTTCTTGGGACAGAAACTTTAATATCTCCCAAACTATACAGGGTATTGAGATGATTCTTTTCCGCTGGAAACGTTTTTAGTTTTTCTCCTTGTGGTAAAATTTTCAGGTCTATACAAGCCTATTTAGGTCGACTTACTAAAAATAGTAATTGACCATTTTTCACCTTTTCTGACTTATGACTGTCTTACACCCCTTAAGTGCCATCATGGGACTCAGAAAAACTAAAGAAAATAAGGAAAAACATTTTTTGGGGGGTGCAAGATTGCCCCTACACCACTGGATGCTCCAACATTAGACACCCAAGGTAATTTGAAAAGTGACCTTGTCACTTCTTGGGAGTTAGAGGTAAACCAAGACAGTTAACCATAGCCTCAGAAAGCCATGATGAATCTTCAATGGGCCTTCCTCTCCATTTCACCAAGTACTCTACACATTGTGCATTTCTTGTGCTTCTACCCACACAACTATCCAAAATTTCTTCTATCTCCTCCTTTTCTGAAGTAGGTGTCAGAATGTTCCACCATGCTTCTATTATTTCTTCATCAATTCCTCCTTCATGATATTTTGTTAAATCTAAAATGTTAAACACGGGTGAAATATGAATTTCATAGGCTACTCTACCTCATATGCATTTCCTGAATAATGCTTCTTCAGGATCTTGCATGGTCCAAACTTCTTCATCTTTAACTTGTTGTATGTACCAACTGGAAACCTCTCCTTTCACAAATGATTCGTGACTTCATCTCCTACATGGAACTCCTTACAACCCCTTTTCTGATCTGCCTTAGCCTTATAGTGTGAGTTCATCTTATTGATATGTTTCTTCACCTCTTCTTGCAAATTATTCAAGTGCTTAGAAAAATATTCAGTCTCAACACTACTCTTCTCCCCCTTATCCATCTTTCTCAGTTCAAAAGAAATTCTTGGAGTACTCCCATACACAATCTAAAATGGTGATATACTAATGCTCCTATTGACAAAATTGTTATAAGAAAATTTTGCTTGTGGTAAAATCAAATCCCATCCCTTGGGTTTATCTCCTACTAAGCATCTTAGTACGTTACCCAAACTCTTATTCACCACCTCCATTTTTCCATTAGTCTATGGTTGGTGTGTAGAACTGAACTTCAAATCTGTCTTCAACTTCTTCCACAATGTCCTTCAGAAATAACCAACAAATTTGGTATCTCTGCCTGAAACTATACTCCTTGGTAGACCATGTAGTCTCACCACTTCTCTGAAAAACATCGCAACATGAACAAAATCATTGGTTTTATGACATGGAATGAAATATGTCATCTTTGAAAATCTATCCACCACCACAAATATGGAATCATTCCCTCTTTGTGTCCTTGGAAAGCCACGAACAAAATCCATGCTAATGTCCTCCCATGGCCTCTCAAGTATAGGTAATGGCTGATACAATCCAGTATTTTGACTTGTTCCTTTCACCATCTGACATACTCTACAACTCTAAGAAAAATTCTTCACATCTTGTTGTAATTGTGGCCAGTAATAATTCTCACTAACAAGAGCAATGGTCTTATCTCGATAGAAATGTCCATCCAATCCTCCACTATGCTTCTCCTTGATTAGATTCTCTCTCATATAATTCCTTGGAATGCACAATTGGCTTCCTCTAAAAAAAATCCCATATTGGATTAAAAATCCAACCATCTTGTCCTATCCAATGTAACAGGTTCCAAACAAGCCTTCCAACTTCTCCAAAGTCTAGATCTTCATGATACAAATTCTTGAGTTCGTTGAACCCAACAACCTCTATATTCATCACTATCAACAAAATTTTCCTTCTACTCAATGCATCTACAACTCTGTTTGACCTTCCACTCATATGCTTCAAAAAAAAGTATAACTCTACAAAAACTCAACCCACTTTAAGTGCCTTTGATTTAACTTTCCTTGACTATTGAGATATTGCAAAGTTTGGTGATTAATATATAAAACAAATTATTTTGGCAAAAAATAGTGTCTCCATTTCTTCAAAGCCTAAACTATAGCATAAAACTCATGATCATAGATAGAATATTTCTTCTTAGCATCATTCAACTTCTCACTAAAATAGGCAACAGGCTTACCTTCTTGACTCAAAACAGCTCCTATGGCAGTGCCACTAGCATCACAATCTACCTGAAAAACCTTATTGAAATCTGGAAGTTCCAAAACAGGTTGCTCTGTGACTTTCTTCTTCAACATATCAAAACTCTTTGTTGCTCCTATAATCCATTTAAAATCCTTTCTATCCCCTCTCATTGCTTCAGTTAGAGGTGCACAAATACTACTAAAATTATTAATAAACTTTTTGTAAAAACTTGCTAGACCATGAAATGACCTTACCTCTATAACACTCCTTGGGGTAGGCCATTCAATGATAGCTCTCACCTTTTCTGGATCCATTTTAAGACCCTCTTCTAAGATAACAAATCCCAAATACACCAACTCTCTCTTCAAAAAACTACATTTCTTCAAATTAATCAACAACTTCTCCTCCCTTAGCTTCTCAAAAACCCTTCGAATATGCATCAGGTGCTCCTCCAATGTTTTACTGAAAATCAAAATATCATCCAAATAAATAATAACATTTTTTCCTAAAAATTCTTTCAATAGTTCATTCATAAGCTGCATAAATGTGCTCGGTGCATTAGTTAGCCCAAAAGGAATGACTAACCACTCATACAAGCCCTCCTTGGTTTTAAAGGTTGTCTTCCATTCATCTCCTTCTCTAATCCAGATCTGGTGATATCCACTTTTCAAATCTATCTTCGTGAAGTACTTAGCTCCACTCAAACAATCCATAATGTCATCCATTCTCAACAAGGGAAATCTATACTTGATGGTGATCTTATTGATGGCTCTAAAATCTATACACATCCACCATTCCCCATCCTTCTTTGGTGCTAGTACTGTAGGTACTACACATGGACTCAAACTCTCTCTGATCAATCCCTTCCACAACAACTCATGCACTTGTTTGTTCAACTCTTCACTCTCTACTAGATTCATACAACGAGCTACCTTATTTAGTAAACTAGCTCTAGAAATCAGGTCCATCTAATGAGTAATCTTTCTTACTAGAGGAAAACATTCAAGTACATTATCAGAAATAATAGCTTGAAACTCATTCAAAAAATCTGAAACCTCTACAGGTACCTCATTAGTATGTTTTTTATCAACTCTAGGGATCAATGCAAAACACTTGCTCATGCCTCATACCTTCTAGGAACTTTCTTCCAACAACCAAATAGATTCTTGCATTACTGCATACCTTTTCTTTTGTCTCCCTCAGGGGTTTCAACTTATGATGAACGCCATCCTTTTTCAAGGAATATGTGTTAGCATGTTCATCGTGCACCGCTCATCGATCAAACTACCATGGTTCATCTAACAATATATGACAAAAAATCCATAGGAATAATATCACACAATACCTCATCATGGTAATTTCTAATCTTGAACTTTACCAGACATTGTTCATTCACCAAAGCTTTATGGTCCTTCTAAAACCAAGCAATCTAGTATGGATTCATATGCTTTCTTCTCTCCAATCGCAACTTACTAACCATCTCTTTTGAAACAAGGTTATCAGTACTACCTCCATCAATAATAACATTACAAACTTTACCTTCACACTTACATCTAGTGTGAAATAAATTCTTCCTTTGAGTTGGTTCTTTCTCCTCATTTAGCAAGGCTCTTCTAGTAACAATAACCTCTCCTCTTTCTACATCCTCATAATTTGAAGACTCGACATCTTCATCTACATGTGCAACTCATGTATTACCCTCAGGTATTCTATTTTTCCTTCCTTAATGTTGAGGACACTCATAGGCTCTATATCCTTCTCCACACTAGAAATAGGTTCCACGAAAGCCTCCTCTTCTCAGTCCTCGTCCAAATCTTCCTCTTCCTCTTTGGTCTCCATTATTTTGATCATGAAGATGATAGGTGTTATCTCCTTTCTAGTTATGGCTTCTACTAGATCCTTCACCCTTATTTTGATCTTCATTTCAACCTCCATATGACTGTCCACTGGTCTTTCAACCATGACCCCAACCTCTTTGCTTGCTTTCAAACCATCTATTCAAATTTTTCTTCTACCTTCAAAGCAAACTGATATGCATCTATAATGCTAGACATTATTACCAAACCCAACTCTTCTTGAATACTCGGCTTCAACCCTTTATGTAACGAGCAACTTTTTCCTTGTTGGCCTCAAAATAGCCTGTTCTAATCAGGACACAATAGAATTCTTCTATATACTCCTTGACAGATTATCTCGCTTGTTTCAACCCCTACATCTTCTTCAACAAATCTAGCTCATAGTCCACAGGAATGAATTTTCTTTTTAATTTGTCCACCATTCAGTCCCATCTAGTTATTTTCTCTTTTCCTCTTTGATTTCTTCCTAGTTGTACCTCTGTCCACCAAATATTCACATGACCCTTTAGCTTCGTCTTTGCAAATTTGACCCTCTTAGGATCTTCCACCTCCTCATACTCAAAGTATTCCATATCTTTGATCCAATCAATCAACTCTTCTGGGTTGAGATTTCTAGAAAATGTAGAAACATCAATCTTTGGCCTTTTCCCAATCTTAGAGATGACCTTAAATAATTTGACTTGCTCTCGATCTACAACATCTTATTCTTCTTTGAACTGTAACTCATTTTCAGCTTCATCTTCACTTTCATCTCCTCTTCTTGGCTCAAACCCTCAACACAGCTCCTCTTGCAGTGCTTGAACTTGTCTTTGCAGGGATCTAAAACCCTCTTCTGGTACAATAACATTGCTTCCACCACCACGGTTTCTTCGTAGAGGCATTCTGATCACTTTTCTCAGAAACCCACAACCATAAGTCCTGGTGCAAATTTCCTCACATTCGGCAATTTTTTTACACACTTAGGAAAACCTGGCTCTGATACCACTTGATGAGGGCTACACTACTTGAAACCCACATAAAACACAATAATAGATACCAACATAGAAGATGCGAGACAAAAAATAACCCACTTTCAATTATTTTTCAGAAATTATAAATTCAAAACTTACAATGCTACAGCCTCATGGGCTTGATTCATTACAACAAAATCAACTCTGAAAGAAAATCTATTATTCGGAGCCACAATCTACACTAATGGAGCCACCTTCTACAACCTCCACTTATCCCTTTTTGTTTTACCCAATAACCACCTTAGAATTTTCTAGAAAGTGTAACTTTCCCTTTTGTTTTGGCACCAAAAGTCTAGTCGTTTGATTTCTTGCATACAAAGATATTTTAATGGAATTCACTTATTAGTGGGGCAGTTTTGCAGGGCCATAACTTTTGATCTGGGTGTCTGATTTGTTATTATAATATATCATTGGAAAGCTTTTGAAGAGATCTACAATTCTAAAACATCAAAGATTGTTTCATCAACTTTTCGAGTTGTTTCAGGGCCTCTAAGGTTTTCATATTTGAATTTGAAGCTGCATTGGAGAAATTTCTTGGGATGGAAACTTTAATATCTCCTAAACCATATAGGGTATTGAGATGATTCTTTCACCGCAAGAAATGTTTTTTCAGTTTCGCTCCTTGTGGTAAATTTTTAGGTCCATATGAGCTCGTTTAGGCTGACCTACTAAAAATAGTAAGTGACCATTTTTCACCCTTTTTGACTTCTAGCTATCTCCTTAAGTGCCATCATGGAACTCAAAAAAACTAAAGAAAATAAGGAAAAAAAAATTGAGGGATTCAAGATTTCCCCTTCACTAGATGCTCCTGCATCAAGTAAATTGGCGCTAATAGCTATGGGTGCCTACAACATAATCTATAGTTGAACCATTGCTAATAGATAATTATTGAACTAACTCAAAATTGATGACTGAACCTAATCTATCCTTCGGAGTACTACAATTCAATTGAATGCATTCATGCACATCAACAATCATTATTGAAAATTACAATATGAGAATCTATTTTAACTTACATGTAATTTATAAAGTAATGATTAACATAAATGTAGAAGAGGGGGACTAAAAACTTAGGACCCCAGGTCATGGGAGGGTCGAGAACAATCAGCTGCCCTAATCTACCTCACAATAAGGATTGTCCAAGGAATGTTTAATGTTTCAAGAGGGTGAAAAGGAAGGACAATTGATCTATCACTGTCCTTTTATCAACCTGAGAGTTTAGAAAACTAGGTGAACAAATTCTCGAGTTTGGACTGTAACCTAGATAACTCTCTACCAAGGGACTCTAGCATAGAAGACAAATGATAGTGTGGCATGTTGGTGTCCCGATCGGGCACTGGTGTTTGTACAGACAAAAAGTATGAAATACAATCAAAACTAATAGAGAATTCACTAACTACTTGATAAGTGTAGTTTTATGCAATGATGGAAAACATAAAGCAACCAAACTACTGAAATAACAAGAAGAATACTTTAACTTAAAAGATAGAAATTGACAAGAGAAAAGGTGACAAAAATCAAACTTACAACTGGTACAGCCTCCTGCAAGCTCCACACAATCAAAAATACCTACACAAAGTAGAACAAGAAAAAATGTTGGGGCTATTTTAGGGCTTTCCGCAATCAAACCCCCATTTCAGTGTTCCCACCTCCATGGATAGCCAAGATAGCCACAATAGAGAAAGTGTGATAAAGGAAAGCATTGAAAGGACGAATACCAAGAAATTCCAACAATAACATGCTACGTAAATCAAACAATGATGCTAAATAAATAGATATCAACTCCCAACAAGATGTCATCAAGCATGTGAAGGAAGATGTGAGCTCACAAGCTTGTGAGTTCCAACATTGCTGCAACAATGAGAGGAGTGAAACTAGTAGAGTATCAACTTGGAGCTTCAACAATGGTGGAAAAGATGTGAAATGAAGTGTGTAATTCTCAAGAAGTGTGTATAATTTTGAAGTGAGATTGAAGAAGTGTGTATAAGATCAAGAAGACAAATTTCCTAAAGAAGATAATGTTTTGAAGGTGAATAGGAGCCCAAAAGAGTCATTTGAGGTCGGTCGAGGGTGCAAGAGCATTAAGCTTCATCGCGAATGGATAAGTGTAATGCCTCTATAGATTCTAGAGCCAAGAATCCTGTTAGGATGGAAGTGCACCACATAGACGACCGTGTGCTGCTCTAGCATCCCCAACAAAAATTTCCCCACCGACACTACAAACAGCCTCAAAATGGATGGAAAATGAATGGATGAGTTGGAATAGCATCTTCGAGTTTTATTTTTCTAAGGTAAGGGGTGTAAATGGGAAATTTTCAAGGGGTGAAAATTCACTCCATTACATTTTTCCCCCACTTTAGTGAGCATATGTGCTACCAAATGAGAGGTAAAGTAGATCAAAAGAGTTTAAAGAAAGTATACATGAACCATCAAGGAAGTAGACCGCAATCTGACCCCCCCAAAAGCATAGGAAGAGGAGATGGCTCCACAGTTCCTCAAGCCTAAGGAGAGTTGAACAAATGCGTCGTAGGTCCACAGACTTATGGAAGAGTGAACAAAAGTCTCTGTAGGTGCTCGGTCCTACAAAGTTGAACAAAGAGATCCCACATGATGTAAGCGCTTTACAGGTCCTCAGACTTGCAAAGAAGGCACCCCCAAGTGCTCAGTCCTGAGGGAAGCCAGATGTTAAAGGATCCACAAAGTCTGATGGGGCCTTACAGGTGCTTGGTCTTGCAAGGTCAATTGAAAAGTAGCTTCATAGGTGCCCCTACAAAGCATCATGTAAATCCACAGACAAAACATATTAGATAGCAAAAAGCCACATAGGAAGACAGAGAGACAATCACACAAACAGTCAACAATTGAAGAAGCTTTCAAAGGCGTGCCTTAGGAACCCTTCAAAAGAAAAGGGGTTCACTCAAGGGATGCTCTATTTGAAAGTGATGACATCTTTGAAAAGCAATATTTTTTTTCGCTAATGATTCTAGCATCAAGGAATCCCTTTGAAAGATTCCTTTCATCAAGGAATTCGAAAGAAATAATGCTCCCTCACAAGGGAAAGTTTTTAGACTTCTTCATCAGAAAAATTAATCCCTTCTCGAAGGAAAGTTTTCAGATTCTATCTTATGAATTCGTGATGAAAGAAATAATTCGCTAGGGATCCATGTTGAAGAATGCAATTTTTGAAAAATAAAGGATTTTTAGTAAGGGATTCGTTGACCATCGAATACACCTTTTGAAAATTGAAACAGTATGAGAGCCCCCCCTTAGGATGGTGTGTGTCAAACTTAGAAGCACATGACATCCTAAGGATAGAAAAGCAAGAATGAAAGTGATGTTGTGGCCCACAGAACATGACAAGATGTAACTGTGGTAATGTTGTCATGCACGCGAGGGACAACACATAAGCACCACAACATCACAAAGAAATCTAAGCAAAGACAAAGAGAAAAGACAAACAACAACATAATAGACAAGAGATAGGGGGATGTTTGAATATCTAGAGTGCCATTTAGATATCTGAATATCCTCTTAACAGCTGCAACATGTGTTTCTTTAGGATCTTCTTGAAATATGGCCACAAGACAAACTGCATGCATGATATCTGGTCTGGTAGTCATTAAATACAACAATCCTCCAATCATAGATCTATATTTACTTTGCTCAGCCTTAGGTGAATCATCATCCTTACTCAATTTGTAGCCAGTTAACATGTTTGATTGATTTGTAGCCCAAGAAAGAAATTCATCTCACCAAACATAGACATCTCACTCTCTTTGGTTTATCACTTTACCTTCTTGTTTTGGTCCCTGCTCTTAGTTTTAGTTAGTTTTTCTGTTGCTCCTAGTTTATCTTCCTTCATCTCTGTTAATTCATTATTTAAATTTTGTAGTGTTTTTACTAGTTGCTTTATAGCAAATATCATTTTATTTTATTTTATTTTATTTTATTTTGTCTTTTTATCTTAAAATCATCTCTATTTATCATTTGTTAGTTATTTTATTTTATTTATTTATTTATTTTTTAATTTTTATTTTTTATTTTTATCATTTTTCATTGTATTAACTTTTGTTCTTTTGTAGTTTTTATTTGACTTATTATTTAATTTGTTATTTTCTTTCTTTAATTTATTTTTATCTTATTTTATTTTTTTTGTATTTTTTACTTATTTCATTTCATTTGTATTTTTATTTTCTTTGTATTTTATTTTGGTTTGCTCTTCTTTTTAATTTTAGTCTTTCTTTATTTCTTTTTGTTTTTATCTTTGATTCATTCCTACTCCATTTTTCTTTATTTATTTCTTATTTATTCTTTTATAACTTTCATTTCTACTTATTATGTTATTTATTTATTTATTTATTTATTTTATTTTATTTTATTTTTATTTTTATTTTATTTTTATTTTTATTTTTTTTATGTTTATTTTATTTTATTTTTATTTTATTTTATTTTATTTTATTTCTTATTTATTATTTTATAACTTTCATTTTTACTTATTATGTTATTTATTTATTTATTTATCTATTTATTTATTTTTTATTTTTATTTCATTTTATTTTATTTCATTTTATTTTTATTTTTATTTTTGTTTTCCTTTGTTATTAATTCATTTTTGTTAATTTCTTTCATTTTTCTTTATTAGTTTGTTCTTGTTATTTTATTTTATTATCTCTTCATTCTTATGTTCATTTTTTTATTTTTTATTTTTCTTTTCTTTTCATCTCATTTTGGTTTGTTTATCTCTGACATTTTTATTTTATTTCTCTCTTCATTTTATTTTGTTTTTTCCTTGATTAATACCTATATAATTTTTTAATTTTTATTCTTTCTTTTTTATTTTTGTCTGTATTTATTTTTATTCTACTTGTTTTTCCATTATATTTATCGTTTTATTTTTATTTTTATTTTTATTCTCTTATTTATCATTTTCATTTTATTTTAATTGAAACTATATATATTAATTAATAAACATCATATAATATTTATATTTTTAATTTTTATCATAATTAATTTCTTTATATAATTCTCTTATATAAATTTATTTCTTTATATATTTCTTTACATAGAATTATATAGAATTATATAATTCTCTTATACAAATTTATTTTTTATTTCTTATATAGAGGTAATTTCTTTATATAATTCTCTTTTATAATCTTCTTTTCTTCTCTTTATACTATTACAATTTCTTTATATCATCTTTATCTGAACCTTTTTGATTGCCCAATTTCTAGTTTTCGTTTTACTCTCTATTTCTCTATCGTGTTTCCTTTACAACTTTCTTTGGTTTTAAATTATCTCATTCTTCATTCCCTCTTCAAGGTGCTATCTGGAGTTCATTCGCTTTCTTTATCTTCTCCTTGCTCCTTTGTTTTTCTTTTAATCCACCCCAACCTCGAACTGTGTGCCTCCTTCCTTGTGTCCCAACCCCCCCTCTCTCTCTTTTTAGCTTGCTTTGGTCTGCAACAATCCATTTTCTCCTCCAGCTCTCTATCATCCTGATGATGGATCATGTAGTATGATTCGAAACGTTGATGTGAAAAATCAAAACACAATCAAATCCAGAAATCTTATTGCACCATCTTTTTACATTTCTTCAACAAACATCTTGCACATTATTTCATTTCCTCCAAAGATAATATCATCAACATATACAACTACTATCAATATTTTTTCATTTTCAATTTTAAAATATAGATTGCTATTTTTTGTACCTTTACTAAAACCTTGTTGAATCAAATATCTATCCAACCTTGCATACCAAGCTCTAGGAGCTTGCTTCAATCCATATAAAGTCTTCTTTAATTTGTAGACCATATCTGGTTGTTATGACAATTGAAATCCTTCTGGTTGTTCCATGTAGACTTCTTCTAGTTCACCATTCAGAAATGCATACTTTACATCCATCTGATAAACTTTAAAATACTTATGAGCAAAAAATGCCAAAAAGATTCTGATAGCTTCCATCCTAGCCACCAGAGCAAAAGTATCCTGAAAATCTATACCTTCTACTTGTGAGTAACCCTTACACACAAGCCTTGCTTTATTTCTGACCACTTCTCCATTCTCATTTATCTTGTTTCAAAATACCCATTTTGATCCAATTATTTTTTTATCTATTGGTCTAGGAACCAATTCCCAGGTTTGATTTTTCTTCATTTGAATAAGTTCTTCCATTGCTCTCATCCAATGCTCATCTTTACATGCTTCACTTACTATCGTAGGTTCAACTGTAGAAAGTAAACATAGATTTATTTTAGCAGCAACTCTGCTTCTTGTCAATACTCCTTTTCTCTTGTCTCCAATAATTTGTTATTTGAAATGATTCTTTTGCACATATTCAGCTATCTTTGTGGACACCACCGGAGCTTCTTTTTCTTTATTCTAATTTTCTTATTCTTCAACAACTTCTTCTACTTCTCTACAATTAGGTTCAACTAATACATATCCATCAACTTTAATTGAATTCTTCAATGCTTCATCAACCTTGACATTTGTGTTTTCTACAACCTTTGTTAGCCTTTTATTGAAAGATCTATAAGTTTTGCTTCTAATAGAGTATCCAAGGAAGATACCTTCATCACATCTTGCATCAAACTTTCTTAGATTATCTTCATCTCTTTTGATATAACATCTACTTCCAAATACTTTGAAGTACTTTACAGTAGGAATATTTCCACACCACAACTCATAGGGAGTCTTAGTGTTGTTAGCTTTTGCTTGAACTCAGTTAAACACATAAATAGCAGTGTGAATTGCTTCTCTCTAGTAAAGTTCCAATAGAATTGCCTTAGTGATCATTGATCTAGTAGCTTCTTGAATCATTTTGTTCTTTCTTTCAACAACTCCATTCTGTTGAGGAGCTCTAGGAGCAGAAAATTTCCTTTTTATTCCATGAACTTCACAAAACATGTTAAACTCATTGGAGGTGAATTCTCTACCTCTGTCAGAACTTAATCATTTTATTTTCATGTCCATTTCATTTTCAACCATATCTTTTAATGCTTTGAATTTTTCTAATGCATCAAATTTCTCTCTAAGAAAAGTAACCTATGTCATTCTAGAGTAATCATCAATCAAAAGCATAAAATACCTGTCACCCTGTAGACTTCTCACTCTTGTAGGACCACAAAGATCTATATGAATCAAATCTAGTAGTTTGGTAGTAGATTGTTCCTTTGACCTAAAGTTGTTTCTAGCTTGCTTTCCAAACTAACAATCCTTGCAAATAGCATTAACAGGGTTTGTGATTTTTGGTAAATCTCTCACAGCTTGTACTACACTAATTCTCACCATACTGTCAAAATTCATATGACACATCCTCCAGTTCCATAACCAACTGTCACTAATCTGAGACATAAAGCAATGTCCATCTACACCCTTAAGTTGATAAATATTTCCTTTAGACTTCTTTCCAGAAGCGATCATGGTTTTGAATCCTTTCCTTATTTCACATTTCTCATCCTTGAACACAAGATTATATCCTTTACTACACATCTATCCAACACTCAAAAGATTATGCCTTGAACCCTTAACATAGTAGACATCATCAATATTATGCTTGCCATCAAAACTGATTGAACCTATCCCACAAATCTTAGCACTAATATCATCTCCAAACTTAACTAAGCCTCCATCATATTTTTCAAGTTTAACAAACTAACTTTCGTCACCAGTCATGTCATTTGAATAGCCACTATCAATAACCCAGTAGTTCTTTTCTTATTTAGCATGAAGAGAAGAGACCATAGTACCTTCAAATTTCTCTAGAGTGCTTTCCTTCACATATCTTTTAGTATTATTAGAAGTAGATTCATCTTTTATAGCCAAGAACAAGCATTCATTATCATCAAAATATCCATAATTAGACTCATCATCAGAAATACCAACATCTTCATTTACATAATATGCTCTCTTGATCATCTTTCCTTTGTTTTATTTGCCTTCTCTATGTTTATTCTTCTCAACTCTTTTAGGATATCTTAAAGCATAATGACCTATTCCCCCACAACTAAAATATTCAAAAGGTAACTTACCTTGCTACTTATCAAAGCCCTTTTTCATTCTTATTACAAAGTTATCTTCCACTTCATCAAATTTTTCTTCATCTGGATCTTCAATTTTCATAGCCCTGAAAGTAGTTTCTATCTTTGATCCATTTCTCAAGCTAGGCTTTCTCATTTAAACTAAGGTTAGAGTACCCAACAACTAATCTTTAGTATAAATCTTCTAATCTACAAATTCCTTAATAGCAGATACCTTTTCACTATATATGCCAAGGAGAGTTCTGAGAATATTCTTTACTATCCTCAATTCATCCACTTGTGCACCAAGTCCTCGCATTCCACCTACCAACTCATCCACTCTGTACATAGTATTTAATGTTCTCATCTTCATTCATTCACAAGATCTTCAATTGTTCCTCCAAGTTCTGCAACTTTTCTTCTTTAACCTTTTCATCTCCTTCATAGATATTTTCCAATGTATCCCAAACCTCTTTAGTAGTCTTCAGATTCATAACTTTAACTAATTCAGAATGTGAAAGACTATTCTTTAGAAAAAAAAATTCCTTATTGTTTTCTTCATGCACCTTGATCTCATCAATAGCACTTGGACCATTAGCAAGAGTAGTGTATGGAGTCTTATAAGCCTTCTCAACATCATATCCATAATATTCCAGATATCCTTCCATCTTTGTCTTCTAGAAAGTGTAGTCGGTGCCATCAAACCTAGGGCACTTAATAACTATCTTGTTTGCCATCTTGGACCTTCCTTAAGCAGTTAAGCTCTTCCAAGGAACCAAGCTCTGATACCAATTGTTGAACAAGATAACTTTGAGGGGGAGTGAATTAGTTGTAGTGATTTTTAACCTTTAAAAACTTTATCTAGAAGTTAGATCAATAAGCATTCATAAAACCTTTACTCTATTAATGTGTTTAATCACTAAATGTAGAAACTAAAATTGAAAGTAATAAAACCATGCACACAATAACGCCAGATTTACGTGGAAAACCCAATGATGGAAAAACCACGGTGAGGATTAGATCACAATATAAAGAATTCCAAAATCCAATACAAAGGCTCACTGCCAAGATAGGACAACTGTCCAACAAGGGCTCACTACCACAGAATTATAAAAAAGATAAAAGAATATTGTCACAGAGAGAAAACTATCTCAAAGCAATAGGAAATCCACCAAAATTTTCTCACACTCTTGTAGTCTCACGTGAAATATGTCAAATGCCTTCAACTCACTGCCTTGGAGATCCTAACATGAAATTCAAACTGCTCTAGTCAAATTTGCATCTCACATACATATCTCACATCTAACTTTCATCTATCTTATCTTCATCAACATCTCAACTTGTACTTATACTATCTTCAACCTTGAAACCCATCCAAGGTCAGCCATACACCATTTGTATTTACAACAAATTAGGTTGGCACCAAAACATTCTACAGTGGAATTAGAATGAGGGCAACCCAAACACATACTTAATGAGGACCTAAATAAGTCCCAACATGCCTCAACATGCTTCCATGAACTTTGTGAGTAGTGTTTAACTTAAGGTTGACCAACACTAGTGCAAAACACATAAAACAATTAAGCACACACATCCTTAACTCAGTCCAATCTTTTTGGACAACAAATTTCACTTCAACACGACCTCATCAACTTACTCTCAGAACCGCAAGTCATGAAACCAAAATACAAAGAAATCCAGAGTAACTACATTTCTCCTGGACCACAGCCAGACACACCGAAATGCACAATTCACATACTGGTGAAGATATCTCACATTGTACAACAATCCAGTATAGAAACTACCAATAGCCATGAATAATACTTTAGGTCTATACAAGCATAGCAGCAATACAAAGCACATCTTGGAGCATACACTGAATACCTGTAGACCTTTATTACAATTTTCTCAATATCCTCAACATATGCAATCAATAACCAAATTCCATGACATAGTTTACATCAATGACAACAACAACTAGTTGACATCAATGACAACACCTTCATACTTGCAACAAATCCAACTTATGACAAAAAAACCATACTAGTAACATGTGAATCCAAATGACCTCAAAAATAACAAAACTAACTATTATATACTCATATGTGTTGTGTTTAGTTTCAATGAAGTTTGCTTCTTACTAAACCATGATACATTTCTTGAAGTTTAGCTAAAGCAACTCCTTGAGGTTCTCTTCCTATTTATTGCACTACTTATCCAATTAGAATATATATACCATCTCCAAAGTATCAAGAAAACCATCATTCATTGTTCCCTTCAAATATCTAGTCATATTTTTTGTTGTTTCCCAATGCTCATGCCTTGGCTCCTCAATGAATTGAGAACATATTCATTGTAAAAGATATATAGTTTGGTGTTGACCAAATACAATAAGAAACCTATCAACTACCTATACAACATGGAATCAATCACCTTTGAATTTAAAGATATTACACACTTCATACTAGTAATCAAAGTGTGTCCATTGGTCTACAATCCTCCATCCTAAATCACTTCAATTTCTCAACTGCATACTTATCCTTCCCAAGGAAAATTTCTCTTGTTCTCTGGTAAACCTCTTGTTGGTACTCCATTTTGTCCTACTCTACAATTTTTACATGCTCCTTGCCTTTTATTTTTCTCCATTTCATTTCCCATCATTTATAATTGATATAAGAAAACCTAAATGGGTATGATTAGGATGTGTCTTTAGTCATTGTTTTCATTCCTTTCTTCAAGCCTAAGTACCCAAGTTCAAAAATATTATAATTGACTAAGTTTGTGGGTTATATGAGGTTTTCATTTTAAAATTTTCCAAAATGGGTATCTCTAGTTTCAATATGAGGGAATTTGGGAAATAATTGGCTAAGTTATGCTCATGCGGGGTTTTAATTTACAATCGACCTTTTGCAGTTTTTTGGTTGCAACTGACTCTTGTGGATGTTTTTTACCAAAATGGTCCAATATTTTTAACTAGTTCCAAGGTATGGTTAAAAAGTGGGTCAAGCTTCCACAAAGGCCAAGAGAGACAATGGTAGAAATGATTAAGCCTAGGCACAAGGTTCAGTTGAAAGTGGACATCCACAAAGTTTAGTACGACCTTGGAACTCCACTAAAGGTTAAATCAAGCTAAGGTTTGGGTTTTACAAAAAAGGGTAAGTGCACCAACTCATTGTTTATGGGTGCAATTCAATTGTTGATCAAGTCCCTATAGGGCCTGATGGTGATCAACTCCCTAAAATTTTCACTTGGAGGTTACATTTTTGCATTATTTTGATGGAGGTTGAACTTCTACAAAAGGCCAAAAGTGAAAGACAAAGATGAACCCAGAAAGACCTCTAAGAACCAGTATGCACCTTCAATATCTTATGTTTCTTTTATGCCAAATTTTAAATACTTGTCTTTTGATGAAAAGGAGATCCTAGGTCCTATACATAGAACACTAGGATTGGATCCTTTCTCAAAAGAACATTAGAATGAAAATCAAGGTGATTAGATTGAATTTCAACTATAAAAATGAGTCAATCATACCTATTCTACATCTTTTAGAGCCTTGGAAATTCTGACACTAGATCTGGACTGAGGACACTGTGCACCTGTGATATAAATTTCAATTGAATTTTTGAGGATATTTCCTCTATGGGCACCACTGTACTACAAGGCCTTTTTCAGATCTATTTTCACAGTCCTCGAGAGCTGGATCAAAGCTTTTTATTTTTGTTTACAAACTTTTTGAATCACTGTTGGATAACTCTATAGGTGAGTTTTTGCCAATTATCAAGGTGTAGGGTTTTGAATGTAACAACAAATAATTGACCTTCAATCTTCTTCAGACCTAGAACCTGCACATTCAAAGAGAGAAGAAAGGTTGTGTAAATAATGATTTTGGTTTACCCCTCACAATGCTTTGCTCCTCCTAAGGTTTTTCACCTAAAAGGAGAAAGGGGATTGGATGGGGGACCAAAATGCAAGATTTTACACTCAAGACTAATGTTAATGAGATGTATTATGCCTAATTAAGATATCCTAATGCTCTAATCTGAAATTGAAGTAATCTAATGATGCAAAACTATAAAAATGTAAAGTGTTGGAAAACACATTATGATATGCAAACATGTGATTTATGACCTAGAAATGCAAACAAAACTAAAAATGGATGGCATGAAGATCTGATATCCTAATAAAATTGATGCAAAAGTCAACTAGGACACTTATGCCAGTCTGAGCGACTTAGTCCTAAATTTGGAAAAACTGCCTAAAAACTAGTTTTTGTCAAATGGGTGCTCAGCTTTGTAAAAATCATTTAAAATCATGTCTAGTGGGACTAAGTCACCCAATATGGCGACTTAGTCCACTTCTGAATCTCTAAAAATTTGGAAGTGGAAACGAATGCTCTAGGTCTACACTTTGGTTTCCTACAGGCGTCCGCTTTTGAAACTCTGATTTCTTAACTTGAAAATGAGTTTTTGTTAATATTTGGACTTTTTGAATGAAGAGAAGACTTGAGCAACCTTGAAACTTGATATCCAATGATTTCCAAGCTTCCAAGAGTCTTAAATATACAAACACACAAGAAGAGAAGAAGAAATGTTGAATGTTAGGGCATGGGGGTTTGCCTTAGTCAAACCCCTTTTAGGTAATTAAACCAAAATGGAGAAACAAAGTAATGAAGTATGAAACAATGGAGTTAATACCTTTCCATGGTGTTTGATCTTGATTTTTTGTAGCAATAGTTGAATTTTTTTCCCTTGAATGTCTTAAGAAGCTATCTTGATGTCTTGCAATGACAAAACCCTAGTTTGCTTGACTTGAGAACATGATGAGTGATGAATGAATGATAAGAGATGTGTGAATGAGTTAGGAGATTGTTGGGGAGATGTAAAATGAGGATAAAAACACATATTTATACACATGTGTGCCTTAGTAACCCAATAATACCTCATCACAAGCTGACCTTAGGTCTTAAAGAATAAAAACTTGAAAGAAATTTGAATTAATTTTTATTTTTGTGCCACATGGGACTAATTCGCCCAAGATGGTGACTTATTCCACTTGGGAAATTTTGAGTGGATGTCAGAGATTAAGATGTATTAAATGTTGTTTATTGGATTCTTCTTCAATAAGACAATTAAGGCATGTAAGTGCATAAAGGGGCCATTTAAAGCATAAGAAAGGTGTAAGTATTGATGACAAGCCTAGGAAAGTGTGAAAGTTTGTTACAAGACTTTACAACACTTTGAAATAGGTCTTGGTAAGGTTATTTAGGTGAATTATAACATTATAGTCTTAGAAAAGCATGAAGATGTGTTACAACACCTTACAACACCTTTACAAGACATCAATAAATACATTTTATTCAATTTGAAAGGGTTCAAGACCTAGTGTGGATGTGTAAAACACCTCACAACATCAAATCAAGGCCTCATTAAGTCCAATTTGTCATTAATTATTCCCATATCAAGCAAAGTATACACTTTTTGGAAACACATTAAGCCCCCACTTTAGTGAGAGGATGAACTTGCATCAAACTCTCGCTAAAGTAGCCATTCAAGCGAAGTCCAATTGTACCAATGTAGATGACAAAGGAGGTTGCACAAGCCCCCAGGATCCAAGATCCTAAGTCAAGCCAACATAAGTATGAAAGGTCACATGTAAGGTGAATGATTTGTAGCAAGACAAGATTCATGATCATACAATGGCAAGAACTAGAAGGAAATGAAAATGGGGTGGATCAAGCTTTGATAATCTTTCCAAAACGTTGTGGATTAGATCTAGGCTTGTTTGTTTTGGAAAGAAAATGCATGCTCACTCTAGGGTGATGAAACTCTTGGCTATCCATTGGGTGAGAAATCCCAAAAGTATACTCACTCTAGGGCCACAAAACTATTGGTCATCCACGGGGTGAGAAATCCCAAAAGGTGAGAAACATACGCTAGTTGGTATGCACTCACAAACACATAGGTGGCTATGGGGAAAGTCGTGTCACTGAATGGGCTTCCCGCTCAACCATATCAAATTTATACCACCTGATAACTTTAATAAGGTGCCACAAAAATGATCTTCGAGCTCTATGAAGTAAGAAAAACTTTGTATGCTTGACACTCATAGACATTGTTAATGCAAAATAGTGTTAAGGATTGTTCAAAAGGATTTTTCTTTATTCGTGCAATGTCTCATCTTAGGGAATATCATGCTCAATATCTCCAATAGAGGATAAGTCAAAAGAAGAATCATGCTTTTGGAGGGAATCAAGCCCAATGACTCCACCAAAGAGAGGACACATCACAAGAAGAAAGAAATTACACAATGAAATTTGAGTGATGATGTATGACCCCACTTTAAAGCGGTTCCGAACACCAGTACTGAGAGCAACTTCTTTAAAGTAGAAGGAGAACATGAGAGCTTATGTGGAAATCCCTATGCCAAGTCATATGTTTCCAATAAGCTACGTCATGAAAAAGGGAGTATGTCACATGTGAGCCAACTTAAGGCACCTCGTCCACTTCCCAAGCTTGCTCTTGTATTTTCATGAAAGGTTAACGACTAGCCAAAGGAGGTGACAATAAGTGACATTCGAGGACAAGGCATAATAAACCCCTTGGCCCCACTAAGTGTAGGACAAAGGTGAGCCGAAATGATTGATGAAATGTAGGCTAGAGTGAAAATCGGTATCAATTAGAGGAAGTAGGTTCCCCCACAGAGGGAAGCATACCAAACTCCTAAAAATGTTGGATTCTATGACTCAAAGCTTTACATTCATTAGTGGGGTGACCATGAACTCTATGATATGCACAGAATGAAGTCTTGGAATAGCATTTCTTATGAGTTTTGGGAGGGAGGGTGATCAAGTGATCTTGGAGGAGTCTCGACAAGACGCCCTCTTAATTAATGGTAGAAGGTGGTCTTGTGGTGGGCGTCAAAGATACATCTTGCTTAGTAGTAGAGGTCATACTAATGCAAGGTTCTTGAGATTGCGAGATTTTATTCTCTCCATTATAGGAGGGTAGAAAATCTAATGTATTCAAATCATGAACATTTTGTGAGATGACATTGACATTAAGTGAAGATGAATTTGTTTGTTTTATGTTTTGTAAAGGATGATGTTTAAGACCACTAGTGTCTATCAGTTCAGGATGCTCTACAGTTAAGGTTGGCTTAGAATAATGTTGTGTGAGAGTGTTGATGTTGAGGAAAGGCTTGGCAATTTCTATCACAGGAAAATAGCCAAGACCATGAGTTGTTTGTTGTGTGATAGGGTTTATAGGGTTTCAAATACCTTGTTCGTTAGCACCACATCCTTGTCCATTGTAGCCAAGTTGTTTCATAATTTCATAACCTCTTCCATAAAGCTTTTTCATTGCTTTTGGATCGGGTGGTTGTTCGTGATTAAGCTCATCAAAGTTTGTTGTGTAGTTTGCTTCTTTGTATAAAGTGGTTGAGGTGGATGCTATTGAAGGATCATCCATGAGTGGTGGTGTGAATTCTAAGGAACCCCAATCATCATCTAATAGCTTCATGATTTGTTCAATATGTTTTTGTTTTTTGGTTTGTTGGACGGGTTCCACTTTCGTAGTTGGTGTTAATGTATTTAAATGATGTGCATTGTTTTTCTCAATGTGCAAATGACTATTTGGATCAAGGTCAGCTTCAAGTGCGTACACTTTTTTTTTGTGAATGTATTTCATTTTGTGATGAACAGTGGAAGGCACTACATTCATTTCATGAATCCATGGTCTTCCTAGAAGAAGGTTATATGAAAGGTCATGAGGCATAACTTGAATTAGTGTGTTCGATGTGACTTCTCCAACTGTAATAGGGAAAGTGATCACACCAAGTGGTGTCTTTTCAACATTGTCAAAGCCCTTAATAGATAAAGATTTAGGTTGAATTTTTTATTTATCCACAAGAAGCCTATCCAAAAGGTTTACGCTACACACATTAAGGGCTAAGACATTGTCAATAAGGATTTGCTTTATCCCTATCTTATTGTATCGATCAATGATCATGAAAGCTTCATTTTGTTTTTGCACTTCCATAGGAGGGAGTTCACTTTGGTGGAAAACAATGTCAGCATTTGTTCCTTGGATCATGGTTTCTATGTTAGTTGGTTGCACATTAGAAGGGACAAGAACTTTTTGTAATGTTGTTTGGATCATGTTGTGATAGTGAGGGGAAGCTTGAATAATATCCCATAATGATATCTTAGTAGGAGTATTCTTAAGTTGCTTGACAAGATCATATTCCTTCTGACCTGGCAAGAAAGGGTTTGGTTGGATAGGATTAGGCAATGGTAAGGGTGTTGGTGTGGGTTGTTGTGGTTGCAGATTATTTCAAGTGTTATATGTATGAGCAACGGTATTATAACTCAGTTGCTGCGATACATTAGTTTGAGGAGGGTAAATGATAAGTTCAGGTTTGTGTGGTGTTTGTTTGTGTGAATGGGGATTAAGGATGAGTTGAGGTTGAATAATATTAACATCTCTTGGAAAATGAGAATCTAACTTAGGCTCTTCATCTCTTTTCAAGGGTATAATATTATTATCAATGTTATCATAGCAGGTTGTATGATGGTATTCTCCCTAGAAGGAAAGTGTTTAGGAGAACAACAAAACTCATGTTCTTTACAATTAATGCTTGGTTCATCCAAACTAACTTCATCACAGCTAAGGGAATTATTAATGGTTGAATGTGTTTGATGATTGATAGTGGGGAGAGGAGAAGAAGACTCTATTTGATTGTCAGTTGTTTCTAAGGTCTCATTCTCTTGTGCCATGTTATCTACCCTACTAGGAGAGCTTGTAATATGTTCATCCATGTGTAAGGTTTGTAAATTAGCTTCATCACAAATGGGGGAGGCATCAAGAGAAGGACCAATATGGTTGTCAAATAGATTATCCCAAATGGCGGGAGCATTAGGGAAGGGAGGGTCAATATTCTCATGATGCTTAATAAGGATGTCTTCTAACACCAACCTATCCTCTTTACATTGAGGAGGGATATTAAGAGATGGACAAATTTGATTATCACGGTTATTGAAACTAGGTTAAGGTGATATTTAGAAATGCGTCTATGATCTCAGGCTCTTGTTGTCTAACATCTTCCAAAGGGGAATAAGGAGATAGACAATCACGACTTTCAAGGCTTGTAACTTCCTTCACCAAGATACCTTCATCACTAATAGGAGAGGTATCAGGAGAAGAACAAGTATGTGTGTTATGATTGTTTATACTTCCATTCGCACCAATGGGTAATGTAGGAGTTTGGTCACAGCTATGTTCCTCATAGTTGTAATCAAAATAAAACTCATAAGAGGGGATATCATGCTTATAAAATCCATGTTTAATAAAATCAAAGACACATCTTGTGCAAAAGAACATGCTATGCAAGAGTAAATAAAGTGCAATGCTATTTTTAGATGTAAAACAAAGTTGTTGAGTATGTTATGCAATAGGCTAAAAAATGGAATGTTGGAAATGAAAATGTGAAATGATACAATGCATGAAATGAGCTATTATAAGCTAGATCTAATGAAATTCATGTTATAGAAACTCAACCAATTGATATAGATAGATAATGGCACCAAACAGAAGCTAAAAAATAGGGTTTTCAACTCTGTAAAAAGGTTGTTTCAGGGGTGAACAGGGACTAATTCGCCCAAGGTGGCAACTTAGTCCTAGTAGGGATTTTTTTGAGATTTTTTAATTTTTTTTGAGACTTTAATGGTCTTTGTACTATACAATGTAGACCTAAGATGTAAATGTAAAATTTTAGAGATTTGCAATGCAAAAATACAAGCTAGTTAAGCTTTTCCCTAATGCAATTTGAAACCCTAGGATGCACTTTAACTAATGCAAGATGTCATGCAAATGAATCCTAGGATGCACTTGAAAATTAGAAAGGAACAATGTTCAAAAGATGCAGGTTCACCAAAATGTAAATGATGATTTTGGTTTACCCCTCACAATGCTTTGCTCCTCCTAGGGTTTTTCACCTAAAAGGAGAAAGGGGATTGGATGGGGGACCAAAATGCAAGGGTTTACACTCAATACTAATGTTAATGAGATGTATTATGGCTAATTAAGATGTCTTAATTCTCTGATATGAAATTTAAGTAATCTAATGATGAAAAACTATGAAAATGTAAAGTGTTGGAAAACACATTGTGATATGCAAACATGTGATTTATGACCTAGAAATGCAAACAAAACTAAATAAACAATTATGAAACAGAATGTGTGCACCTGGAGACTAAAAATGGATGGAATGAAGGTCTGATATTCTGATAAAACTTATGCATAAGTCAACTAGGACACTTATGTCGGTCTGAGCGACTTAGTCCTAGATCTGGAAAAAATTGCCCAGAAACTAGTTTCTACCAAATAGGTGCTCAGATTTGTAAAATTACTGAAAATTAGGTCTAGTGGGACTAAGTGGCCCAATATGGTGACTTAGTCAACTTCTGAATCTCTAAAAATTTGGAATTGGAAACGGATACTCTAGGTCTACACTTCGGTTTCCTATAGGTGTCCACTTCTGAAACTCTAATTTTTGAGCCTGAAAATGAATTTATGTTGATATTTGGTTGAGTGAAGAGAAGACTTGAGAAACCTTGCAACTTGATTTCCAATGATTTCCAAGTTTCCAAGAGTCCTAAATCTACAAACATGCAAGAAGAGAAGAAGAAATGTTGAATGTTAGGGCATGGGGGTTTGCCTTGGTTAAACCCCTTTTAGGTAATTAATCCAAAATGGAGAAACAAAGTAATGAAGTATGAAACAATGGAGTTACTACTTTTCCATGGTGTTTGATCTTGAGTTTCTACAGCAATAGTTGAAGAATCTACTCTTGAATGTCTTAGGAAGCTATCTTGATGTCTTGTAATGATAAAACCCTAGTTTGCTTTACTTGAGAACATGACGAGTGATGAATGAATGATAAGAGATGTGTGAATGAGTTAGAATACTTTTGGGGAGATGTAAAATGAGGAGAAAAACACATATTTATACACACTTGTGCCTTAGTAACCCGATGATACCTCATCACAGGCCGACCTTAGGTCTTAAAGAATAAAAACCCGAAAGAAATTTGAATTAATTTTGATTTTTGTGCCACATGGGACTAAGTCGCCCAAGGTGGCGACTTAGTCCACTTGGGAAATTTTGAGTGGATGTCAGAGATTAAGATGTATTAAATGTTGTTTGTCGGTTCTTCTTCAACAAGACACTTAATTAAGGCATGTAAGTGCATAAAAGGGCCATTTAAAGCATAAGAAAGGTGTAAGTATTGATGACAAGCCTAGGAAAATGTGAAAGTTTGTTACAAGACTTTACCAAAATTTGAAATAGGTCTTGGTAAGGTTATTTAGGTGAATTATAACATTATGGTCTTAGAAAAGCATGAAGATGTGTTACAACACTTTACAACACCTTTACAAGTTATCAATAAATGCATTTTATTCAATTTGCAAGGGTTTAAGACCTAGTTTGGATGTGTAAAACACCTCACAACATCAAATCAAGGCCTCATTAAGTCCAATTTGTCATTAATTATTCCCATATCAAGCAAAGTATACACTTTTTGGCAACACAGGTTGTGCCATTTAGGGGCTTGCCTTGGCCAAACCTTGTGTTAGTGTTTCCACTTCCGCATTGGCAATTCCAATGATAAAATGGATAAATGATAGGAAGGAATGATGAAATCACAAAGTGCTACAACTCATCACCCTTCAATGGCTTCCTTGAAGGACTGAATTCATGTGCACATCACCTCAAGGTCTTGGATCTTTCTTGCTTGATTTGTTTGAATGCTAAATTGAGACCTTCAACAAGGGTTAGCCTTCACAAAATAATGATAGCATGAACACACATGAACTCACATACACTTTGACATGATTCTTGGATCCTAAATTTTTGCAATGAATCCTCTAATGGTTGCTCTCGACTTGTTAAATAATGTTCTTGGTGATCATTCTTGCTCTTGATGTTCACCTCTTTTCACTTGATGATTTCACTTAATGTTCAAATGATGCAATAACTAGGTATTTATATGTTATTATTCTAATCTCCTGAAAATTAAATCTCGATGGCTGACTTTAGATATTTGAATTTCAAATAATAAAATTCCAACACTAACATATTTGAATTTGGAGCCAAAATAGGGGGACATAAGCACCCTAGGCGTCAATATCCCAACCTTATTTTGAGGAGTTTAAAGAGTTGGGGCAAAGTATTAAATGTGAACATTTGTTTTATGCTTGCAAACTAGTAGAAAATATTTTAAATTGGGCTACATAATGCATAATTTAGGAAAGTAGGTGTTCAATTAGGTCCATCCACTTAGGGGGAAGCAAAACATAGTGTGAAATTGTCATGGGTGATAATTTATGATGCTACATTTAGCCCCAACTTTAGTGAGAGCATGAACTTACGCTCAAACTCACACTACAGTAGAGAAATATATGTCAAGAGGGGTCCAATTGTACAAATGTTGAAGAGATAGGATGACAAAGGATTAGTGGGGGAGTGCACAAGCCCCTAGGATACAAGATCCCATGGAAAGACACCATAAGCACAAAGGAATGCACATGTATGATATGCAACAAGATAACATACATAAAAATACATGTCAAAAGACACAAAGTTGTACATGATAAAAACACATGGCATAATGGAACATAAAGATGATGACGAAATGAAAACAACCACGATGTAAACACAAAGAAGACACATGGGTGAAATCATAATACCGTGTCTCACTTTTGCCCAAGATGGACATTTATATAAATATTTTTAACTGAATCTCATCTTCTAAGACCTATAGCAGCTAAACCATTAAGAATTTGAAGATGATGCAAACTAGGGATTTGTGGCAATTCGTATGTAGATTCTAAATATTTTTTAAAAAAATTACAAAATAAATCATGAATCTTTCAACATCTCCTTTAATAAACATTTTTAAATAGAAAATGACATTTTTAGAAAGAAATGTTTGTCATCCAACATAACTTTTTCTCTATAAAGGATAAAATTCTAATTTTTGAAACATAGATTATAAACATCAATATAGAGGAAAAGCATATTTTGAATTTTTTTTACAATAGTTTATATTTTTCCGCCTCTGCAAAATGAAGAGCTTGATGTTCAGAGAAAAACCTATGTTCAGCAAAATTTAAAAATTGAATACATGATAAAATGAAAACATATAAAAACTATACTTGTTGGAAAGCTTGTTTCGAGGGCTACAATCTTGCAAATATATAATTTCTAAATGATGTTATTTAATCCTCAAAAGGTAAAGAAAAAGTGTTTTTTTCCTAGTATTTTGATAGGTGCAAAGGAGACTCCATTGTGGGTATGATTTAATACTAGAGGGGTTACATCCAAGGGGGTTTGATCTAAGGGGGTATTATCTATACCTCTTTAATTAAAACCCTTTAGATAGAACCTCTCAAGGCTTAAATCATTAGTTTTTTTCTAAAAAAAGTGATTTCAGGCAAAAATCAACATGTCCCAAAAGTGAGACACACTATTGTGGCAACACCCACATAAAAAAAAACAACAAACACAAGGTTAGTACTAAAAAGGGTTCGAGTCAATAAGGCAAAGAGACCTTTGTCTTAAATTGTCTCAAATACCAAATGTCATCCATAAAATAAGTAAATACTCCCATGAGGACTAGCAAGTTGTGTTATGCTAAATCACTCATGAAACACACAACTCCATTGGAAAGAAAGGTGTGTTATGCTAGGTGGCCATGTTAAATGGGTTGTTCAAGTTTAATGTCTCAGGGGATGAACAAAACTCACCTCAGGGGGTGCACAAGGTTTAACGTCTCAGGGGACAAACAAAACTAACCTTAAGGGGTGCACAAATTTTAACATCTCATGGGACAAATTAATAACCATGCCTCAAGAGGCATTACAAACAACACTGCTGCCAAAGGGGGTATGTCAATAGGTCAAATATCACAAGACAAAATGGATAAAAGAGGTGAAGAGGGGATCCTTGAAAAGAATGCACACCTTTGAAAACTAGTTATCCTTACCCCCCAAGTGTAGAGACAAGGACAACCACACCAAGGACTATCATGTTGTTGCCATGAAAAATATGGTTTTACTTAAGATTACACCACCATGAATGGCAATGGCAATGAGAAAAACACATAAAGCTACAAATACCACATCATTATGAGCAACACAATAGGATGGAGATATTTATTGATTAGAGGAATTAGGTGCATCAAAACATGGAAGAGTACAACAATCCTTAAATTGGTGTATTTTATTATTCAATGCCTGACATTCATTGGTAGAATGACCATGCACTTGATGATATGCACAAAATGAGTTTTTGTTGTAAAAATTATTTCATGTTCTTGGAGGGAGAGTAATCAAGTGGGCTTTGAGAAGACTCGACAAGATATTCTCTTGATCAATAATAGGGGACATTTATTTCCCTTGTGAAGAAAATATTTTTTTCTACCACAAGATGTCATACATACAGTAGATGATAAAGCATTAGATGAAGATGGGGAGAAATTTTGGAAACCTAGACCCTGCTCGGAAAAGTATAGTATAGAATTTACTTGATTCCTATTTTGTTTCATGTTTTCATTACATTTGTGTTTAGAAAGAATTTTGTATCCAAGACCATAAGATGCTTCCAACTCAGATGAAGATATTTTATCTACATGCTTCTAAGAAAAAATGGCTTCTTCCTGAGCACACAAATCCTTTTTAATTTTTTTAAAGTTACCCATCTTCCTCTCATGCAAGATGGGAGTTGAAGATCCCCCATCCCCACCATGTGGGGATTTTTTTGATGCAAAACCAAGTTGAGCAAATGAAACACAAAACTATTTTGGTTTAGATTGTGAGATATTGTACTCTCTCATAAATGAGGGTGTAAAATCTAATGAACCTCAATCATCCCCAAAACATGTGTTTGAAGATGAATTGCTAGCATGATCATTACTTGTACTTGAGTCTTTAGACTTTGATGGCGATATTTTATACTCCCCTTTGAAACAAGGTGCAAAATCTAACGACCCCCAATCATCATCTAAGATTTTTGTTGTAGGTGAAAGACAATTAGGATTATCATTAACTTGTATAGGTTCTACCTTTGAAGATGGAATCAAAGTATTAAGAGAGTTGGAAGTGTTATGATCATGTTGAGTTTGTGAATTATGGCTAAGGGGTTTTTTGTAGCTAAGTTTGACAATGTTCGGGACAAAATATAATTTTATGTGACAATTTTTTTAGCTGGGAGGACAAATATTTGTTGATGATTAAGCCTTGGCATTCAGATTTCAACCCTGCTTCTGAAACTTTCAACAAGATCACGATTTGGGTGCGGTTGCCTAATCTGCCCCTCCACCTTTGGACTGACCCTCTTCTGGAGGAAGTGGGTGATGCCTTAGGCAATTTTCTATTGGTGGATGATGAATCATCTGACATTTTTCATTCCACCTTTGCTCGCATATTGGTTGAAATAGATGTTTCAAAAGGGTTGCTTGCTGAGGTTTTACTTAAATCATCTAAGGGTTCTTGGGTTCAAGCTTTGGATTATGAAGGGATTCCCTTCCGATGTAGAAGATGTTTTAAAACAGGTCATGTTGTTGCACAATGCAGATTCGAGAAAAAAGCTATGATGGCTACATGGTGGAAAGGAGCTTCTCAACAACATTATACAATTGAGAAGAAATCTGAACAACACAGGAGTTTTTCTGAGATTGTTGCTACGGATTCTTAGGGTCTTGGGGCATCCCCTTCGGATGTCTCAAATGGTTGGGTTGCTAAGGCTTCCCCTATTGAGGGAGAGATTGGATCTCAGGCTGCCATTTCTAGTGAAAGTGTTATGGCGACCAGTTCTGGTGGATCTTCAGATAAGTCTATGTTTGCACGAAGGAATAGTAACGAAAGCTCCAAGACTATGGCTGCAGGTATTCATCTTCAGGAAAATTGTGGGTTGGCCTGGCATGATATGGCAACGGGTGTGGAAGAAGGCTGGACTATGGTTAAGGGAAAGAAAAAATCCTCTAGGCCTTATTTTGACATGACTCTCTGTTCCCACAAGAGTAGTTCTAAATGTAAATCTTGACGGGTCTTGTTTGGGGGCTGGTTTTTGGCTGGCTACAGGTTGTTCTTTCTACAGCCTTGTTCTTGGTTGTAAAGGGTTTTGGGTCCCTTCAAAACCTATTTTTACTTGAATCAAAAACTATGTGTTTCTTGTTATTATATTCACATTGTATCTCATGGTGAAGAGTAGACGAGACTCCCTTCATGGAATGAATCCATAGTCTACCTAGGAGAATATTGTATGAAATAGGTCCTCGCATGATATGTACAGGGGTAGGTAAAACCACAATGCCAACCTCAATGGGTAGTGTGATCATTCCTAATGATTACTTATTAACATTATCAAATCCATGAATATTAACATCATTGGGTTCTATGAGATTCTTGTCCAGGCCAATTTTATCTAGGAGGTCAATACTATAAATATTAAGACCCACTCCATTGTGTATGAGAGTATGTGCAACTCTAGTTTCATTAATGATAACTTTTATCATTAAGGCCTCATGTTTATTTTGGATCTCGAGTGAGGGTAACTCATGTTGAGGGAATGTAATATCCAAATTTGTCACTTGCATACAATCAAATAGGGTGGCTACATCATTTGATCTAATAAAAGATTGGACATCAGTCTTCTACAAAACCTCTTGGAGCATCCTATTGTATGTAAGTGATGTTTGAATCAAATCCCAAAGGGAGATATTTTTTGGAGTAGTTGCTCAACAAGATCATACTCTTTACCACTACATTGAGGAATGTTATATGTGTGAGCAATGGTGTGATAACTTGGTTGTTGTGACACATGCTCACTAGTAATTTTCCTTGCAAAGTTTAAGATATTTCCAGAGGGTTTATGAGGTCCTATAATGAGAGGTGACTTAGGAGGTCCACTAATTAAAGGAGATCCAATTGTCAGTTGTGTGTTCATAACATCATCTGAGTTATCTACTTGTTGATGACCTTTTTTTAAGGGAGGATCTAATGTCAACTTAGCATCTTCATCTATGTCATACCTCTTACTACCTTTTGAAATAAATGTATCAACGATGTTATCCTCATGTGCCACAATATCCTCCCAAGAAGGGGGGGTATTGGGAGAGAAACAAACAAGATTCTCATGACAGTCAATGATTGGATCCTCTAACACTGTGATACCTTCTTCACAAGTGGGTGAGGTATTAGGAGAAGAATAACTATGATTGTCATGATGGTCCATGATTGCATCCTCTTGCACCAAATTGTTCTCACAAGTAAGGAAGATGTTAGTAGGTGAATGAAGATTTGGCAAAGTGATATTAAGAAATGTGTCAATGATTTTATTTTCTTATGTTATGATACTCTCTCAACTAGGAGTGATGTTATGAGAATAACTACTATGATTACCATGAGTATCAATGATTGCATTTGTTGGAATGTTAGAAGACTTTGTGGATGATAAAGGTGAAATGAAGTCCCCAAGGGAATCATCTAACATGTCAAAGTCATCGCAACTAAAGGGCTTGGTAAATATACAATGTGCTTATGGAAAGAGATCTAACATGATTTTCTCTAAGATTAATTACTAAATTTCAATTAAATTTTAGGTTTACGTGTGTTAAGGCAACCTAGGAATGAAAACATACTTATAAACCTGTTACAGACACAAATCTATAAATCAAACTCTAAATTTGCAAACTGACAACAGGTATATTTCTGCACCTAAAATTTTAGACAAATTTGGTAGGAAAGAGGCACCTAGGGCACCTATGTCCCAATTAGGGTTTGCCTAAGACTTTAGTTTTAGAGGCATAGGTTATATGAAAGGTTGACTATGTGATGTAGTCTATAGACCCTAGTTTTGAATTGAATTCATTTTTGTTTTATGAGTTTCCAAATTTTGTAATGTAATATAACAACCTAGGGTTTCCAAATTTTGTAAAAATAAAATGCAATTTATCCCAATTATGCAAGGTTTTAGAAAATACATGCAATGCACCTATAGGTTTGATAATTTCTAGTACTGAAATACAATAATTATTTCACAAATGCACACAAAATAAAGAAAAATGACATATTTTCTTTTCAAATGCAAGAACACTTTTTTGCAAACAAAAGACTATTTTTTTGAAATTTTAACAAAATGTAATATATTTCAGATGTAAATGATACTAACAAATCTAAAATTTATGAATGAATTTTGAAACTAACCCTATAATGCAATATTGTATGTAATTTTTTGAATTTTTATGCTTTTCATAATGCAAAAATTAAACCCAAAATGAGAAATGCAAAGAAATGGAAAGAAAAACCCAGATCTAGGATGAATTATTGCATATTTCAAAAAAAATATTGTGTAAAAATGTTGAATGTTTTGATGAAAAAGGGATCCTAGGTCTAATGCATAGAGCACTAGGATCAATTCATTTTTCAAGAGAACATTAAATGTAAATCAAGGTGATTAGATTGAATTTCAACTATAAAAGTGAGTCAATCAAACTTGGATTTGCATCTTTTAGAGCCTTGGAAATTGATTAGAGCTGAATTATTTTTATCCACTTAGTTAAACTATATGTCCTAATCTAAAAACACAAGTTTTTGAAAATTGGGAAATTGTAACAGAAACCTCGACACCAAATCTGGACTGAGAAGGACACTGTGCACCTATGATATAAAATTCAACTAATTTTTTTAGGACATTTCCTTTGGGGATGCCACTGTCCTAGTAGGCCTTTTTCGGATCTATTTTCACAGTCCTCGAGAGTTGGATCAAAGCTTTTGATTTCCATTTGCAAATTTTTCAGATCACTATTAGATAAATTTGTAGGTGAGTTTTTTGTGACTTGTCAAGGTGTAGGGTTTCAAATGCAACAACAAATAATTGACCTTCAATCTTCCTTTGATCTTCTTCAGACCTGAAACCTCCACATTCAAAGAGAGAAGAAAGGTTGTACCATTTAGGGGCTTTCCTTGGTCAAACCCCATGTTAGTTTTTCCACTTCCACAATGGAAATGCTAATGATAAAATGGATAAATGATAGGAAGGAATGATGAAATCACAAAGTGTTGCAACTCATTACCCTTCAATGGCTTCCTTGAAGGACTGAATTCATGCACATCACCTCTTTTTCCTTAAAATAACATTAGAGAGTCCCTACATGAAGCACTATTCATAGTGTTGTACACCTTCAAAAAATTGGCCCAAAATCTCCCTAGTCTAGATTTGACATGCTTTGTATGGATCCAAGGGTTTTGACATATTTCGAATGCAACTGTAAGGTCCATTTTGCTCTAGGGTGCTTGATATCAACATCATAGCTAAGATACTCAAAAAATTGAAAAAAAAGGATCAATAATTTTGATACCATGTTAGAGATAGTTATTTTTGCACTATTTCTTCTACAAGAGAGAAAAACATAAAATTAGAATAAAGATGCAATGAAATGCAATTCATGAGCATTAATTACCAAATATGTAATTACAATAATAAATGCATCCATATAAAGTGAAATATAAAAAAAATTAAACTTATCCTAAGTGATAAGATGAACAACTAATAAAATAAAAACAAATTTATAGATAATGACTCCTTAATTAACTTATGATAACGTGAATATAGTTTCACACCAACATCAAATATTCATTTCTATAACTATGAATATCCAATTTATAGAAAGGGGTTACTACTAGTTTTTGAATTTAATGGTTAGATTAGCAATTTATACAAATTCAATTTAGGGTTAATAACACAAGTTTAGTATTAATTTTAGTGCTTATTTTAGCTTTCCCCTATCATTTGACAACTCAAAAAATATAAAAAATGAAAAAATACAAATTTGTAGTATAATAACAAGTGATTTTGCTAGCCTATTTGGTATAGAGTACTTTGATGCATGCCTAGTTTAATTCATTGGAGTGATAGGGAACTAATATATTATCAAAGGAAGAAAAGGAGAGAGGAAACTATGGGTGACTAGGATAAGGGAGAAGAAACCAAATTCCAAGAGATTGTCAACTAGAGTAATTGGGTGTTAATTAGGGAGATGAGAGAATCCATGTCAAAAATATCCCATGTCTTGAGGGAAATGAATTAATACTTGAGTGCTTCTAGACCACACCATAATGTTGGCTAAGGTAGTAATTTAGATAATGGTAGGGTTATCCAAGTTCATACAGAGAAGATTCTCTAGAGGAGGGACAACAATTTCAACCTTGCATAGAAAATGACATGGCTAGGTATCATGAAGAGTATAATTCTCTTAGCTACGAAATCCATTATTATTTAACCTTTAAAAAATACTATAATACGAGAACAATTGATGAACCTAGAAATGGTAGGAAATATCACCAAGAGAAAACCCAATGAGACATACAACATGGTGTGAGTAAGATTACCTTACCTTCATTTGACAAGACAAACAAATGCTTCGCTAGGACATGGTTGCAAAAGTTGGATACCAATTTTTGATTAAATCCCATGTATGAAGAGGAGACCATTAAATTCACTATCCTCAACTTGGAAGGTGTGACACATGATAAATACCATTATGGTTTGATCACCCAAGGAAAACTCCATAAACACCCTAGAAGAATTTAGTCAAAGACTAAGTGAGAGGTTTTATTGAACTAATATTGAGGTGCACTTTAGAGAGCTAGCACAACTTAAACTTGAATTGAGATTCAATAGACAATAATTATAGAATTTCAAAAACTTGTAGTTATGGTCTCAAACATTTTAGAAATGAGGTTTGTAGTTCTCTTTGTAGAAGGTTTAAATAAACCCCATAAAGGTTTGGTCAAAGCTTTTAAACCTTGTTTACTATAAGAATTAATCAAGAGGGATTTCAATTTGGAATCATCAACCTCCAACAAAAAATTCCAACAAAGTCGCCTCCTTTTGGGTCTCAAAAGAAACCTTTCAAAAGGAAGTATCACCTCAACATAATAATTCAAGAGGAATTTTCAAAGAAGATGCATCTAAGAATGAGCTTAGGAGAAAGAAACCATGCTTCTTTTGTAAAGAACCATAGGAACCAAGGCCTCATTACTTGAGAAGAGGACAAGTGAATTACATAGAAGTTATGTTCAATGAAGATGATGATGACCTTGAACTTGAGGTTGAGGTAGAAGAAGAGAAAAATAGGGAATAAACCCCATTTTAGCTACTATCTCAAGGGCTCCAAAGCATCATCCTTTTCGATTTCAAGGAACTCTCTATGGATAAAAAATCACTTTATTAATTGATAGTGGAACTACTCAACTTAAAATTTTCTCTCTTCTCATATTTAATCATAGAGGAACCTCTATATTTGATTCCAATAATATGTTATATTATACATAACTTTATGAGATTGTTACTGAAGAAGTTTTAACTCATCGCTTATGTGCATGGAATCTTGTTATTTTTATGGTAATGCAGCTTGATTATCATTGATTATAATATTGTGAATTCCTAAGCTTTGTCTAGGAACATGAAGAAATCTTTTGGCTCATGACCCTTTTACTACTATCATTTATTTCAATTTTTTTTTGCGTAAACTAGTTGTACAGACTATTATAGATTGGGAGTTGATCCTTTTTTTATATTGAACAAAGAAAAATAATTTACAAGAATAGAGCTACAAAAAGTAGCTGGAGAACATAGCCAACCAAAAAACCAACCATACTATATAATTACAAGAGTTGTTCAACAACATAAAGACACGATTACAAGAGATGTATAATATTTTTACAAGAGTTGTACAACATATCAGCCATAAATTACAAATCAAAAGAGCTATCCAACAACATATAAACACAATTACAAGAGTTGTATAGTATTTTTACAATGATCAAGTTTATTTACCAACTAAAAATTCACAATCTAACCTTTAATTTGTTGTAGTTTTTGTTTAACCTTCTCATTCTTCTTACATAAAACTTGGATCTATGAAAAAGAACCACCTAAAAACATATGTTAGAGTAAAGCCTTAGAGTGCTAGCTACCTGATAATAGTTATTAGAAAACATGCAGCACATCTATTTTCCATATATTTTTATAACTACATGCTGAATGGAATCAACAATCATATCCTTTCGCATACCAAAGCCAAAAATGGCTTCTTTCCAATTCAATTTGTGATAAAAAAATTGTTGAGAAATCTCTAAAAATTGCAAACCATTATCTTTTAACATGTAAAAAATCCCTAAAAATGTGTTTCAAACTTTTAGCACCCTTACAAAAAGGATAGTTCACTGGTTGGACCATAATACACTTCAATCTATCCCCCACAGGTAGCTTGTAGTGTAATATTTCCCATACCAACACTTGTGAATCAAAATCAACTTTGGAGCACCATATTTGAGCACTTAATTTAGACCAAAATTTGGGCCTAAATCTACATTTCCACTTGTGATTCAAATGAGGGGAGAGATTCCAACTGGGAAGCAACTGCAAATATATATATTCTCTAAAGGAAAATTATTGAAATGGTTGGAAGACAACCATTTCCAATCTCTAAAGAAATAGCGATCCCTTGAAGTACATAACTTCATAGTCAGATCCACCAGAACAAAGGATTTAATAAAAATGAGGAACTGTTTATAATTATTACTCAACCCATGTTTCTCCTTAATTATGTTCCATGAGGCCCAATCAAATATATTAAAATCCCAACTATCTTTAAATTGTGTAACTCACTTCTTAAACAAATAGTGAGCTTGTCTTGGGAAACTCATTGCCAATGGTTGATCATGATAAGTAATTAGTTTGTTCCACCAAATTGACATTGAAGAAAAACTAGACCCCATCTACAAGGAAGAGTCATTCCATTTTAAATATTTACTAACTCTTTGCCATGCTTTCTAAATAGAATGGAAAGGGAAAGAAGCTCTGGTTTTAAAGAATGGAGACAAAAGAATTTTATCGAGCCAACGAACATCTTGTCATTTTTTCTTTATAGAAGCTTCCATAATTCGTTGACGAACTAAAATTTTTCATGGTTCATCTCCACTAGCAACTCTTATAATCCATTTTGCAACAAGGCAAGTCCCTTGGGTTTGTGGGTCAATAAGCCCCAAGCCTTCTTTATGTTTTGTTGAATGTAATGAAACCATGAAGAAGCAATAAACCCACCATTACCATCCCAACTAGACCACAAAAATCTATGAATTATTCTATTGAGCTCTTCATAACCTTATTGGATGGAATCCAACAAGATGAGTAGTACACAAGGGATGCAATGAGAATCTTATTAGCAACTTAAATTTTGCTAGCTAAGGACATAAATTTATTGCCAAAATTGAACAACTTACTCTTAATTCTATTTAAGAACCAAGTCCACATTTCAAAAAGAGATACTCCCAAACCAAAAGGGATGCCTAAATATCTAGTTATCTCACCATGTTTGATTTACCTCAATTCTTTGGGTATCCATTAAGGCCTAGGACAGAGTTGAGTCATCAAAAACTTCATTTTATTATGAGTTATAAGAGAGCTAGATATGTCACAATACAACTTTACAATTTCCAAAGTATTGTTCACCTCCTCTTCAGAGTTATATAGGAATAACATGCTATAATTTGCAAAGTGGGAATTGATAAACACTTTATTTTGAGAAATAAAAATTCCTTTGATAATTTTCATTTGATGGGAGTTATGAAGAAAATATCCCAAGGCATCAACTATAAGAACATACAAGAAGGCAGAAAGAGGACATCCCTGCCTTATGGAATGTTGTAACTCAAAAGAGTCTAACATACTCCTTATTAATAATCAAGTGGGCATTAGCATCTTGAAACAACATTTGAACATGCTTTTGAATTTTAGGACCAAAACCCAACAATTGAAGTATTTTAAGGCTAAAGCTCCAATAAATTCTATCATATGCTTTATCAAAGTCTAGCTTGACTATCAAAGCATTTTGGCTCGATTGTTATGCCCATTCCATATTTTACCAAGCCAACATTAAATTATCAAGGATATATATTCCTTTTAAAAACCCTCTTTGCTCAGCTCTCACAGTAATTTGAACAATAGGTTTAATTTTGATTGCTAAAGCCTTTGTAATAATTTTAAATGAAGTGTTTAATAAAGTAATTGGCTGCCAACTAGCAGTGGTATCCTCATTCTTCCCCTTGGGAATAATTTTAATTATACCTTTGTTGATAATAGGACCTAGAGAACCATTTTGCGGGGCTTCTAAATATAGCATATAAAAATCATACTTAATATGCTTCCACATAGTTTAATAGAATTTAGCTAGAAGTCTGTCAAATCTAGGGCTTTTGTTTGGTTTCATAGAGAACAAAACACGTTCAATTTCTTCCAAAGAGAGAATTCGATCCAAATATTTACTATAACTTGGATCGATCATATTTGGGATAAATTCCTAGATGCTATCCTCCAAAGTTTGTTGGATATCTGTCCAATTGGTTTCCTTTTTAAATAACCTTTCATAAAAAATGATAAAACAAATTAATAATTTATGTTTGATCAGTGTGAAGCCCACTTTCATCCCTTATAAAATAGAGTAATAAATCAACACATTGTGATATAGCAGTAATCCACCACATTATCCATGACTCTCCTTCAAGAGGTTCAGGTATAGAGTTCCAAACCAACTAAGGTTGAAACACATTCTTTATTTTTAAGATGAGAAGTATTAAGTTTGAAAGGAAGTTGAGAAGAAGACTCGACATCAAAAATTTTAGGAGAGAATGAGCAAATAATTGGAAAATGATCACATAAAGTTATAGAATAGTCCACTTGCACCCAACAGTCCTAGGGAAACTTATCTAACTTATTGTTGTGAGATAAATAAAAGCAATCCAATCTGCTCAATTTCCTATCATTACCTAGTCTACAATTAGATCAAGTATACCAATTATTGGCATGACTAGAGAATTTACTATGTATAGGATCAACAAATCCAAGCACATTTTGATAATAAATCCATTTTTCAAATTCTTCTTGGTTGAGTTTAAAATGGTTAAAGCAGCTGCAATCCTCATGATGTTCCACCATGTTAAAATATTCTCCCAACACCCAATTAGCAATAGGGAGGTTCTTAAACATCTAATCCCAAAGAAAACCTCTTTCTCTTAGATTGTTAGGAGCATAAATTGAACAAAAAGCCAAGGGTTGTTCATTGATAAAAGCGAGGGCCCAAACACAGTTATGAGTTGGGTCCTCACCCTTATCAATGACATGTTTGGATATCGAAGGAGACAATCCAATAACAACTCCACCACTGCCCTCCTTACGCAAGGTATGAATGAAAAGAGCATCTTTCCAAAGAGTGAAAAGAGACACATTTAAGCATCCATTGCTGATTTTAACTTCTTATAACAAAAGCACATATGGTTTCCATTTCTCAAGGGTGTCCTTGACTTTAAATTTGTGATGAGGGTGAGAAATCCCTCCCACATTCCAAGATAATATCTTGAACTTCATGATGAAACATCAAGAGGTTCATCCTCCTCTTATGGCAAGACTCCATAGCAATTAGAGATGGCAACCACTTGATCATTGATTAGTTTTTCATTCAAACCAACAGAAGGAGATCTAGATCTTTGTCTAGCATTAGGAGATAAAGATCTGCTGGAGGATTTGAACAAACCAAAAGAGTTGGGATGAGATGTTTCAATAAGATAAGAATGAGAATTTGAGGAAGGAGAAGAAGGTTATTTCCATTTATGAATAGTTCTCCACTCATCATTCATGATAACATCTTTATAAGAAGCATTGGCCACTAAAGGGGGCTCAGAAGGAGAAGGAAGACTAGAAGAGGGGACACTAGTGCTTGTTTGAAGGGAATCTAAAGGCAGAGGAGTTTTTATGACTGGTTTGGGCTACAAAGCATGATTAGTGACAACCTTAGTTGGGGGAGCTTGCAAGGGTGAAGAAAAGGACCTACTTTTCCTGATGGGATAATCTTGAATCAAATGACCATCTTAGTGACAAAAGAAACAAGCATTTAGCTTATTCAAATAGACTATTGGCTGATCCAATTCAAAACCTGGGCCAAACAGTTTAATATTCTCTGGCAAAGGTTTGTTCAAATCAATCTCAACACATACTCTTGGGTAAACTCTTAAACTAGCAAATTTATCAAAATTTTATTTGTACCATATGACCTTACCAAGTTGGGCTGCAATATCTTTCAAAAAAGGTTTGAAGGATAAATTTAAAAAGGGGAATTCCAACCACATGGGATAGTGAGAATGAGGACCTTTAGGGTGAAAGTCAAATGTCTAAGCTTGCAAATAACAAATTTGTCCACAAATCACCCATGTTCCATACTATAAAACTACTTGAGAATGTTCAATAGACCTAAACATGCAAGAAACATAACCTTTTCCCAACCCTCTAATTGATTCCATCACCCATCCTCTATTTTCCCAATTTTATTTAGCCCATTTCTAAAATTTTGATTCAATAGAGATTCCCCTTAAGAAAAATAAAATAACAGTTCTATTTTGATTTTCAACAATGCAATCCACAACTTCATTAGGTAATTGGAATTCTAGGGATTTACCTTGTTCTTCTTGTCCATGCCTTGGGGTTTCAGTTTCTTTTTCAACATTTTGAACATGAGCTTTGTTATTTGTAAGAGAATCATTGTTGGTTTATTTCTCCTTATCAGATAAATCGTCCATAGCTTCTCTGCCACAATCTGCTTCCAATGCTTCTAGTTCTTGATTTTTCTTGGACATTCTAGCCTTAGATTTCAACCTCATCTATATTTCTTCCCTCTATTTAGTTATTTCCCCATGAATCTCTTCTCTTAAAAAAACCTCTAAATAGATGTCCCTTGAAACCCTCGTATTTCTCTACTCAAAAAGCCCTACAATGTCCACACTTCTGTAGAGCGTTGTGTCTCTAAATTAATTTGGCTCGGAAGGTATTTTGCAATGGAGACTATTTTAAAAAAGATACAGACAAAAAGCTCCCTCCAGATCTAGTGAGCTTATGTATCAATCTCTTTGGAAACTTCTTCGGTCACTCTCACTTTGTTCACGAAATCAAACTAATAATTTCTCACTTCTAGAGTTGTTGTACATGTAAACACTCTATTGGCAGTTGATCCTTTATCCAAAGATTGACTTGTTGGTCTAAAATCTCACACCACCTTATCTTTCCATAGTTGATGATCCTACACCTAATATATTTATTTATCAAGATATAATAAACACCAAATGTTTGTTAATAATTCTTATCTATCACAAAAGATTGATGATATGTTTATTGACTTTCACATTCAACCAAAGTAGAACCAAACATCTTCACAAATTAAACCACCACAAGATGACATCACAACCTAAAAATAGCCTTGATCCTCAATAATAAGGTTCACTAACTAGATTGTAACCTTAAAAAACTCTTTTATCTATTACATTTATATTTTAAACAACTGCCATATAGTGATGAGTACTTATATTTTTGAGTTTTATAGTTAATTATAATTGTAATCCTAAATGTAATTATGATTATAATTCTAATAAATTTATTATATTTTAATTAATTATAAAACTATATAATTATAGATTTAATTTAAAAATTATAATTATAGTTGTAATAATAAAAGTAGTTTTGGTGGGCAGATGGGAGGGTGCCACTTCACCAGGGCGGGTGAAGTGGCAGACACATTGAAGAGTTCGGGATTCGAGCCTCTTTTCACCTCCTTCTTCGAGGCAAGTTGGCCGAGTGGCACATAGATGGCAAGGTAGCGACATTTGTAAAAGAGAAAGCATGTGCTAGGAAGGAAGAGTCTAGACATTGTTAATTTTATCATTACCCGTCAGTGAAGTAAGCGTGCGATGTCCTTTCAAGGACGCTTTGCCAGCCTATCTGGTAATAATCGCAGAGCATGACATTAGTAGCATTTAATTGGTAGCAAATTCATTTGGTTTCTAGCACTTTCACAAAGCCATGAGTAGGTTCATTATGTTGGTCTCCGCCAAAGAATTAGACATGGGTGGTATGGTGACTCCTGTGTAGCTCAAGGGTTCTAAGAGGCAGATTGCATTCGAGGGAAAGATAACTACCCTTCAGCTCCAACGTCTCATCCGCCATCTTGATTACCTGGTATTTGCGGCCATAAAATGTGTAATGGGGAAGAATTTTATGGAGGAAGCAGAAGGATATAGGTTGGACTTCGACATTTCCTCTTGAGTTTTGTCTGGTTTGTTGGACATGGGGGTGCCTAAAGTAGAAGCAAGGGTGATCATGAGGTGTCTGTTTAGGAAGGACATGCTGGTAGGGCTAGATAGGGCCTTAGCCGCAGCGCGTCTAGGGAAGGGCATTCCGCGCCCGAAGGACCTTCATTTGCTTAATGATCTAGAGGCATTGGTAAACTACTATACTTTTCTACTGGATGTAACAGGGTTCGATTCGCTAGAGCATAGGAGATTGGCGAATGCGGGAGTGGATTTTTTGAGAAAGAAATTTCGTCTGGTCTAGGTAGCAAATTCGACTTGGAAGCAGGAATTCTAAGTATTTGTGCAGCAAAATGTTTGGTGATCTAGGTTTGGGTTGGGTGTGGTTTCTAATAGTTGCATCTTAGGGAAAGTTTTTTGTTGGGTTTAGTTTGTTATGGCTTGTTGTTTCGGCCTTGTCCAAGTTGTGGTGTAATTATTCTAGTTTGTAGAAGGTTAATAGTGTTATTTTGGGAGTCGCCTGTTACAAGGCTTTTTGTTGTGTTTTGGTAGGCATAATGCCAACAGTCGCCCAGGTCGGGCCTAAACAGTGTATCTCTTTTTTCATATCAATAGAAAACTTCGTACTTAATAAATAAATAAATAATAAAAGTAATTTCGTAAACTTAATTTTTAATTATAATTATTTTAAAAATTATAAATAAATTGTAATTAATTTTAATCTTAATCTTAATTTTTATTCTAATTATTTTTTATGCTAATTAAATTATTTTTTAAAACATAAAAAAAATAGATTCTAATATTTTTCTTTTCTTTGTCAAAATATTATTGCATGCATATTAACTTAATATATTAATATAATTTACTAATCTAATGTATTAAATCATTAATTTACTAAAATATAATATTATTATATCATAATTTATTACATAATATATTTAATATATATTAAATTATTAAAAAATCTAATACATTCAACCATTAAGAATTAAAATATAATTAGTCGATAGGCTATATATTATGGGCATAGCCCATCGGAATTGTCTCATGTTGAAATTTGAACGCCGAAAAATAAGCTCTCAACAGTATTGGTCTCAATCCTGAAAATTAAACTTGTTTTTTCCTTCAACTCCAATAGTTGATGCAATTCCTCTAAAACATCACACATGACCTCAAAATCGGAAGCTTGCCCAAATGGGTTTTCCTGCTCAACAAACAACATGAATCCTAAGATAATGTGATGACATTATTCTTTCTAAAAATCAAAATTTTCAGATGGTGGCATGAGACCTATAACATCTTGAATGGCTTTGTAGCTCATCCTAGCGCGGTGGGTACATTTGAGGAGAAGGGCACAAAGTTCACATGCATTTTGGGTCTTGTTGGAATAATATGATAGCAGTTTTTGTAGATCTGGTTCATCAATGTAGTGTTGAAGGACATGTCTGTTAACATAATCCTCATCGTGCAAAATAAATTCTCACAGGAAGCTCCTGCCATCACTGGGCGATTGGGAGAGAGTATGATCAGTAGTTCTGTGGACTTCCTCAGAGGATTCCTCAAATGATTTTCTTTTTAGATGATCTCGTACTTGGAGGTTAATGATTCCTCTGATGATCTTGCCGCACCCCCTACACACACGCATCACAATTTGCAATGTTGCTTCAAAGAAATCATAGAATACATGCTTTGTATTTACATGATTTCTTGAACAAAGGGAATGAGTCAGGCAAAGGTTATGGTGGAGTTACAGTGCTAATAGGTGAGAAATGGCAGGGAATTGTTGAATTCGAAAAAGAAGACGCAAATAAACAGTACATATGGCTGCAAATAACAGAAAATGGGGTGACTTTCAGATTGGCTGCTTGTTACTTTGCTCCAAAAAATTCTAAGTTCTATAAGAAGAGAAATTTAGACAATGAAGACCCGTATGCCTCACTAAAAAGAGACATATCTATTTTCAGCGCACTTGGAGATGTTGTCTTAATGGGTGACTTTAATGCAAGGACAGCTAATAATCAGTCTCTTCAGCTGAGCAGGGATGAAAAAGGGGAGAACAATCCTTTATGGTTAGAGGAAGGTGGAGATCAATATTGGGAAAGAACATCCCAAGATGACAATGGGGATGTGACCCCGTTTGGGACTGAATTACTTGGGCTTTGTAGTCTGTTTGGCATGGTTATTTGTAATGGGATGAGAGATTGGCCAAAGTCGGGGGGTATCACTTGCAAAACATATAATGGTCAAAGTGTGGTGGACTATGTGATTTGCTCTCAAGGTTTTGTTTCTAGATTGCTAGAGTTTGATATTGAGGACTGCCCTATTGGGATGAAATCTGACCACTTACCTCTTCTGGTTAAACTCCGCATGTCCCCAATCAGCCAACACATTAAACAGGTTCAGCACATGCAAAATAAAACCCTCCCCAAGGGTAAAATCCTCTTGAATAAAGAAAATAGAGAAAGATTTAACGCTGTTCTTAAACAGCATTTCCATGATTTAAAAAACAACGGAGAGGTCAAAGCGACAAAGGATGGGGACATCCACATTCACAGCAATTCGCTGATCCCAATAATTCACAAGGCTTTAAATGCATGCAAAAGGTCCCACCCCAAGATGAAGGCTACAAACACTTTCCCGGCAAATCCTTGGTATGATGAAGAATGTAAGGCAGCCAAGAGATCACTAAAAAAGAAAGGAATGGACAAAGAGTACAAGAAAAAATATGAAAAATTGGTGCAGTCAAAAAAATATGATTATGTAAATGAAAGAAGGAAGGAGCTAATCTCGCTTGGAAAACAGAACCCTAAAGGTTTTTGGAGAGAATTGCAGCAAAAGAAAAAGAGGACTGAAAACAGTATTACAGATGGCCAATGGCTAGAGTATGCTAGGCTTCTTTACGAGCGGGTTCATGAGAAAGACCATCCACCTGTTATTAACACATCAATGGAACTATTCACTGTGGATGATATCAAACAAGGAATAAAGAATTTAGCAAGTGGTAAAGCACAGGACATAGATGGGTTGCAGGCTGAATTCTTAAAATGGGGGATCGAGACTCTTGCTCCTTACATAAAAAGAATTTTCAATAATGTCAATCAAGAGGGATTTCCTATGGAGTGGACCACTAGTGTGGTCATTCCTCTATTCAAAAGTGGTGATATCAACAATCCATCTAACTACCGTACGATTATGGTCAATCCTATCTTTGGCAAGCTCTTTGGGAGCATGATTGAAGCGTAGGATCAGCAGTTGGGCAGAAAATGAGGGCAAAAGAGCAAAGGGACAGGCAGGCTTTAGGTCAAGACACTCTACCATTGATCACTGCATCACCCTTAGGCATTTGGTTGAGAAAGTTTGGAACACTCAGGGCGAGGAAGCTTATTGCTGTTTTGTTGATTTCAAGAAAGCTTTTGACACGGTACCTAGAGACAAACTATGGAATAGAATGGAGGAATTAGGCATCCCAAATGTATATAGAGCAGCTGTTCACAGATTGTATGAGAATGTTAGAGCTAAAATCAGAACAAGGGATGGTATGTCAGAATGTTTTGGTAGCGACATTGGAGTTAAACAGGGCTGTCCTCTATCTCCCACGCTTTTTGGGTTATACATTGATAAGTTGGAAGCTTGGTTAAGCAAGACGGATGGGGATGGTATTCAATTGGCAGGTTATGTGGTGAAGCTACTCTTATATGCTGATGATCTTATCCTAATTTCAAAAACAGCACATGGGTTAAGAGAACATCTGAAAGGTCTAGAACTCTTTTGTCATGAGGTTGGGATGCAAGTGAATATCACCAAGACCAAAATCATGATTTTCTCATTGAATAGAAAAGATAACCAGAATACCTTTCTTTTTGAAGGCAGCCCGCTTGAAATAGTCAAAGAATACAAGTACCTTGGGATTGACTTTCATTATAAGCTCAGTTGGGAGACTTGTCGGACGAAAAGGATACAGGGAGGTTGGAAAGCTTCTTACCTTTTACAAAATAGGTGTAGAAAAGCCGAGCTTTGGGATTGGAAAACCAAGAAAACCCTTTTTGGTTTGCTTGTTGCTCCGGTTGTACTTTATGGGTGTGAGGTATGGGGAAATAGTATGTCAAAATGCAGTTGGAGACAACTAGAAAGAATTCAAAAACATCTAATAACAAGCAGTCTCAAAGTCAAAACCACTGTCCCCTATGAAATTCTTTTAGCTGAAACAGGGTCTTTTCCATTGGAAGCATCGGCTTTAATCCGGTTGATAAGCTATTTAAAGAAGGTTGAAAACATGGATAACCACCGTTGGCCCAAAACAGCTATGAAGGAGACGCTAGAACGTAGGAAGAAAACTTGGATGAAACAAAACCACAAGTGGATGAACAAGTGGGACATCAATTTGCATGAGTGTCCTAGCACCAATAGTGAAATAAAAAGCTATGTGACTGAAAAATTCAGAACTGCCATGTGGACAAACCAGATTGGGCGAAAAAAAGCATACTACATCAAAGAGTTTAACCCGACAAAGGATCATGGTGAAAAAACTTATTTAGGTGCAGATATTAAAGGGAAAGCGAGGTTGTTAGTGGCACAATTGAGGACGGGATCACATCACCTTAGGTGTGAGACCGGTAGGTGGAAGATACCCAAGGAAACTTGGGAAGAAAGAACTTGTATTTTCTGCAATAAAGGGGTTGTGGAAACAGAATGGCACTTCATCATGGAATGCATTGCTTACGAGGATATCCGCACTCAACATGAAAATAGTTTGAAAGTGGACAATATGCACCAGCTATTTGAGGAAGATAAGATTAATCAGACGGCTAGCCTTCTAGTCAAACTTAACAGCAGGAGATCTGACTTGGAAAAGAGTATGAAGACAAATTAGGCCTGTTTTGTCTCGGTCCCATAGACTGTTTGGTCTCGCGGACGTCATTAAAATCTTTCATTCATTCATTCAAGCTATTTGCAAGGGAAAGTGAATTCGTGTGCACCTTCAATTGTAGGCAAACCAATTTTGATAAACCGTGAGCATATTTGTTGTGCTTGAGCTGGGCGATCGCTTGTTTTCCAAGTTAAAATGTTATTAAAATATTGATCCATGGCTTCTTGTAGATGAGCTCACTCCGAAGCCCCGTTTTCTATGTCAAGATTATCACAATTTCAATTTAAAAAAGTAAAAGCTGAATCTTTTGTCACAAACTTTGCAACAAAGATAAGTATTAAAGTGAACTTTTGGAGTGACCACCTCCAAACTGCTTTCTTTGCAACCATGATATTCATAGTTTATTTTATGCTCACTAAACCTAAATCACAAACTTTTTAAAAAATATCACCATACCTTGGGTATATATATTATTAATTTGTAATTAAAATTTAATCAAATTAATAGTATTTTTATTAAATTTATTAGATTTCCACAAAATATTATTTTTAGTTGTGGACAAATGTTGTTAAGGAGTTATAAACTAGAAAAAGGGGTTTTGAAAGGCCCCACTCTTTTACAAAGATCTAGGAACTACACTCTAATCTCATAATTCCATTGCTTCAGATAGCAAATTATGGCATCACTTCCATAGATAATAAAATTAGAGCCATTGTAAGTGGACATACAGACTATATCTATCTATGTCATGTAATATCAAAATTTAGTTCTTTCAATATTGCATGTTTCATTTACATTTTATTCATCTTAGCTACATTTCTTCATTATATACAATTGTAGTTGCATTCTGTTTCTCTCATTTCATATGTAGATGTACAAATAAATACAAATGTTTTGTATTAGTCCATGTCTTTTTCTCATGACTATTCTAGTAATCATGCATACTCTTTTGAATTACAAATGATGGACACTAACAATGAAAAAAGTCAAACTAAACCCCATCAAATAAAACTTCAAAGAATACAAAGTCGTAAAAGAAGTCGAGATTACTATTCTCGTCATAAAGAGGAAATAAATGCTCGTAGTCATCTGCAAAACATAGAGAAACAAATACCAAATGAATCAGAAACTACATCATCGAACAACAATAGTAAGTTCATGACTGCATAAAAAAAAAATGATACAAAATAGATGTGTGCTATCAAACTTACAGACATGCACTATATGTAAGGAATGCTACCTTGGAATGCTCGTTCATTCATCAAATATTAATTGTATTTGTAAACGATGTTTCAATGACAAAGACTTTCATCAATTTGATTTAATAATATGGACCCAAGAGAACAACCTCCTATGTTGCAAAATCTCATTCAAGTGGAAGAGATGCTCATAGCAAGAGTAAACACAATATTACAGGTAACCCACACTTGTGGGGGGCAATATAAATACAATGGCCACACGATTAGCTTCCCACAAGATATAAAAAACATTGCAAAAGTACTTCCACATAGAATTAGAGACCTAGATGTCCTGATAGTTCAAAGATTGCATACATGAGGAAACTATTACGTATGTTATGTAAGTAGAAGTAGTATTAGAGATGCATTGCAATACAAGGTCAAATATGACCCATACTATAGCGACGCTAAAATAAATGCATCCTACATAGAACAACTCCTTGAAACAAGTACAAACATTTCAAACATGCTTCACACCATTGAAATTGACAAAGAAATAGTGCTCCCAAACAACGAACCTGACACTAACAATCAACATACTCAAAATGCATCAACATACACGTCATTGTTTATGGTTAGGCTACCAAATAGACGTTGTAGTAAGAATCAATAACTACAGTGGGCCACCATGGAACTAGAATGATCCAAAGGCTATACCTATAATATGTATATCACCAAGTAATCGTAGGCAGATACCATTATCCATGTCATGGGCAATTACTATACATAAATCCCAAGGCTTGACCCTACAAAGAGCAACAATTGATATTGGTAAAACAGAAAGACAAGCACAACATTTACAAATATCTCAAGAGTAAAATCATTAAATGGACTTTGTATTCAACCAACATTCTCTTTTAAGCAGTACTCCAGAATGCAAAACAATCCATACACAATTATCAAGAAAAAATAGGAGGATCACTTACAATTACTCTCACTATGAAAAAATGAGGTATACACTTTTCAATCCAATTTCTTTCACATTAACTTTCAATTTAGTTTTACACTACGCAATTTATACTATATGTCTTACATGATATTTTCCCCCATACTATATGTCTTACATCTCTTTTTGTTGTTCATGCTAGATATATCTTTCTACTACACTAAGCAAAATAAAACATATTTTCTAAACAACATTTCCAGGATCTTAGTCCAATACAAGTTCCAATGGCGATAGATAAGGCGAAAGATGCAAGGTGCAAGGTTTGTTTGTCGACAACATCAACTACATGTATGTGCCACACTTCCTTCTCTACTCTAACTCTATATTACTTATTTCAAAACCAATTATATTCCCACAAAAAAAATAAAAAAATCTAAAATATCTTTACTCTAACTCTATATTACTTGTTATTGCAGAACCAACTTTGTTCCCACCAAAAAAATTGCAAAATCTTAGTGCAATAGAATTTTCAATGGCTATAAACAAGGCACTAGATGTGAGATGCAATGTTCTTTCTGGTCAAAATCAACTACATGTAATAAGTGTTAATGGTCAACATCAATTGTAAATTTAATTACTTTGTTTCTAGAATATCTTCATACAAAATATGCATCAATATACGAACCAATTCTATTCCAAAAAATGTATAATTTTTTTAATTACTACTTATAAATTCAATTATAGACATCCTTTCAAACATATTTTATATAAAATACTAGCACTTGCACCTCCTTTCAGTGCAAGTGCTAGTATTATTATATTATAGTTTATTACATAATATATTTAATATATATTAAATTATTAAAAAATCTAATATATTTGACCATTAAGAATTAAAATATATTATTATTATAAATAATTTTATTTAAACACACCTTTCAATACCACACTTGGATGGGGGAGATTGGACCTTGTGACCTCTTTCCTACAACATGATGCTTTAGCCAATCAAGCTAGCACCCTCACCCCTAAAATATAATATTATTATATTACAATTTATTACATAATATATTTATATATATTAAATTATTAAAAAAACCTAATATATTAAATAATTAAGAATTAAAATATATTATTATTATTATTTAAAATAACTTTATTTATAATATTATATAAAAAATATTTAAAATAGACATTTATTTTTTCAATATAAAGAAATAAAAAAAAAACTAAAAAACCTATCATCCCTATAAACCCCTCCATAATATCTAATTAAACTAATGATATTCATGATAAATAATTTTGAAACATTTAAAAGTTATTTTAAAAGATATAAATATTTCTAGAGTACAAAAAAATAATGATTTCTTCTTTCTTATAAAAAAAATCATTAATCACTAATAATAATAAAAATAAATAAAAATCTGGGCGGGGGCCCTAGCTCGGTTGGCTAAGTAATTCCGTTGTGGCTCGACTAGTCACGAGTTCTAGTCTCCCCCGTCCCGTGGTACCGGAGGGCGTGTCGCGCCAGCGCTGCCGGTCACGTTAAAAAGTTTACCAGGCGCACTGCAGTTTATAGGGGGTCGTGCTACCCGATTCCTGCAGTCTAAAAAATAAATAAATAAATAAATAAAAATCCCTCACTTATGGGTTCAACAAGTTAATTTGACTTCTCATCCAAGAAAAGACGTCAAATCTCCTTGGAAGAAGGGTGGGTTAAGATAAATTTTGATGGGGCTTCGTGTGGAAACCCTAGGGAAGCTGGAGTTGGGTGTGTTATAAGAAATTAGGATGGTAAAATATTATTGGTGGTAGCAAAAAAATTGGGACAAGCAACAATAACGAGACAAAATTTCAAGCGACTTTACTAGGCTTGGAGATGGGGAAATCTTTGGATTTAAAAAATATACATTTAGAACGGGACTCCCAAAACATTATAAATGTTATTAGGAATAATCATTTCCAAAATTGGAAATTGAGAAAGTGGTTGTGGTAGATCACAAAGCGATTAAAAAGTTGCAACAATTTCAAACTATTCCATGTGTATAGGGAAGGCAATGAGATAGCAGACAAGGCTACGAAGGTGGCAATTGATATGGATCCTAGGAAAGTCATAATAGATTAGGCAAAGGATTGACACGTGTTTTGCAATGCTAGGTGTGGGAAGGTTTCGTAAATTGTAGTTGTTTAAATGTGAAAGAACATATGCAAATAATGAAAGATTAAGGCAAGAGTGTGGAGGTACTCAAGCTCATTTGAAAATAATTACAGTCTAACTTTAAAGGAGGCGATGGATGACATTTTCACACATAATATTTTGACGATCCGTAGAGCAAGAATGAATATTATGGTATGCCTAAATGCCAAGAAAAGACAAATGGTCTTTCCATAGAGAGGAAGACAAATATTGGGGTGGTGTTGCATGTGTTAAGGTTGGTTCTAGGTGATGTTTACACAACTGAGGTGATGCATTATCGAGTGAACATGAATGTTGCTTCTATGTTCATGGCAATGTTGTTGGATGTGGGGGAAGAAACAAGAATAGTGGAGAAGGTAATGGAATGTCTGGTGTGGCCATGTTGGTGTTGGGGAATGAAAGAGATTCTACGTCGTGCCTCTCCTAGGGTTGGCCTAGCACTTGTAGGTGGGATTTGGTTGCGGATTGTAGAACCACAAAATGCAACTTGGGTGCTTTTTGTCATCTAGGGACTAGGGATGGATGTTAGCCGATTTCGCCATCTTGCTCTTCTCGACAACAACTTCCTCAAAACCCTTGTTGGGGAGGATTCTGATAGCATGGTTGATTGGTCTTTCACCTTGGCGAATCTACCAACAATAGTGGACGTTGAAGACGAGGATGGTTAGTAAGCAAGGGGTTTCTAGGGTGTGTTTGCTATTTTTTGTCTTAGGTAGATAATCATATTGTATAGGGTTGTGGCAAGGCTACGGGGTAGCAAGTATAAAGTTTGTTGTGTCTCAAGGCAACATTCTCTGAAGCCATTTTGTGTATTGGACTTCATTTTGTACATGGAAAATATGCAAAATTGTCGAAACAAACCATAAAGAGGCATATGTAATCTTTGTTTGTTAAAACCAATGAAAAATGTGTGACCTTACACAACCACTTTTGCGCATATTAAAATAAAAAATTAAAAAAGATAATAATAATAATAATAATAAATTAAAATAAAAGTCATGTCAATGGGCCTTGGCCTTGGTCTGCTGGTGAAGTTGAAAGATTTCTTCTGTTTCATTTGGAGGTAGGTACTTTAAACGCACAAAATATGAGACCTATTGGATGAAATCTGTTCTCGTATCTTCTAGGTTCTTCCAAAATATGAGACATATTGGATGAAATCTGTTCTCGTATCTTCTAGGTTCTTCCAGTTATCTGTTGGTCCCATTTCAGCTCAAAAACTCATATTCTTCTTTAACCTTCTTGCTGCACCGAACTTATTTCAAGCTTAGGGTTTAAATAATACGTTAACATGGGCACTATTTTTATGTAGCCATTGGCGTAGAATGACAGGTCGGGGTGTCGATTGGTTTTTCTTTTCATTCATAAAGAGTGATCTTTTTGAATTATGTTTCAAAATCTTGATGTACCTGACTGACTATTGTCACTGGATAGCTGTAGATTAAAAGAGAGGGTGTACATCAACGCAGTTTGCCAGCCAGCAGCAAATGCAAGGAGGTTTACGAGACTGAAAATTGGGGCAGGGTTGAATAGATATTAAAGTCACCCAATAAGGTTAAGATGTTCGGAGTGCTTTTCCCAAATCGGAGCTTTCCAATGGACATGTCGAGTTTCTCTCAAATAGATACACTTCACTGGGTTCTCGACATGAATTATTTTGTGGGTAAGTTCCACTTTACCATTCTTTACTTTTTAAATCTCAGCAAACCACATTCACAGAGATAACCATGCAAGCGCACTTGAGTTGGTTTCCGAGTTATTGTCCTTTTGCTCAATTTTGTTATGGTACCAATAATTTGAAAGATTAGAGACAATTGTTTTATACGGTAAAACGTAAATACTATCCAATTGCACCTGTTCATGGTAATTATATGCTGAAACCCTCTTTTGGGTTCATGTTTTAAAATGAGTATTTGATTACTAGTTCCGTAAGATTACCTTTGTCTTGGGAAGATATAAGGAGTCCCAAAAGACTTTATAATTCATAATGTAGATTGTTTAGCTAAATTGCCAGAGAAATGCATCTCATTAGCATAGAATACGATAATTTTGGAAAATTCCATGCCACAAAGGTCCATCTGCACCTTTGCTCCAAGAGACGAAGATTCTACATCACTTTGAAAACAAGATATTTTGGTTTCAATAGCTATAGCCAAATCCCGCTTATAAATATTCAGTACTCATTGAAATGTGCACTGGGAATGCATTATGAAGAATATTCACCTTAAGGAGGTTAGTTCACAATTGATGTCTCTGAAGTTTGAACTTGAAGTTTCAAATGCTTCTTTCAAGTTCAACCTTAAGTTATTGTCATTTGGCCCAGGCTTAATCCTCAATCAGTTATTTGTTTAGAGTTGTGAAAATGAAGACCCTCGTAGATATCTAATTGCTTGATCTATTTGAGGAACCTTTGTTTTACTGTTGCAGGAGGATAAGAAGAGAGGCCTATTATTGTAACTCGTAGTGGGGTTTATCCTATATTTGTGTTTGACATCACTAGCATACATTTGAGAACTCAAAAACCGTTATAGATGTACAAATACAATTAGAGAAATGAAAATGTTAACAGAGGAAAGATGTTTAGAGGTGAAATATGTTCCCACAAAGAGACATACAATTCTATGAAGAGACATATGCCACAATACATAATTCAATTTTTTTGTTTAGTTAAAAATGCATTAGATTGTTAAAAAACACAAGGCCAGAGGATTTACAAGGCACACACAGGCAACCCAAGTAACAACGAAATTAACATGATTTGGTAACTGCTAATGCTTATGCCTCAAATTTATGACATTATAACCCTTTTTTTTCATTTGATTAGGAGACTTTTAAAATCTAAGTGTCATTTCTTAACTGTGAAACATCCCAATGCATCTCATATCTTGTATATTTATCACAAAATGTAATGTTTATTTAATCCTGTCATGATGAGAATGTCATTTATGAGATTTTGAAATACCTGTTTTTAACCTTTCTATGATGTTGTGCCTCCTTTGCCCTTGGATGTTTGTGTTCTCTTTGATTTCTCTTCTCCTTGTCTGATATTTGCTGCATATCTTGCAATTGTGTCTAGTGGCACTTCTAAGTCATGTCTAGTCACAGTTTAGTTTCTATAACTCCCCTTTACTTAAAAATAACTTCTGGTGTAAAGAATAATAAACTTATAGTCTGCTCCAACTTCCATTAGCTCCTTCATATCAAAAAATCACTGGAATCTTAATCGTGTATTTACTTTCTTGCTAGGACTTATTTGTAACTTTGTATTGATTGTTCACCTTTATATTTTCCAATTTGCTTTTATTGTCTTCACATTATTCTTTCTTTGCTTCTACCCTATTGACTTTTTATTCTCATGCCTAACACATCCTTTTGGCACATGGGGCAAAATCATTTGTTAGACAAAGGATCTGTATTTTATGCAGTTATGTGTTTGCAAGAACAGCAAATAACTTCTATTATCGTTGTCATTGTAAAAAATAAATTGCATCTTCATTTCACACAAACCTTGAGATAATATTTCTTGTATTATCCCATACACTCATCACTATAACCCACATCCTTTTGTCTTTCCCTTTTACCATATGAGAGTATGGCTTGATAACTTGAGACTGGCAAATGAAATTTGTTGGTGAGGAGTAAGTTGATGAAGGATGTAGTCCACTTCCTTATGGGATATCCATTTATCAAACTTCTCAACGTTAATCTCAACATCATATGACTATATGTCAATCTTAGCTTAAGCCTTAAGTACACTCTATGTAGACAACTCACCTTGTTTTGGTTTAGCTTTCATTGGTTCTTTTTCTTTCTCATGCTTAAGCATTTGCATTTTTTTAGCCAAGTTTGCGTGAAGCTTTTAATCTGATCAATCTTCCCCACTAAATTGGAGATCCTAGCCACATCTTCAAGTCATTTAAAACTAATCTTCCCTTCCTCCTCTCCTTTCTAGCTAATTCTTTTACAATCCTATTCCACTGCCTTGTTCAAATTTTAGGTTTATAAGGAACTATATTTTTAGTGCCGCTTGACCTTATAGATGGCATAACCTATCCACAACCCGAGTCAACGATTAGGAACTTGCAACTTTGATACCGATTGATCTATAAACCACTAGGTTGATAAACCTAATGGTGTATTAGTTATGGATTCCTGAGTTAATTCCTTCAATAAAACTCTCAACAACATTCTCTACTGCTTTCTTTTGCTTGCAACAATTTGCTAAATAAAGCACAAACATGCATGAAGCAAAACATAGGACACTAGATTCCATTTGGAGAAAACTTGAAAGGTTGAAAAAATCCAAAAAGATAATGTGAACAGCATCCCATCGCTATCCATATCAATACATGGAGTAAATTACTTTTTTAATGGTCATTTGGAGCTGTACAACAAACTTACAATCTCCCCTTGTATACACATTGCTTTTGCCAATACAAGAACTCTAATACATCTCCCTACTGACAAATCTGCAATGAGAGACTCTACTCAAGTCAATTGAACTTCATAATTGTAAAATTTAAAGATCAGATTATATGCACAGAAATAAATTCAAATCAGACACAATAACACAGCAGATACCCTGGGAAAACCCTCCTCTTGAGGGAGAAAAACCCAGCAACAAAGATCCTCTCTTATATATATAATGGCAACAAATCTCTTTACAATGGGGCCAATCACGAGGCCAATATTCAGCACCTTCACCAGATACAAATGACAGATAACAATCTGTATGATATCTAAATTCTGCCTGGAACAAATTCGCAATCTGCTCTTAAGAAAATTCGCACTTCTCCTTCAAAGAATAATATTGAACTGACTTTTTAACTTGATGATTTACAATGAGAGATGTAATGAATATAAATACAAAACAAGGGGGTGCGTCTTTTGCCAAGAAGAAGTCGGCCACATCAAGAAGACGACTTATGAAAAATTGCGTCTCTTCTAACAAGGTCGGCCATGTTAGGAAATACATGCCAAGAGAGAAAATCGTGGAAAGTAAAGAATGAGGTCGGCCTCATAAAATTCGCGCCTCCTCATTAAATATATGTTAATAAAAAAAATCGTATATAAATTAAATAGCCGAAGAGCTATTATTTAATTTATGTTTTCTCCAATTGATCTATGCTGGAAGAATCGCCTGAAGCTGCAATTAACATTAACACTACCTCTCAGCTAGGGAGAGATCTTCCAGCTGTGCAAGACTTATCACCTCAACGTGATATTAGATATCCCCTCAACACGATATCAACCATAATGGCTACAACCATACTATGGTAAGTACAAGTGTTCATCACTTGCGTGATGTTGTCACTTCAACGTGACCTTCACCATGACTCTCTCAGAGGGTGAAACACAAGTACAATATATGTCATGGAGTCTCACACATGACATCCACCATGACTCAGCTCAGAGGGTGGAAACAAGGGCTTTCACCTCAAATTCCTCCGTCTCAGAGGAAAATGCATTAACAAGGGCTTGCACCTCAAATTCTTCCGTCTCAGAAGGAAAATGCATTAACAAGGGCTTGCACCTCAAATTCTTCCGTCTCGAGAAAAATGCATTAACAAGGGCTTGCACCTCAAATTCTTCCGTCTCAAAAGAAAATGCATTAACAAGGCTCACGATCGAGACTCTACAGTCAAGGCTGGATTCTCCACCATACCAAGCTTATCTAAGTATACAAACTTTATCTGGCGAGAGGCTTGGTGAGAATATCTGCCGTGCTCATCGCTAATGTACCTCAAGCATGCGATTTGGCGATACCATATCTCTAATATAGTGGTACTTGATCTCAACATGCTTGGTTCTGTCATGAAACACAGGATTGACAGAAAGCTTCACACAACTCGATTATCACAATGAATGATAGTAGGCTCCATTGATTGTCCAAACAATCCTGCAAGGAGCTTACGGCCACACTGCTTCCCGAGTTGCCATACAAGCTGCAATGTACTCGGCCTCTACTGTACTCAATGCTACAGATGACTACTTCCTGCCTGCACCGAAATCATAGCAGAACCCAAAATGAAGCAACAACCGAGGTGCTCTTCCGATCTGTGACACAACCTGCCCAATCAAACTCAATGAAACCATGTAACTCCAAGTCTACATCTGAAGTATACCTCAACCCATATCCAACTGTGCCACGCAAGTATCTCAGGATATGTCTAGCTGCAACAAGATGTATCTGTCTCGGATCACACATAAACTGGCTAAGTGCACTCACTGCATAGCAAATATCAGGTCTAGTGTTAACTAGATACATCAAGGATCCAATCAGCTGTCTGTACAATGTAGGATCCACCAAATTTGAACTAGCTGCAACCTCCTTTAATTTATGTAGATTGGTCTCCATAGGTGTAGACATGGATTTGCAATCCATCATGCCAAATCTCTTAAGTATATCAATGGTGTACTTTCCTTAGAATCATCTCATCTGGTTTCTGCCAAACTTCTAATCCAAGGAAGTAATGCATGAGCCCAAGGTCCTTCATCTCAAATTCCAAAGTCAACTCCTTCTTACACTCAAGAATCAGGTGATCTTCTCCAGTAAGGATCAGATCGTCAACATATAAAACCAAAATTAATGCATCACCATTGATTACCTTGAAGTAGAGATTTGAATCAGCATCATTCTTTAAGAAGCCCAAACTTGACAGGTACCGATCAATCCTTTTGTACCATGCACGAGGAGCCTGCTTAAGACCATACAAGGCCTTCTTCAGCTTGCAAACATGTGACTCCTCATGAACCTCAAATCCATCAGGTTGCTCTATATAAACTTCTTCCTCAATCACTCCATTGAGAAAGGCTGTCTTCACGTCCATCTGGTGAATCTTCCATCCTCTAGATGCAGCAATAGCAATGATGGTTCTGACTGAAGTGTAGCGAGCAACAGGAGCAAATGTCTCATCATAATCAACTCCCTCTTTCTGAGAAAACCCACGAGCCACAAATCTTGCCTTGTACTTCTCTATGCTTCCATCTGCAACATGCTTAATCTTGAATAGCCATTTAGAAGATACCACAGACTTGCCCTCGGGTCTAGGAACAATATCCCAAACATCATTTTTAAGAATTGACTGATACTCCTCTGTCATAGCATCTTTCCAAACTTGAAGACTGGATGCTTCCTCAACACAGGTAGGCTCAGATTCTATAATCTGACTCATCAAGGCAACATAACTGGAGAACTTATGTGGCCTTTTGCTTTCTCTGAATGTGCCTCTAGGAGCTGCAAAACTTTCAGCCTCATGCATAGTACGCCTAGCCCATAGAGGTCTCTTTCTCCCAATAACAATGTCAGTAGGCCCATCAGTAGGTTCCAAGGGTTCAACAGGATCAATATCTTCTTTTGGTTCTGAAGTCTCCCTCTGAATCTCAGGAGTATGGTCAACTTCCATATCCTGAGGAGACTCTTCATTATCAATCTCCATATGAATCCCCCTGGATCTCCTGAATGCAACATCTTCCTCGAATGTGACATCCCTACTGATCTCGATCATCTTCTGACCTGGAATGTAAATTCTATAGGCTTTTGATGTCTCACTGTAGCCCACAAATATTCCCTTCTTGCCAGAAGGTTCCAACTTGGTTCTCTTTTCCTTGGGAACATGAATATAGACAGGACATCCAAAGATCCTCAAATGACTGACTTTAGGCTTCTTCCTTGTAAAGGCTTCTTCTGGAGTCATATTCTCTAAGATCTTATGAGGACTTCTGTTCTGAACATACATAGCTGTCCTGGAGGCTTCTGCCCATAGGAAGGTTTGCAAATCTTGATCATGGATCATGGCCTTCACTGCTTCCACAATCGTTTTGTTTTTTCTTTCTGCAACACCGTTTTGTTGAGGATTATAGGGAACACAAAACTCCCTCTTAATCCCTGCATCAATACAAAATTCCGAAAACTACCAGAGGTGTATTCTCCACCATTGTCAGATCTGAGGACCTTAATTCTTTTACCAGAAAGATTTTCTACCAAGGCTTTAAACTCTTTAAACCTAACCAACACTTCCTCAGATTCTTTAGATTTCAAAAAATAAATCCAAGTCTTCCTAGAGTGATCATCAATGAAAAGAACATAATACAAGAAACCACTCGAAGAAGGAACAAACATAGGACCACATAAATCAGAATGAATAAGATCTAAAATACACTTAGATCTATTTTCTCTACTATGAAAGGGGGCTTTTATATTCTTACCCAATGCGCAGCCCTTGCAAGTACCTTCGTGCTCCTGGTTGAACTTAGGAAGGCCCGTCACCATCTTCTCCATGATAGGTAAAGCTCGGAAGTGTAGGTGAGCCAATCTCCGATGCCAAAGATCGCATAGACTTGAAGAGTCATGAACGAAAGCTTGTAATGAACATGTGCAGACCTTGTAAAGGTTTTCATGTCTAACACCAATTACTTGAGCATCCTTGAAGCTAGAGTTCTCCATCCATACTAGAACTTTGCCTTTGGAGAAGGCAACTTGATATCCTTTATCTTCCAAAGCTGAAATAGAAATGAGATTGCGCTTGATTCCAAGAACATAAAGAACATTACCCAATTGAAGTGATATGCCGGAATCCAAATGAAGTGTAGAGGTCCCAATTCCTTTCACGGAGTAGCTAGCATCATCTCCAATGATGACTTGTTCAGAAGACTCCTTTTCCACCAAACTTGATAAGTGCTCCTTAAAGCTGGTGATGTGTCATGAAGCACCACTGTCGATTATCCACGTGTTGGTGTCGGAAGGTACACTGCTTGATAATGCTGAATAAAACAAATATTCACTTGAATCCTTTTGAGGAGAGGCATCATCAACATCCGCAACGGTGACCTGTTGCTTAGGTCTAGTTGGACAATACTTGGCGAAGTGACCAAACTTGTCACACCTAAAACATTGAATCTTGGACATATCCCTCTTCTTCTTAAATGGAGGTGCATCATCATTTCCCTTGTCCCGATTCCTCTTGAAGAATCCTTTCCTTCCATCTTTTCCTTTCTTCTTTGAAGTATGGAAGGCGAGAACATGAATATCTTCATTCTTTGAACTTTGACCAACGCCTCTTGCCATCAACCTTGATTCCTCTTGAATGCAATCTGATCTTAGGTGATCAAACTTAGGCAATTTCGATCTTGCACTGATTCCCTGAATATAAGATTCCCAAGACAAAGGCAGCCCATTGAGAGCAAGCATAGTCAGATCCTTGTCATCAACCATATGCCCAATTGTAGAGAGCTGATCTCTCAAATCTGCAATCCTCATAAAGTATGCAATCACTGATTCACCTTTCGCCATCTTCACATGATGAAGTTGTTGCTTCAGTGCAAGTGCCCGACTGGTATTGTTGATTTCGTACATCTCTTCCAAAGTCTTGAGCATATCTCTCGCTGACTTCAACTTAGAGATGATAGGAACAATGTGATCCTTTACGGAATCAACCAATATCTTCATTGCTTTAATGTCTTTCTTCAGCCACTGCAACTTTTCTTCTTCCTCCTCAGGTTCAGAAACGCTAGACTCCACGAACTCACCCAAGTCATTTTCACGCAAGGTAAGCATGATCCTGAATCTCCATGATGTGAAGTTGGATGCACCTTCGAGTCTATCCTCAACCTTCAAACCATTCACCATCTTGATTAAGTGAACAATAGGGTATGCTGATTAGCAATAATCTGATCACGATCCTCTCAAACCCACTCTGATACCATGTAAAATTTAAAGATCAGATTATATGCACAGAAATAAATTCAAATCAGACACAATAACACAGCAGATACCCTGGGAAAACCCTCCTCTTGAGGGAGAAAAACCCAGCAACAAAGATCCTCTCTTATATATATAATGGCAACAAATCTCTTTACAATGGGGCCAATCACAAGGCCAATATTCAGCACCTTCACCAGATACAAATGACAGATAACAATCTGTATGATATCTAAATTCTGCCTGGAACAAATTCGCAATCTGCTCTTAAGAAAATTCGCACTTCTCCTTCAAAGAATAATATTGAACTGACTTTTTAACTTGATGATTTACAATGAGAGATGTAATGAATATAAATACAAAACAAGGGGGTGCGTCTTTTGCCAAGAAGAAGTCGGCCACATCAAGAAGACGACTTATGAAAAATCGCGTCTCTTCTAACAAGGTCGGCCATGTTAGGAAATACGTGCCAAGAGAGAAAATAGTGGAAAGTAAAGAATGAGGTCGGCCTCATAAAATTCGCGCCTCCTCATTAAATATATGTTAATAAAAAAATTCGTATATAAATTAAATAGCCGAAGAGCTATTATTTAATTTAGGTTTTCTCCAATTGATCTGTGCTGGAAGAATCGCCTGAAGCTGCAATTAACATTGACAATAATGACTCCATGTTTTCCTTTTACCCTTTCTCTAGCTGCACAAGACGGGGAAAGATAGATGGTTGCATTGGAATGGGAACTAACACATACTTGCAATTATCGAACTGCTCACTCATTCACATTGCTACCCAAATGACCATCCTCTCAACTTGAGTGGCTCATGGCAAGGATTAAAAGTATTCCTCACCATAGGAAATGCTAATAGTCATGGCCTCCAAGAGTTGAGCAATTGGCCAGCACACATAACTATTTGCTACCCCAAAATGACCTTACCTTAGTACAAAAAATATGGCTAGGCAAAGTCAGCGAAGCCCTAATAAGAGACAAAACAATCCCATTGAAGACCTTCTACCTTTATGTCCTCCAACATGTTGAATCAGCTAGAATTGACTTGCAACAAACACATGAAGGAATAAGTGGCATCAAGACTCCATGGTGCTCTTCTATATTGCCATCAAGATGCAATCAAACCCAACTCCAACCACATATTCATTGTCCAAATTTTTGGCATTCAAAATATTGTTGAAAGCAACATAGATCATTTTAAACAAAATGATCTTAGCAGAAGATCATTTCCAAAGTACTTGCAGTATGTTACTAATTCAACTACAACAATGTTAAAGGGATTCTCCTTTTTTGCAAGTGAACTTACGACAAGACAATATACCCTACGAGTTATTGCAAATGACTACCTCTTTGCAGACATCCAAACCAATCTACCAATTTTTTAGATCAATTGGCTTAGGTAGAGTTTACATACAAGAACACTATTCCAGATTATGTGTGGGATATTGCAAAAAGATGTCACCGACTTTTTGAAGGTAGATGAAGGAACACACATTGATGTAGATGTTGAGGACTTCAAACAACACATTAAGGAGGCTCATGTGCATGCCAAGTGAAGAGCACACAAAAAATACTGATTCACACCCCCTCGCCCCACCCCCCCATATTTTTTGTGTGCTCTTCAATTGGTTTCAGAGCGGGGTTCCTTCGTTTTGAAGCTTAATCACTTGGAGGTAGATCCTAATTGCACACATGGGTACTCTTGAAGGTCTAGCTACAAAGTTTAGATTGAAGAAGCTAGAAAGATTGAAGATGTTAGAAATCTGCTCAAAATGAAGTAAGAAAACTGAGAAGCTCAAATCAGAAATTGTTTCTCTGAGAAAACAACTTGTCAAGACTATGTCTCAGCTAAATAGAGAATTCAAACATGAAGAGAGTGTTGTCCTGTTAGACAAAATTATTAGTTCACAGAAACCTTCAGCTGATAAGAGTGGAGTTGGATTCAAAGAAGGTCAAAGTTCCAAGCCTACAAAAGAAGAACAGCAAAAGGGCAATGTTGAAAGCACAAAGGATTCTTAATCCAAAATCAGAAATAGTAATTTCAAGAGTCCTCCTATCTCAAGACATGCTCATATCCAGGTTTAACAATTCTTTCTTTTATAGTTATTGTTTCTTATGCAATCGTTCTGGTCACAAGGCAGCGAACTGTAGAGTTTATGCAAGAAATGAATTCATATATGTGAATAGAAATCAAGGATACTTGAATAGGAATTATTTTGCTCCTTTGATGAATTACAATGTTATATGTTACAAATGCAATAACTTTGGTCATACTACAAAGACTTGTAGAAACAATTTTGCAGAATCTTTCAAGCAAGGTAAACAGAAAGAGCAATAGGTGACTGAAAAATAAGTTGATAAGAAGGTTTGGAGGAAGAAGAAAGAGGTAGAAAAAGAGAAGTCAGGAGTGATTTCACTCCATCCTTGAGAAGGTGTTTAGACTCAGGGGGAGCTTTCATTGTCATATTTTATCAACCCCGTTTCAGTTATGCAAGTCATTTCAATTATGCAGGTTGTTCAATTTGTCATTGATGTCAAAGGGGGAGTAGCGAGTCAGGGGGAGCAGTTTGGTTTTGGTTTCAGAAGGTGTTGCCATCAATGACAAAGGGGGAGATTATTGAAATAGTTTGTCATTGATGTCAAAGGCTCGAGTGTTTGAGTCAGCTCTGTGGCGGAATTTTGGTTCAGCATTCTTGTGTCAGCTAAAGTGTTTCTTTGTGCCAAGTCAGATTCAAAATGTCAAAGTTGAGTATTTTGAAATGTCACGTTTCTTTTTGTCTGTCTTTTTGAGTGAGGGCGGCTCTTACATTAGGATATTCTATTTGTTACCTAGCGGCTTGTGGAAACAAATTTTCAATTTGTAATGCCTCATTCATGAGCGACGACTTTCCTATCTGGACGTTGAACTTATTTTAGGTGGTGACTCTAATTATTGGCTACGGTTTGCTTCATGGTCGCATTACTTCTGACATCATATTTGGTGGCATCTTATACTTTAATATGCAATAAATCATTCTTGTCAAAAATTGTATGAGGTGGCTTGTTCTTCAGTCGTGGGTGTGTATATAGGAACAATTGTGTTCTTTTAAAAATGGCATCACTAACATGTTAAGGCAATGGTTTTTTGTTTGTTGAGAGGATAAAAGACTTAGTGGAGGTTCCATGAATCGTTTTCTTGAATATTCTTTTCTACCATATTCTTTATGGTTGTCCTTTCGTGTCTGTGTCGGCTCTTGCAATGAAGTCGTGATATTATGAGACATTCAATGGATCCTAAAATCATTATTATCAGGCATGTCATGCATTTTTGAAGTGAACAAAGTCTTCAATATCTGGAGTGATTTTGTTTTGCCAAGGTTGGGGTGTGAGAAGCTATTAAGTTTGATATGGAGTTGAGTTGAGTATAGAGTCGTATATATGTTGTCGCTATTATTATTTATGCTACGGATGGAGTTCGAAGGTGTGTAGGAGCATATAGTTGTTGGTGTTTTCAATGAATGCCTCTGTGGCATTTCTTTCCTGCCGCGTCGTCTCTTCTGGATGAGACGTGATTTCTTGGCAAGTGCTCTATGCATGGTTGTGTTCATGGGTCCTTAAAAATGATGTACTCACTTAGAAATATTTATCGCTACTTCAAGGGCGGCCGGTAGTATGTATGCATATTCGAGATAATTTTAGATGTTGGGTGATATAAGTGTTAATGATATGATTCAAATGTTTTTTGGTGTGTTCATTCTTAAAAGGGTATGAATAATGCAAGGATACTTTGATGATAGGTTACTGATGAATACAGTCAACGTCACCTATACAAATCTTCAACAAGTGCATTAAGATTAATGGGTGGTGTCTATCGTGGGAATTCTTCTAGTCTGTTGGTGTTATTATTCCGATTTATTCTCTAAGGATGTGAAATGCTTTTGTGATTGAGGCTGTGTTTTTTAGTGTGTAAGGAACAACAGATGTGATCTATCGTTACCTTCATTCTTTGTAAGGTTTGTGGACGTGATTCTTATCAAGGCATGCTTTGTTTATGGATAAACTATTTGCAGATATCTCTTTTTAGTGGTTCGGGCTGTATGTGATCATACTTGCAGTTTTAGGTTAAGACTAAGAAGAATGGTTATCGGTGGACAAAGTATGAAGAAGTGCTAATGTTATTTGAAGGGTTTGGCACACAGTATAATATTCTTATATTTGATGAAGTTATGTGGGTTTGCAAGTGCTAAATATATTTTGGTATCAAGAATTTGTCTCAGTGAGGTGCAAAATGTATTTTGGTTGTGAAATCAGATTTGCAGTGTCGAGAAGTTTCTGTGTGAGTTGGTGCTCATGCTGAAGTTGGTGCTCACTTGTGTAATCTGGGTTGGTGCCCTTTGAAGTGAATAAAAGCAATATTTTGACGTGGTTTTTAACCCGAAAGGGTTTTCCACATAATATTAGTGTTCATGGTGTCTAATGTTTGCTCTTACCGTTTTGATTTATGATTCATATGGTTTCATGTGTTAAAGTTTTAAAATACTGATTCAATCCCCCCCCTCTTAGTATTTTTTGTGCACTCTTCAATTGGTATCAGAACGGGGTTCCTTCGTTTTGAAGCTTAATCCTTTGGAGGTAGATCCTAATTGCACACATGGGTTCTCTTGAAGGTCTAGCTACAAATAGAGCTCCATTGTTTGATGGTTCAAACTATGCCTTTTGGAGCATTCGTATGCGTACTTATTTGATGTCACTTGGTTTTGATATATGGCGAAGTGTGGTAAAAGGATATACAATTCTTGCAACTCCAACAAAAGCAGATGGAAAGAAAGCTTTTGAACACAATGCCAAAGCGATGAATGCCATCCTCTGTGGTTTGGCAAAATCTGAATTTGTTAGGGCTATGCATTGTGATACAACTCATGAGATTTGGGACAAACTTCAAAAAACATATGAAGGAGATGATAAAGTCAAGAAAGCAAAGCTTCAAACACATAGAAGACATTTTGAGAGTCAAAATGCAGGAAGAAGAAAATGTTGCTGCTTATTTTCTGTGTGTACATGAAGTTGTCAACACAATCAAAGGCCTAGGGGAGAAGGTTTAGGAGTCTATGGTTGTTAAAAAAATCTAAGGTCTCTGCCTTTGCGTTTTGATGCAAAGGTTTCTACTATTGAGGAGATGAAGGAACTTGACAAATTGACAGTTGATGAGCTACATGGTATTCTCATAGCCTATGAGATGAGGACAATTCCTGATTCTTCATCCAAAAAGGAGGCAGCCCTCAAAGTCTCGAAGAAGGGAAAAGACAAGGAGCTTGTATCTAGTGATAATTCTGATGAAGATTTTGACACTGAAGAAGCACATTTCATGAGGAAGTTGAAGAAGGGTTCAAGTAAATACAAAGGCAAGTTTCCTTTCAAATGCTTCAACTATGGTGAGGTAGGACATTTTGCAGCCAAATATCCATATGCAAAGAGTGAGGACAGCAACAATGAAAGGAAGCCCAAGTTCAACAAGAAGAAGTATAAGGGAAAGAGAAGAAGTTTCAAAGATTCAAAAAGAGTCTCTATTCAAAGGATGAAAATTGTTCATCTGATGATAGTGATGAAGAGTCTTTTGATGAAGAAATTTTATTCATGGCTAAAGAAGAAGTCCACACTGAAAATAAAGAACAGGAGATCATATTGATGAAGAAGAAGAAGTGGACCTTGAAGAGGAACTAATAAGTGCTCTAAGTGAAATCAGTAGATTTAGAAAGAAAAATCATAACTTGAAGTTGCTGCTAGAAGAAGAGAATGAAACAAAAACCAAGACATTTCAAGCTCTTGGAGAAGCTGAAAAGAAGATTGTTGATCTAAAATTCTGCCATAGAGCTGACTCAAACACTCAAGCCTTTGACATCAATGACAAACTATTTCAACACCAAGAAATAGATGGAGGAGAGTGATGACAAGTACAAAGTTTGATCAAATGTGTATGTTAGGGAGAAGACTCACTTAGAGGGAGAGTTGGTCATGGAACACTTGAGGAAATAGAGGTTCCTTAGAGGAACATACAAAGTAAAACCAAGAAATTTGGCCCATGTAAATTTTGTGTAGATTCTCCAAAAATCTATATAAATTTGAGTTGTTGGAAGGATTGGACATCTCTTAGATGTAATTTCATGCTCATGTCAAGAAATAGTTGGAGGAAACTAGTGTTAATTACAAAGTGTTGGTGAATGTTTGCTTAAGGGAGAATACTTGCTGTAAGGGAGAGTTGTTAATGGGATACCTAAGGAAAAAGAGGTTCCTTGAAGGAATGTACAAGTTGAAACCCAAGAAGATTGACCCATATTAAGCTTTTTTGAGATTCTGTAAAAATGTGTATGAATTTGAGTTGCTAGGAGGATTGGACATCTCATGGATATTCAATGTGTTTGATCTTTATTCTTTTCCAAGGCAAAAAGATATCACAAGTAAAGTTTTTTTTTTTTTTTTATAATATTAACTATTGAGGGATCAATTGGGGCTTTCGCCCATGGAAAGCCAAGAACTAGTCAAGAACAATCTATCAAACAACAACTACAACATAATGGTAAGAAAACATAAATAGAGAATTAAAGCTGCCAATGATTCACATGAGAATCGGGGATGATATGGGTAACAACCATCTTCTTGGCCAAAGATTTCCTCTATTTAACTAGAATCCAACCCTCCAAATCATTTAGTGCATCACAATAAGGGGCCATATTCAAAAGTTGAGAAACTTATGTCTTAAGCTCAAATTTCATAAAGGACCTTGATCACCATCATATAGGAGATACCCTTCATAGAGTAACCACTTGGCAAAACCAAAACTACCCTTGTGAGGAACACTAGAGGGGGAGAGAGCTTGTTGAACTACCTCTCCAACCCTAGGAAGGGCAATCTTAGCAGAGAGTGTACAACTAGTTAAGCCACCCTTGGGTAGGGCAATCTTAAGAGAGAGTGTACAACCAATCGAGCCACCTTTGGGTGAGGCAACCAAAGGTATTGAAGCCACCCAAGGTGAGCCAAGAGGTAGGGAAACAAGGATATCAAACAAAACCATTTGATGATGATGACACACCCCTTGCCATAGGAACCATCCACAGTGCCTTTATGATGTTCATGTGAACAAGCCACCACTATATGTCCATAAGAAAAGCAAGATCCTTAAGGAGACCAATTGAAGCTCTTGAAATAATCCAAAGAGAAAATGACCTTTTTGTAAGCAATTGAAATTGCTCACTTAAACAAAGCACTCAAATGAGAGACTACCTATTTGGATGCTCTCTTCGAATCTGTTTAATAGAATCTTAATGCTCTCTATGAATAAGTCAATTTATTATGTACAATAGTCAACATTTAATTGAACATACCTGCTATCCATAGGGCTTTCCTTCCTCATGGAGAGGGTAATCCATTGCATTCCCCACCATTGCACTTACGATTGTTATGTGAGTAATAGTAATTTGCCACTTTTCCTATCAATGTGAGCATTCCATATGTGTATGATTTGTGAATCATTTGTAATAGTGTTGAGTCATATTTGGAGCATACAAAAGCAACCGAGGAATCAGCAAGTGAGCAAATGGAAGTTGAAGCATCACAAGTTTTGAAGTTCTGTTACAAATTTGAGGTGTAGAAGTGATCATTCTATTCCTGGACTTGTGAGGAAGGTAAAAGCAATTTATCATCATTAGAACAGATTGATGGAGTTTGTGCTGAAATTGTTGTAGTCAAAAGCTGGGATTGCTGAAGTTGGTGTTGTAGTCATAGAGTAGGTTGAGCTTTCAAAGGGGGGATAGATTGTAAAGTAGAGAGTCTCTACAAGTAGGGTGAATATTATTGGTTGCTTAGCATAAGTTGGTTGGGTTCCATATGTTTGGGAGTGGCCCATAAGCATGTAATTCCTTTGCATATAATGAAAAATAGAGAGTTTTCCCAATTCTTCTGGTTCTTCCTTAGTTTTGTGCATTTGTTGTGTACTTGGGAAACTATTAGCTGATTGTTTATTTGACATGTTTAACTTTTGTATCACTTGCTCACGATGTTGCACAAGTTGTTTTACCAATCTTATACACAAACTTTCTATCGATTTATGAATTTCATATTCTCAAACATCCTTCAGTATGGTATAATACCATTTAGCCTTTTAGGTATTTGCTGCTCGTTTTCTTGAGCTTGCTTTGAAGGTTGGATATCACCTTGTTTGTCATCCAATTCTTTCTCCTCCCAAACATCATATAAAGTTTAGATTATTAGAGGCTAAAAAGCACAACAACCCACTTTTTTGGTTCCTAGCTGCCAAGCTATCGAACTGCCACTTGCCATAGAGTTCTCCATTGTAACTTAATAATCTTTAATAAAATAATCCTTTTTGTTCTCTCTCATATGTGTGACACTTAAAAGGAACTTTAAAAAAGAAAAAATATTAACCCTCTTGCTTTGCTTTAGGATGAGACAAGGTTAGTATTATGAATTGGTTGTGAACATTGGTTATTCTTAAATATCAAACTGTTTAAGAGTTGAAGGTAAATTTTTGCCAATAAAAATAGGTCAACCATTATCACTTTTGTGCATAAATTGAGATGTAAAATTGTAATTGAATGTTTGATCTTCAAGCCATTTGATGTTTAAGTAGAACAATGTGCAAAGGCCTAGACAATCATTGACAAACTTATTGTCACTTGCACTTAACTTCCACAAATATTGATCTGTATAGGATCTAGACTAGATTGCAGTATTTAAATGCTTAACTTTTACAATGATTATTCCAAGTTAATTAAATCAAAATTAACTTAAGGAATTAACAAACTGAGAGAAAGCGAGAGAGAAGAAGAGAAGTGCAAACAATGTTTGATAACGGAGTTCGTCACGAATGTGACTATGTCTCCGGGTCCACTCCAATAGAGAGACCGATCCGATTAACTCCAAAATCAATTACAAATGCACCACAATCATTCTCCAAGCACTTCGGCAGCATAACAGCGCTCTGACGTGCAAGAATGACTCAAAGAATCTCCACAAGACCTCTCTTTCGTGTCACCACAGCTTCAAGACTTCGTCACCTGAAAAAAACTTCCTTCCACTCTCACCTTAAACCCTCCTTTAAATACATAAAAATTTCTCAAATTGGCCTTTAACCAATTGATTTACAAAATATTCCTTATCTCTCCAAATTACAAATCAAATATTTGAAAATCCTCCATATCTCCCCTAAAAAACAACTAAATCTCCCAATTTAACATTTAGATTTTAATAATCTCCCTTATAAAATATTCAAAATAATAATAACCTTTCAATTTGTTTAAGCCTTGTCGGCTATTTTGTTTTTGGGAGGTTACACTTTCATAAAAAGTTGTTTGTTTTAGAATTATAGGGAGTTGGTTTTTAATTTTGATAAGGCATTCGGTTTAAAACAAGTACCAAAACCAACCGATGCTAATAATAGTCATAAACCACGAATGGCTTATCGGTGGCTATACCTTTTAATAGGCCGGCGGTCGGGGGTTCAACCCCGGCCACTGGCTTTTTTAAGCCAATCTCCGACCGCGAGATAACAAAACAAACCAACCGCTTTTAATAGTTAGGTGCGAAGACTTTGGTGCAACGGTGAGTGCGGATTATTCGCTGATGTGTGGTGGGGGTTCGAATCCACTGAGCACCCCTTTTTTTTAACAAAACAAACCAACCGACTTTCCCATTCGGAGGGGGCGATGACGCAGGCCACGTGGCATGTCGCGGAGCTGCCACGTGGCAAAACTTCATTCGCTGACAGAGATGATTCAATGCCGACGTGTCTGCCACTGCGTGCCAACATGGAGCTGACATGTCTGCCACGTGTACGGAATGCTGACGGGGAATATGACTCATCCGCTGACTGGACATGCCACGTCTATGCTGACTGGATGTACGAATGACACATGTCAATGCATGATTCGCTGCCCTTGCTGACATCATCGTGCCACGTCGACATGTACGGACTGCCAAGTGTCACCTTCCGATTGGTCCATTTCAGATTTCGTACCACGTGCTGACGTCAACTGTACGGATGATGACGTCATCACTGTACCTTCAACTCCACCAAGTCAACCTGAAACTTTGACCAGCTGTATCTTGAGCCTCCGATGTCGGATTTTGACGAAACGAACGCTGTCAGAATCGTCTCGACGAGCTCTTCGCGATGACGCCAACTTCAACAACTTTTGACGACGCCATTTTTTTCGCTTCTGGACGCCCTCTGATCCCAGTTTGACCGAAGGTTTGACTGGCTATAACTGGTGCAAACGGACTCCTTTTCACTTCGTTCGAGTTGCGTCGGAATCAGAACGTCGAGCTCTTTCTGATGGTGCTGATTTTGGAGAGAAATGAGACTTCAATTTTCACTAAAAATATCCACCGGATCAGGCCTCCCCACTGAAGACCTTTTGGACCTCCAAAAGTGGCATTTACTCTGACATTAAGTGAGGACTTGGCCTCCCCACTTGTCCTGTATCCTCTGTACATCTGAAAACCTGGCTCACAAGCACAATGAAGACTGCAACAATATTGTTGAACATAAACATTATCCTATCACTTCCATAAGCATCTACATCAATTGTCGTAGCCACTATCCAACAAAAATTGACTAGCATCAAGCTGAACATTAATGCAGAAATGAAAGAGAACAAGTCAACAAGATATCGATCCTTTACAATAGGAACATCTTTACCCAAGGAACCATCAATGCTTTCAATCATCTTTTTCTCATGCTGTACTGTGGGTGCATCCTGCAACATCTGACCCTGGTTAGCTACTCCAAGTTCAAGTGTAGAACCTCCTGTACTGACAGACATAAGAGTTAACTCTTTACTTGCATTAATTACCCTCTTTAATTGCCCTGTGTTTGCAAAAGAACGATCAGTCTTAATCCTGTGAGAATGTACAATATACTGAATGCCATCTTTAAACAAGTGATAATGATTCTGTTCCCTGTAGAAAATTGCTTTCCGATCATATAAATAAGGGCTACCAAGCACTATCCCACAGATATCCAGTGGAACTACATCAAATTGTACTTCATCCACAAATTTACTAGTGATTGTGAATCTTAAGGTGCATTGTCTTGTTACTTGCAACTTATCATTTTCACAAATCCATCCTAGTGGATAAGGTTTCTTATGTTGTGTAGTTTTTAATCCCAAGTTCTTTACAATACTTTCTGAAATTAAATTCACTTGAGAACCACTATCTACGAGTGCATCAATTTTACTGTTCTTAGCAACAACCCTTAAATGAAAAAGCTCATTCCTTTTCACATCTTCAGAGAAATCATTAACTTTAGAAGTAGAATCACAACTACCAACAGAAACACCAGAAATAGGGGTTTTACCTTTTAGACCCATCGCTGTTATCTTAGTCTCATCATCTGAATCTGAACCAAGATCCATAACAACATTTGTGGATTTGTCCTTACCCTTCTGTTTCTGATTACGTCTTTGAGCCCACTTAGGCTTCAATTCCGGATGCAACTTCCAACAGTGATCTTCATCATGACCATTCTTGTCACAATGAGAACAAGAAAGTTTCTCATCCTTCTTAACCGTAGCTGCCTTCTTTCCTTTCCCTGTCTTTGCATTCTTAGAAGTTTTCTTTACATCATTATCAAACTTATCAATAAAAGATCCTTTAACCCTTGACTCTAAGTGTGTAGCTTGAACAGACACTTCATCCAAATTACAAGGGGTTCAAAACCAAAATGGAATGCCTAAGATAGGAATGCAAACCTCCTATGTACTTCAACAATGTGTCTTGGGTATACAACGGAACATTCAAAGCAATAGCCCTTTTCCTGAATTCATGGGTGTACTCTTGGACAGTTTGACCTTTCCCTTGCCTAAACATTTGCCAGTCCATCATTAACTGCTGCATATGTCCTAAGGGATAAAACTGCTTCTTAAGCGCATTAATAAATTCTGCCCAAGTTAAACTGACTCTACCATGTTGTGAAACTTTGCCTTAGACTTACTCTCCCACCAGGTTAAGGCTGTACCTCCTAAACGAAGAGTAGCTAATTGGATCCTATCAACATCATCTAATAGGTTCTGGACTCTACAGTAGACTTCAATTTGCTGAATCCAATCATCCAATTTTTCAGCATTAAGTTCACCACAATATTTAGGCAAGTCAAATTTTACATCCAATTTAATTTTAGGCTTATACCCACTCTTGAAAGGATTAGAAGAAATAGAATGAGGAGAAGATGGAGAAGAAGGAGAAGGAGGGAGGAGAAGAAGAAAAGGGGTGATTTGGTTGCTTGCCACCATCTCCATGTTGTTTCCCTTTCTTGTCTTCACGAGCATCTTGCTTCGACGAACCTTCTTCACGTTCCTTCCGTTCTTGTCTCTCCTGAAAAAGAATATCCACCTTAGCCTTCATCTCGAGGAATGCTCTTCGAAACTCCTGCTCACTGATTTCTTCAGGAACCTCCATTCCAGAAACTGACATCTTCGGAAATGTTCTACGCTTCCGATCTCGGATCAAAGTCTTCGAGCTTGCCTTCACCCCGATCCTGGATCGTTAGCATTCAAAACAACAAATAACGCAATAAAAAGTGAGCTCGATACCAACTTGTATAGGATCTAGACTAGATTGCGATATTTAAATGCTTAACTTTACAATGATTATTCCAAGTTAATTAAATCAAAATTAACTTAAGGAAATAACAAAATGAAGGAATTAACAAACTGAGAGAAAGCGAGAGAGAAGAAGAGAAGTGCAAACAACGTTTGATAACGGAGTTCGTCACGAATGTGACTACGTCTCCGGGTCCACTCCAATAGAGAGACCGATCCGATTAACTCCAAAATCAATTACAAATGCACCACAATCATTCTCCAAGCACTTCGGCAGCATAACAGCGCTCTGACGTGCAAGAATGACTCAAAGAATCTCCACAAGACCTCTCTTTCATGTCACCACAGCTTCAAGACTTCGTCACCTGAAAAAAACTTCCTTCCACTCTCACCTTAAACCCTCCTTTAAATACATAAAAAATTCTCAAATTGGCCTTTAACCAATTGATTTACAAAATATTCCTTATCTCTCCAAATTACAAATCAAATATTTGAAAATCCTCCATATCTCCCCTAAAAAACAACTAAATCTCCCAATTTAACATTTAGATTTTAATAATCTCCCTTATAAAATATTCAAAATAATAATAACCTTTCAATTTGTTTAAGCCTTGTCGGCTATTTTGTTTTTGGGAGGTTACACTTTCATAAAAAGTTGTTTGTTTTAGAATTATAGGGAGTTGGTTTTTAATTTTGATAAGGCATTCGGTTTAAAACAAGTACCAAAACCAACCGATGCTAATAATAGTCATAAACCACGAATGGCTTATCGGTGGCTATACCTTTTAATAGGCCGGCGGTCGGGGGTTCAACCCCGGCCGCTGGCTTTTTTAAGCCAATCTCCGACCGCGAGATAACAAAACAAACCAACCGCTTTTAATAGTTAGGTGCGAAGACTTTGGTGCAACGGTGAGTGCGGATTATTCGCTGATGTGTGGTGGGGGTTCGAATCCACTGAGCACCCCTTTTTTTTAACAAAACAAACCAACCGACTTTCCCATTCGGAGGGGGCGATGATGCAGGCCACGTGGCATGCCGCGGAGCTGCCACGTGGCAAAACTTCATTCGCTGACAGAGATGATTCAATGCCGACGTGTCTGCCACTGCGTGCCAACATGGAGCTGACATGTCTGCCACGTGTACGAAATGCTGACGGGGAATATGACTCATCCGCTGACTGGACATGCCACGTCTATGCTGACTGGACGTACGAATGACACATGTCAACGCATGATTCGCTGCCCTTGCTGACATCACCGTGCCACGTCGACATGTACGGACCGTACGGACTGCCAAGTGTCACCTTCCGATTGGTCCATTTCAGATTTCGTACCACGTGCTGACGTCAGTTGTACGGATGATGACATCATCACTATACCTTCAACTCCACCAAGTCAACCTGAAACTTTGACCAGCTGTATCTTGAGCCTCCGATGTCGGATTTTGACGAAACAAACGCCGTCAGAATCGTCTCAACAAGCTCTTCGCGATGACGCCAACTTCAACAACTTTTGACGACGCCATTTTTTTGCTTCTTGGACGCCCTCTGATCCCAGTTTGACCGAAGGTTTGACTGGCTATAACTGGCGCAAACGGACTCCTTTTCACTCCGTTTGAGTTGCGTCGGAATCAGAACGTTGAGCTCTTTCTGATGGTGCTGATTTTGGAGAGAAATGAGACACTTCAATTTTCACTAAAAATATCCACCGGATCAAATATTGACACATATAATCCTATAATGTTCTTGGCCTCAACTGGTCCAACTGCGTATCCCTTTTTAGCATTCATGAGCTCTTTTCTTTAACTGTATTTGATTAGGTCCATAATTGTTATTAATACAAAATAAGATTAGGGCACAGATAAATAGAATAGTTGAAATTACGACATTTAACAATTATGGCACTCAATTATATTAATATTAATAGAATAGTTTTTACTCAACTCAATTTTAGCATGTTATAATTAGATGTCGTAATGTAGAATAGTTTTTACCCCCATTATGGTACTTAATGATTACGACTCTTAATGATATACATTCTTTAAAATAACTATTCTTTAATTTTAATATTTCTGGACCACAACAATTAGACGTTACGATTTTTACAGACCCTGTGATATTTCCTGACCCACAGAAATACAAAAAGCAGAAAAAATGATGGGAGGATAAATGCAAATGACAGAGATATTTTCAAATAGTTGAACGCAATTCACAGAGGAAAAATGGCCGATTCACACTGGCAGCAGCAGAAAACATCACAAAATTTGTAACAGGTTCACTTGGGTTTGTCCTCAACAAACCCACAGTGTTTTCATAAAACTCTAGATGGACCCCCTTTGTGAACCAATCCTGCATCTGTATCCGGGCTGGATCAGACCTGAACTTGCAGATTTAGGGGACTGAACCGGCAACATAGCAGTTAGTCTCATTTGTGCTAGTAATGAGCACCTTAATTGGTTGGGGCTAAAGCAGAATTTCTGCAGAAAAAAATGTTATTGAGAGATTCTTGAGCTCAATGTTGTGATCATAATGTGTAATTAATTAGTTTGAGTTGTGCAAGGGTGGGGTTGTCTTGAGTATCCTTGGGCAATTTCAAGTTTCAATCATACATTACAATTTGCTTAGCCATGGTGGTTACTAAAATCTTATCCTAGCTTAGGGGTGGCAATAATGACAAGGTATGCTGACGGGTGTAAGGTGAAATGGTTTCATTATATACAGCGACAATTGTTCCTTTCATTTCTAAGTTTTCCCATAGCCAGATTGTAATCATGGTGAAATTCAAGAGTTAAGAGAACTTGAGAGTAATAGAGAATATTCTTGGTGAGGTAGGACTGAAAGGAAATAATTAGCTCTTAAGGAAATATTAAGTGTTGGAAAATTCCAGTATCGTGATAAACTCTGGTATTGGCAGGGATCAAAGAAGGATTTACTTGGAGTTGGGGATTAATCAGGCCATCTAGTCCCAAAGGGCAAAGGGTTCATCCTATGAGCCACATTCCTAGTTAAGGTTTAAGCTGCTAAGTTACAAGGATGAGTGCATGTAATGTCCCCAATTTCCGAGTAGCCACCACAAAGTTTAATTTAATTAATTAGATATTAATTTGTCCTGAAATAATATTTTGGACATTTATATTTAACTAATTATTTACTAAGTTGCCGGTTCAGGTATGGATTCAGATGCAGGTTTGGGTTCGGGTACGCCAGTACGGCAATTTTTTTCCCTAGGGTATAGGTACGGGAGTATATATATATATATATATATATAATTTATAAATTATAAACATAATGCCATAGACTCATAAGCATGCTCAAAAAATTATAATCATATAATCATAATGCCATAATGCCATAGAATATTGAAACAATGAGCCTCATTTGGTCGGCCAAGTCAATATAAGGCAATTTGGACACTTTTTAGGGTTTTATTTTATGTTTTTAAGTTGAGTTTTTGACTTCTTTTGGGCTGGATGACGTGGGTCCGCCCGGGTCCTTCTAGGCTCTCCACAAGTTCCACCAGGGTCCTCCATTTGCTACCCGGGTTCTTTGTGACCCATAGAGAACCCGGGTAGCAAATGGAGAACCCAGGGCGAACCCACAGAAGGACATAACCAGAACCTGAACCCACACGTATTTTGGCCAGTACGGGGGGCTAAAATGAAAAACCTGGTAACTTAGATTATTTATTTATTAGTGACTTTATTAAAAGGAATGGAGAAAATATAAATTAAGTTGCTTTATGGAGCAAAATATTTAATAATAAAATATTTAAGGTGGAGTATAAAGGTGGTGGAAATGAATTCATTGGGAGCTTTTGGAAAAATTATTATCGGGATTTTGGAGAGCTTGGTTTTCAGGAGCTTGAGGACGAAAACCCTTGGGTTTCAGGGTGGATTGAAAGAGAACTCAATTTCATCGATTGGTGGATTCATTCAGTGTTAGCAATGGGTTTCAATGGACAGTTGATTGTTTGTGGAAATTTGTGAAGTCTTTTGGAAAAGACAAATTTCAGAGTTTGTTTGTTTTCCAGGGGTTGATTTAAATTTAGAGTTCAGAAAGTTTCAGGATATTCATGGTTGAAGGACTCTTATTAGAGCTTTTGCAGAGGTAATAGCAGAATTAAATACTTCAGTTTATAGATTAGAAGAATAATTTATTACTTGTTCAGCCGTACCATATCCCTAATGGCAACAGTATGATTCCTATTTCTGTTCTAAACTAAAGGAATCGATTTATTTAGTGAAGCGTTTAAGAGGCTTATTCATTCTTTCAATGTGGAAGAATTAAGTATTGTTAATTATTCCTGCATAGCATAGTCTTAATTATAGCCACCACCTTAATCAAATCAGTATAAGGAATGTAATGAGAAATCTCTTGGGTGACAAAGCGTAAGAGAATTGAATGGGACGTGTCATTGTGAAGACTAATTGCAGCATGGTATAGGAGAATAACCAATGCTTGTGGTGTCTTTTATCAGCCGCCACTTCAGGAAAAAGAAATGATCTGAATTGGAGAAGGGTCGAAATCTTATTTTGGATAGCACATCAACAAGAGACATTTCTATTGGTGTATCACAGCTTTTAGAAAGGAGTTCTAAGGTGAAAAGGACACTAATATCTCTGCCGTCAGCTTTTAATCTATCAACAATCCAAGCAAATATGAAACAACGCAGCAGCTGGGAAAGGTTATTTGGAGAGTCCGAAGACAAATAAGACAAGTAAATTCCTAGTTGCCAGCTAAGGAAATTATCATCAATTAAAGTCAACACCATATTCTTCAGATTTGGGGTTCATTGGTAAATTTCAGAGTTTTTTATAAGAGCCGTAGCCTTTGGGAAGAGTTTAATAATTAATTGCCAATAGGACTCTCTAATGGGATTGACCTGCCTTTTTGGAACTATTTGAATGCTTAAAGTGGAGCAGCTTCATCTAAAAAAAATATACGCTGGGTTATTGGAGGAGTTTGAATGTATGTAGGACTCTATTATTAGTGACCTGCCTTTTTGGGATGAGTTGAAACTTGAAAGTCAACAACATTGAGCAGTATTTTGCCAAAAGACAAAGGCAATGTTGGATCCTATTGCAATCAGGACTGCAGTCAACTTAAATTCTTTGTATAAGGTCGCGTGCAATAAACTTTAATTTTTCTGAATTTATATATTCATGAAACTTCTATCAACTGATAGGAAAGAATAGCAGCAGTTTAAAACAGCAAATTGTATTTTGATTAATATCAGAAATTTCTGTTTGAATATTGCAATTGTAAATTTTACTCTTGATGAATTTTTCAATCTGCATATTTTATGCTGGAAATACGATCCAACACAATATCTAAGCAGACCAACCAGCAAAGGGGGTTATATTAAAAAATACTTCATTGCATACAAAGTGTTTGACAAAATGTCTGTGAGGTAAAAACATCAATATTGCAAGTTTGGAACAAAATATCTTGGTAGGGGTTTTTACAGTGCACAGTTTGCAAGGAGTCTTCCGTGAAGGAGATCTTAAGTTCAAATCCCAGATAACTGATTTTGAAGACCCAAAGACAGGTTTGACTTAATGGTGTGAAAATGTCAGGAAATTGAGAGTTAATGAGTTCTGGAAAACTGAAAAGTCGATGCCTAGAAGAGACCAAAGTTCAAAGTGATTGATAGGTAGTCATATATCAAGTCCACGGATATTGTTAATTTTTGGAAGCCTTCAATAAGTTTCTAAATTGAAAGGCCAAAATATTTGACAATTAAAATCAAAGCTTGGAAAAGTGCAGAAACTATGTGGTTTAAAAACTAGGAGGATTGTGTCTCTAGAAGAAAAAAGATAACTGTGAGAGCTTGAAATGTTGATAACCTAAGTTAGTATTTTAAGAGGTCTATTAGTTTAGAGATGTTCTTAAGGAAAGCCTGGATAGGTCTTTAGAACATCTTTGAGGACAATGATAAAATTGGAGATGGATAGACCTATGAAGAGTTTCTAGACATCAATGACTAGAGGAATGAGAATAACAAGAGCATTACCAATGATACTGTGTACAGTGAAGTCAAGAGACATGTTACATCATATAATGGAATGATACATTTCAAAGGTCCCATAGACCATTTTGGCTTAAAAAATGTTAAAATTCATCATCACAATCACTATAGTGAAGATGGTGCGGCATCATTACAAATGTTTATACTACAAAGTTTGGGAAAGTGGGTTTTTGAGAAATTCTTTATTTTAGAGAGGAAGAAATCTGAATGCTAAACATTTATGTTACCGGTCCTGGTATTGGTTTGGGTTCAGGTTCGCCAATTCAGTTTGCAGGTTCAACCAATTTTCTTTTTGGGTTCAGTTTGTTTTGGGATCATTAGTATGAAAACGTATAAATAATTATAAATATATACATATTTACAGCTTAAAATCAAGAATATTAAACAAATATACATATTTTTAATATATAATAACATTTTATAAGCCCTAAGCCCTATGCAATATCAATAAAGATCATATGTAATATTAATATTAATACATATTATTAATTTTAAAAATTAATTAACATACATTATTATTAAATTTTTATTGTTAATAATAAAAAATAATTACTACTAATATTAATAACTTAGATGCAATGAGTGCTAAGTGGACCATTCATTATCATGAGAGATGGGTTCTTGTGAACCACTACTCATGAAACATGGGTCAATGAGTTTGACTCGAAACTACACACGAATCCTGATAGCAATATCATAATTAATAACTTATTTAAAATACCTATTCTTTAACTATAGATGATTAGGTCCGTAATTGTTATTAATTAAATAAAATAAAATTATAGCACATATAAATAGAATTTCTCATCAATTATTAAAAATATGGCATCTAATAATTATGGCACTTCACTATATTAATATTAATATTAATAGAGTAATTTTTACTAAACTCAATTTTAATATTATATAATTAGGTGCTGTAATGTAGGATACATTTTACCCATATTACAACACCGACAATTATTGTACTTAAATATATACACTCCTTTAAAATACCTATTCTTTAATTTTTACTATTTCCGGACCACAACAATGATTAGATGCTACGATTTGTACAAACTACATGATGTTTCTGGATCCACAAAACTAGAAAGAATAGAAAAAACAAAGGGCGGATGAACGCAAACAACAAAAAGAGATTTTCAAATATTTTGAACGCTATCCACAAAGGAAAAATGGTGGATTCACGGCATCTAACAATTATGGCACTTGACTATATTAATATTAATAGAATAATTTTTACTCAACTCAATTATAAAAAATACAGCATGTAACAATTATGGCACTTAACTATATTAATATTAATAGAATAGCTTTTACTCAACTCAATTTTAATATTATATAATTAGGTTCCATAATGTAGGATAGCTTTTACCCACATTACAACACTTAACAATTACTGCACTTAAAATATATACATTCCTTTAAAATACTTATTCTTTAATTTTTACCTATGCTACTGGTTCACTGCCTTTTGCCTCCTGGTTCGGGTTCGAAACAGGGTTTGAAATCCTGATTTGGTCCGATAAGGGTTCCACCAGGGTTCGAAAATCAGCCTGTGGGTTCAACCAGGGTTCGAAAACCAGACTGTGGGTTCAATTTCAACGGACCAGGTTCGAACCGGGTAGAACCTAGGAACTTTCACGCCCAGGCTGCACTTTTTCCAATGTTTTTTGCATTTTTTTGTTGACTTCTGAAGACTTTTTGCTGTAGAACCCAGTAACTGAGCATGAGAGTGCTAGTGTCAGTGCTAGTGGCAATGCTTGTGCGAGTGCCACTGACACTATTTATGGTTCTACACAAAATGTAGCATCTAATATGGATGCTGATGATGCTATTTTTGATGACCCATATGATTGATCAATGTCCAATAATGGCTGATTGTAAATACTTGACATTTTTATGTTTGAACTTTAATTTATATGACATTTGAGTATCACTAATATTTTTATATTTGACTATGAAAGTGGTGGTTTATTTTTGCTATGTTATTTGACTATTAATATGGTTGTTTATTTTGAACTTAATTACAGCTGCAAATATGTCTATATTTCGGATTTTTATATGTTTTTGTATAACAAACCCAGAACAAACCCAACCCCCAAATTTTTTTTGCCTGAACCTGTAAACCAAACCCTCAAACCCAAACCCAAAGCCAAAACCGAACTGGTAACTTAGATTTTTACTATTTCCGGATCGCAACAATGACTAGATGCTACAATTTGTACAGACCCCACGATATTTTTAGACCTGCAAAACTAGAAAGAATAGAAAAAACAAGGGGTGGATAAATGCAATCAACAAAGAGAGATTTTCAAATATTTTAAACACTATTCACGAAGGAAAAATGGTCGATTCACTCCAGCAACAGCAGAAAACATCACGAAATTTGTGATAGGTTTGCTTGGGTTCATCCCTGACGAACCCACAATGTTTTCCCAAAACCCTAGATAGGCTCCCTTGCGAACTGACCTTGGGTCCGTATCCGGGCTGGATTGAACCCGAACCTGCAGTTTCAGGGGACTGAACTGGTAACATAGCTAAACATCATAGACTTTGAAGAGATGAACATAGAACAAATAGCTGACCTAGTAAAAGTGTTTAAATCTCTTTAAGATTCAACAAGCCTCAAAATAAAAGTAAATAATTGCCATGAAAATCTGTACAACCATTTTTCATGGCAACTTGTTTAATTCTACTCAAATTCAAAGAAATTGGATATTTCATTTTTTAAACAGAGTCAATGATGGCCCTTTAACTAGGAATGATGAGCAGACAAATGTTGGATATGTGTTGTATACTGTGCATGCTGTTCACCCCTTATAGATTGTACGCCTTGCTATAATTGAGGTGTCTGGGGGGCACTCACAGCCCCTTGGTTGGTAGTATAGGGGTCAGCATCCCTTCATGAAACAGCCCCCAAGGAAATGTTTTTGAGTTTTATGGGTTGTTTTTCTGGTCCATGGTTTTATATCCATTGTATTGTAATACTGCTTTTCAGTATCCTCTATTGATGTACCCATAGATGCTCTCACATGGGTTAGGTTAAAGTACAATTGTGAAATATCTTACTGTATTGTGAACAGTCTAGTTAATACAATAAGTGAGGGCTGATTTTTGCTGGGTTTTACGTTTTCTCCAAAAGTAGGTTTCCTGTGGCAAAGTCTCGTTGTTATACCATCGAGTGTGCTATTGTTTCTTTTTGCTGCATTTGAAGATGCTATTAGCGTTGTTTCTCTTGCATAGACTTATCAGTATTAGTATTCTTCTCTTTAATAAAAACCTACAAATCATGATATAAATCTTGTTTGGAAGAAGTAAATTTTGTATTTTCTGTAGCTTTCAAAGGTCAGTAAATTGCACAAAAACGTCAAAAACTGATTTTTGGGCCTTTATTTAATTATTTACCTAGGTACTTAAGACATTCCTAGGCAATTATGCAGATTAAATTTTTAGGAGTTTGACATGGTTTGGGATATTGAAGTTTGATGAATAATGTGCATGTGTAAACTAGTAGAGCAAAACAGATTTTGCAAGGTCAAGAGCAATGCAAACTATGTTTAGGACAAGATCATATTACCATTGGAATCTTTATATCCTAATCATAGATGGGACACAAGATATGAGGAAATAGTGTTGTCCTCAGGACCTCGGTCCTCATTGAATGTTTGTAACATGTACCATCTCCAAAATACATGGGCTCTGCAGTACGTTGAGAGTAAAGAGAGAGCTCCCTGAATTGGTGATGCAAAATATTCAGAGGGGTAGGCAATGGGCATGCTGGTTGGCAACAACTTTCAAATATCCTATACACAACCACCATTGTGAAATTAAAATATATTATTCCCAACTTCTTTACAAAAATGAAATAAGAACAATAGCATCTGTAGATGCAAAGATAACACAAGGGGAACAGCTAAAGAGAAAGCATTACATAGATCGCTTGAGAAAAACAAATCTAAAAAGCTGCAGCATTAAATATTTTGTTGAAGGTTAATATTGGAAGCCTAAACCAATACAACCCCTTGCTGTGTTTCACTCAATAAACCAAAAAATATGGAATGAACGACTACAAATATTAATCTAATATGCTATCAATCAAAACTTTTCAAAATTTGTGCTTTCCCAAGTGGAGCGTGTCTTCTATGTTATCTCATTGTACATTTGAATTTCTATTTAAATTGAGATTGTTCTTAATTGATTCATCAATAATATTCAACTAGTATTGTATAAATCTTCACCTTTCGTAGAACTTCTAGTATTGATTTTGTATAACACAAAATAAAATGTCAAAGTAGTTTCTTAGGTCACAGCCAAGTGAGACACCAAATTGGTTTACGAAACACCTGTGGAAGCCCACTATGTTTTCTGTTTGCTTTACATATTGTTTAAATGTTGTTGTGCTGGATTTTCTCTCATGACTAACTAAACTAAAACTTGCTAATCTACTCACACCTAGAGCACTAAATAACACCAGTAAGCTAGGTAGAACCCAGAAGGAATGCCATGAAAACCGTGCGGGGGAAAGGCAGGGGCCCAATACGTAATAATTGTGTTCACATATTTAGGTGGCTATCAATTTTGAAGAAGATGAAACTAAATCATTGTATGGTCATCTCATTCCAATCTTTTCCTTGGTATATAATCAAAAGCTATTGTGTGGGAAGTCAGAGATCTCATTGTAAAATAATCATAAATCATAGTCTTCTACAAAACTCATCGATATGAATTCACTGTGACACGTAGATAGCTTAACAATCATAAGCTAGAGAGGACCACGAGGATCTACAAAGAATGACACCCAAAATATGCAAGAGAGTATATAATCTCATCAAGATTGTATTGCATATTTACTATTGAGGTGGATATCATAGATTTAAAAATGAAATTAACCTAAACTAAAATATTAACATTCAACTCCTTTTATCTTTTTTTTTGTATTAATTCAAATATAAAAAATTACGCGTAAAGTTTGAGATCCCATTGTAAAACATATCCAGTGTAATAAACCTCCAAGTCCTAAAGCACAGCTTGATTATTACCTTTCAATTCTGTAAAATATTTCTCTACATTCCTTGAGATTTTTGGTTGAATTCCAAAACGCTTCTAAAGTGAATTATTGGAGCTTGATGCTTAAGCCATCATGTCTTTTCTTTGACTGTCTGCATGTACATGCAAATTTTTGAAATTGTTTCTTCCTGTCGATGACAGTGGTCAGCTGAGATATTTGCTAACATTATACTTGAGGGTGGTTTGCGGATATTTAGTCATGCCCAGTTTTGGAATAATGTTGTGTTCCTTTTCTTATTTAGCACACGCATGATAGTTTATTGTTTTTGCAAGTTGAAATTATATATGCTATTTTGCAATACTGATTTTCTTACATTATACATTGCACTTCTCCAGCAACAACATTTTTTTAGCACACGCATGATAGTTTATTGTTTTTGCAAGTTGAAATTATACATTATTTAGCACACGCATGATAGTTTATTGTTTTTGCAAGTTGAAATTATATATGCTATTTTGCAATACTGATTTTCTTACATTATACATTGCACTTCTCCAGCAACAACATTTTTTTATTGTTACTTATTTAACCATAGAGAAGGCGCTTCTTGCATGGTTGCCAAGGAACTCCATTATAGGAACGTGGACCACATCCCCATCCCTGCATCCACAATTTGGTGATTACATATTACATATTTATATAATATAACTGTCTCCTTATTCATTTACTTGTTTGCCCTAATTTGATTGACACTCCCATCCTTGATCCTGTACCGGCACCCTAGTGTCTTGTGGTAACCATGTCTCCATGTCTGGTCTTAGATTTTTGCATTAATGGTTCTTACAGAAAAATTATTTTAGTTTTTTTGAACTAATCTTTTGTTGGGATTGGTTTCAGTTTAAACCAAAAAACAAACACGTTGTTCTTTGTCATGTAGGTGAAGCCCATAATTGAATAAAGGAGATGTGAAAAACTTATAATAGTTTTAACTGATCCCCATCTTTTGTTGAGATTGGTTCTAGTCTTTTTCTCTTAATAAGAAACACATTGCTCGTTTGTTGAACAGGTGAAGCCTATGATCAAATAAAGGAGATGTGCATTTTTCTTCTGAATGAGTTCTCTTTGCCGCCAGATAAAGTCCTGTCTGTATATATACAGTCTCCAGGTTCTCCATTCAAATATTGTGGTGCAGTATATAGGGGATGCCCTTCAGCAGTCTTTTCTCTTTCATGGCCAGAACCAGGCGGTCAGATGCAGCTAACTTCTGATTCCATTCCTTTGTCAGCGAAGATAGGTGTGTCTGTTGAAGATTTAAGCATGATTCCTTCTCTCAATGTTAGTCAGCAGCAGCGCATAGAGCATCTAGCAATGAAGGTTGGAGAAAATCTATTCAATTTCATGCAATCTTTTTGTTCTATGGATGGAAACAAATTGGTTGTTCCTACTGATATACTAGATCGATGGTTTAAGAAGTTTCAAGAGCGAGCAAAAAGAGATCCGGAATATTTGAAGAGTTTTGTAATTTAAGAAATACAGGCAAAGGTGGTAGTATTGTTCATGATTTCTTTCTTTAGTTATATATGGAAGGAGTTAGAACCACATATCAGCATAGGACATTTGACAAAATTGTCTTGCTGATGGTCCACAAACAATGAGATTTCAAGGTTTTTCATCTTTGAGCTCTGGTTTAGCTACGTGTTTTATTCGTGAAGATGCATTTTACCATAAAAGTACTCAGAAGATTCTGAGAAGAGATTATATGGTTTATTTTGTATTGTATTTGTGAAGATGCATTTTACCATAAGTACTCTCTTTAAGACTCTCAGAAGAGATAATATGGTTTATATGTACTTCTATCCGTCCTATTGATCAACTGCGAAGTCAATTCACCTGCCTTTAAAGAGTTAAAGGTTTATAAATTTAATTAAAGTTGCTGTCTAAATAAATGAATATCAATTTCGTAGAGGATGATATGCTATCTTGCTCCACCTCCTCCCTCGATTCTGCTTCCTTCCCTCTTGATTATTTTTTTAATGCATTTATTGGAAGTTTCCTTATCAATCTTAATTTTATTCAACCACGAGGATCATTCTAAAAGCCAGCTTCCAAGCTCCAAGTATTAAACAAATGTCTTAAATCTTATGTCGTTAAATTCAGTGATCATGCCATTGTAACATAATATTGGTTACATGTTTCTCCTACGCAATAAATAATACAAATCTAATTGAAAGAAAGCGCAGAACCATATCAGCTTTTACATCGCTAAGGTATGTGTTTCCAATATGGGTTAAAAAGAGTGAATTTGAAGTAGTGAAGGTAGTGAAGGAAGCAGGTACCTGAATACGTGAAAGGAGCAAAAGGATTGAATAGCCGAGGCGGAACTGGGGACTGGAGCGATCGAAGCAGCGAAAGGATGGATTCTCCAAGAAGAAATGATGGCAAAAGAAGTAGAAGATGGCAATTGCAGAGCAGGAGTAAAAGGAGAGTTGAAAGCAAAGGAAATATGCAAGCAAGTTAAGGAAAGAATTGTCAGTAACTTAGATTATTTGTAGGATAGAGACCAGGAGAAGGGATTGCCCATATGAGATGGTACGAAGTTGGGAGAATACATGCAATGAAGAAGAGGCGAGCCAGAAAAAGGGAAACACGGTGTTAACTATCAAAAATTTGAATTTTCAAAACTGTTTTCTTTGATTATCTTATGGAGAATGTAATAGAGCATCTATTGAACAGGGTACTGATTGCCAAATTCATTAGTATCTGGCCTTCCATATATTGCATTAAATTTTGGATGGGGCAACATTGGAGGAGTTGTTTGTGCCTTGAAATGAAGATAACCTTTCAAATAGAGAAGGGGACATGATATTTCAATGAGGTCCATGGTTGATGGGAAATGCAGAGCTATCGATGAGACCATGGTCTTCCCTGTTTAATCGGAATGATGGAATTTCTAAGGCCTCTCTATTTATTGGATTGTGCAAGCTTCCCCTAGACTCTGGTTAGGAGGTGTTTTAAAATGGGAATTTCATATGGGAATATGTTTGTAATTTGGATTTGACAGAAATATGTTTGAATATATATGAGGGTTTATTTATCTAAACCAATTAGGCAAGCAATTAGATTTTGCTTATTTGTAAGAAAATGGAAATACAAATTGGATTCTGAATGTTTGCACTTAAGGGATGTAATTGTAGGAAGATGAGTCACGTACAAAATTATAGAAGATAGAAAAATGGGAAGGCTAGGGAGATGAAAGGCATTGGTAAATCTCAAATGGGTTTGTATTTTGAAAAAGAAAGCAGAAAAACAAAACGTAGATGGGCAATTTGATGTAGGAAGAAGGGGTAACGATACATCAAAAGGGTAAGGAGAGAGAAAAATAAGAGAAAAGGGACAAGGAGAAAAGGTGAAGCAATTGAAGTTGTAACAATTAAATCTGTGTTAAATGTGATATGAGTGGATAATATGAAAAGAAAAATCAGAGGTTGGGGAGTCAAAAGAAAAAGGACTTGATTCGAAACATGAAAAATGATTCGATGTGAAAGAGAAATGAGAGGTTGGGGAGTTGTTGGCGTAAAATCTAACACCTCTGGAGTGCAGGTTTGTACGGACAGCTATGTACACTACGCAACGAGTGCTCTTCAAATTAGGAGGGGAAGCTCCCTCGTTGTGCTGGAATGCGTGGAAAAGGAAAGTAATCTAAGTCCTATCTTTTTGTTCTCAGCTGGAAGAGGCACAAGGTTAAGAAAACCAAGAACGTTGTAGCTAAGGATTTTCTAGTTTCGCAGATCATTAACTACAACTAAGCTAACTACTTTAAATCTATCCAGTTTCCTCAAGAAAACAGAGCATGAGAAAATGGAGCAGGGTTTGACTATCGGACGATAAACGAGTTTAGATTCTCTACTTGAAGGCAAGGTGGCACATCTATCAGCTCAATCTAGACAAGTTTATTGGGCACAAAACAAATTTAAGAATTTACCAAGACGATCTTATGGAACCCTGTGTGGCATAACACTTGATTGAAATAGTAAAGTCTACACAAAACAACCTTTATCATCACAATCTCACGAAACCCTATGTGGCATAACCTTTGATTATAATGATAAAGATTCACAAAACAGATTTATCACTGTAATCTCTCGAAACCCTATGTGGCATAACGATTGATCACAATGGTAAATAGACATAAAACAAATTTATCATCTCAATCTCTTGAAACCCTATGTGGCATAACAATTGACCTCAATGGTAAAGATGTTCAAACAGATTTATCTATGGGAGGAATTTACCACGCCAATCTTATGGAACCCTATGTGGCATAACACTTGATCAAAGTAGTAAAGACTTCACAAAACGTTTTTATCATCACAATCTCATGAAACCCTATGTGGCATAACACTTGATTGAAATGATAAAAGATTCACAAGACAGAAAGAATCCACTTATTACAATCTCATGAAACCCTATGTGGCATAACAATTAATCGTAATAGCGAAGACACATGAACAAATACCAAAAGAGCAATATTGAGGGCAAGGTAGGCGCAACATATATTTCTCTCTCAAGCAAAAGTTAATTACAAATGAGCAAAAGCTCTTATTTATATACATCAAGGTGTAGGGAACCCTAAAATCACCTTGTGTCAACTATAGTGTTGCAATGCATGCAAGATTTATTACTAAACCCTAATGAAATAAACTATACAGTTAACTGGAAAGCTACCATCAGTTAACCAGTACAAATAACCTAAATGGACAATGTGCAAGCATGCACGTCCTTATTCAAAGCAAAGTTAACTGGCCACTACCTTCAGTTAACTAGAAACCCTAACCCTAACTCCTGTGATGATAATTCCAAGGATGAGATAAGCATGTGTTAAGTCAGCAAGTAAACTCAAGACTGAAAGTCGAGTTAACTGCTACTCATGACTCAACCCTCGAAATTAACTGCAGGTTCCAACTGGCAGATCACTCCATGTCAACTTGGTCTAACACTTCGACCAAGAACTCATCAATCTCTCTGTCTTCAGGCACTTCATTGACTAGTAACTATGGCGGCTCTGTAACTGAAGTTTTGAAAAAATTATACGTAAGGGCAGATTTTGCCTTACAATCAATGAGATTAAGCTGCATTTTGAAAATGAGAACTTTTGACTGTAAAGTCGAATATACTTGAAGAACTTTCTGAAAACCTCTGGACAAAGCTAAAAATAGCTTCTGACGAAAGAAATTTTTGAAGTTTTTCTGGAACATGGGTTTTGTGCACAACTGAATTCTGAACAAACCCAGATAGTTGAATTCTCGAAAAAATGTGATTCAAGCCCACATGCAAAGAAATTCTTGGAAAAAAGCACAGAGCTTCAGAATGAAGACTAGGGGCGATTTCCTCGAAAAAATCTAAGACATGGGTCTCGCTGTAAATGCTGAAATATGTGAACTCGGATGATCAGATTCTGAATATGTGTTGAATTTCTTTGACATGCGAAGAAAGTACCTAAGGTGAGAAATAGAAGAAATAAGACAGAAGATAGAAAGTTTTGCTTGTCTGCTTCTGAAAAATCTGCAAATCTCTTCTCTGGAACTTGATAAAACCTGCATGCAAAGTGAAAATAAAGTCTAGAATCGCCTTCCTCTGAACAATCTGAACTCGTTGCTACGAAGAACGCTGAATTCAGACACCTATAGCACCTTTAGCTTGCTGGTCGCTCAAGAAAAATATGAGCTTCAGAGCAAAAGATGATGAAATAATGGACGCCATTGCTGAAATATATAGATTTTCATCATTGAAATTCGCACAAGGCAAAGAATCCATGAAAAATGGCGCTTGGCTTCTAATTGGACCTCATCACAGTTAACTGAAACTCAGATATGCTAATTAAATCATCATGCATTAGGGTTTCCCTTTCAAGTCTTCAGTTCAACTCAACCATGTGATTTTGACTTCAATTAGCAATCTTATCAAGTTCGCCATCCTTCACATCTGCTTTGGATTCACAAAATTGACCTAAAGCGACCCTTTAGATAACTAAAGTTAACAATGTTGATTGAGATAAGAAATTCGCCATCTTCATGCAATCCATGTTCTAAAAATAGCGACCCTTTTCAATCTTTAGTTGGTCTTCAAGAAGTGCGCCAACTTCACACTTATGCTTCAATATAATTCTAAAAATAACAACCCTTTTGGAACTAAAGTTGCCATTCCTTGAAAAGTGCGTAGCTTCACTAAAATTATGCTTCATCACTAAAACCTAAATATGGCGACCCTTTTCATAAGTTCAGTTAACACTCAAATGCGCCATACTTCACAAATCTATGCTTCATCATTCATGTCGTCCCTTTTTGAACTTCAGTTGAGACTCAATGAAGTGCCATCTTCACACAAACTTCACAATTGCATCCAAATTCGCCATGCATGAGAACTCCAGTTGACATTTACTGATAATCTTCAGTTAAGTGAACATGCAATCAAGTTAACTCAACATGCAAGGTAATTAACTGAACATGCAAACTAGTTAACTCGACATGCGAACTTAAAGATCACTCAACATGCCAATATATGAACTGAAGATGACAACCCAGAAAACGTTTAGTCTAACTGCAGTCAGAACTCCAGTTAAGGCGTCCATTCAACTCTCTTTCGAAAATTCAACTTTGAACTCTCAAGCGAATTCCAGACTTAGCCAAATTTCATGAAAATTTAAGCTAAAACCTCTGCCGGGACCTTTGTTCATCCTCTGACACTGGTTGACTGACTTCTCCGATTGACTGGTTGACAGGTGCATCGTAGAGCTAAGCAAAAATTGATCAAAAGATATCTTAAGACTGCACGTCATAATACTGACATCTGAAGGCTCAAAAATCCAAGCACCTTTTTTAAAGCTGCGCTTTTTCTCAGACTTAGTCAAATTTTGACTTCTGTATTTCGAACAAAGGGAAAAACAAATCCTTCATAACCTTCATTTTATCAACTTTCAGGACTGGAACTCAGGTTCACCGCGTAGCCGACCTCATTCTGCACAACCACTGCAAAGGCACATTTCCCAAGAAAACAATGTATGAGGGGTGAAAAACAAGGGCGCCTTTTTGAGAAGCTGCTCTTTTCACTCCAGACTTAGCCATTTCTGGAAATGATAAAATAATATAAAAACTCCGACTGCAAGCTGAGAGTCGTGAACTGAAGAGACAGGTACGGAAAGCTGAACGTAAACGGACACACTGAAATATGAAATCATCAGAAAAAGCATTAAAGGTGAAAAGCTTAGGCGCCTTTCTCAAAATGTGCTCTTTTGCTTTTTCCTCTGATTTTCTAACTAAGATTTGACCCCACGTTTGACCTCAGGTTCAGGCACTTCAGCAACTTAGATTCACCCACTGATGGATGCGTCGCAAAGCTCGAACAGATGTGAGATAAACATCTTGGGTGGCATTTAGCCAAAAACCTATATTTGGCACCTCAAAAAGATGGGCGCCTTTCTCAAAATGTGCTCTTTTCACCAGTGTTAGCCAATTCTCGCTTTCGCCTCATTTTGCGCTGTATCTTTCGTAACTCGAACAAAACAGGTCCATTTGATAAACTTGATAGCTCACTGCGAAGCTGACATGATGCCGGAAAAATGTCTACTGGAGGTGACAAACCCTAAAAACAGGATCTGGGCCCCTAAAAGATAGGGCGCCTATTTGAGAATGTGCTCCCTTCTCCAGAGAGAAAATTTTGATGATTTCTGTTCAGATTTTCACTTTTCTTAAATCTCTTCGGTAACAGACTGACATGATACTGACACCAACTCCATATTTGAAAAGCCCAAAAACGACCTTCTGACCTCACTTTAACAAGATTAAGACTCAATTAAGCAAAATGCCTTAGTGAAGCAAAAATTTTGGTTTTGGGTACAACAGGAGTCAAAAGGCATTGGTAATTTTTAAATGGTTTAAGATTTTAAAAGTAGTAGAAAAATAAAAGGTAGATGACAGTTTTATGTAGGAAGATGAGCAATGGAGAAGAAAAAGATTAAGGAAAGGGATCAAGGTGAAAAGGTATGGTAGTTGAGGTTGTAACAACTATATCGATAGATTGTAATGTGCCAAATGCAATATTGGGGGATAATATTAAAAGAAAAAGAACTTTGATTAAAAAAAAGGAGGAAAGGAGATAATTTGGGAAGGAGAAGAAATTGCGGAGTCCTTGGAGAACAATTTTCTTTCTAAAGAGAAAGGGAAGGAGGGGGTGTTATTTTGGTGAATTTAGAGCACCTCGATAATAAGGGTAGTTGGACATAACAAAATCTTAGGTGTGAATGAAATCTAACAAATGTAAAATTAAGCACAAAAGAGTTAATTAGTGGTCTACAACTTTTTATTTGATTTTTCTAGAGGTGGAGCATATAATCCCTCCACTAGTCAATGATGAGGATCTTTAAGTCAGAATGTTAAGAGGCTTCAATGTTTATGACAAAAGTCACTTAAGTGATTAGTAAAACTAAACCTAGATATTGTGGAAAATATAAATAATCAAATTTGGAAGAGTTGGTCTTGTGGTTGATGCAAATGATTTAGCAAGGGGAATAGCAAACATATGGGATGTTAGAGCTTTTGGAGGAACACTTGTTAAGGTAGAGAAATATGTGTTGCAAGTTAAATTTGAAGATTTAAGAAGTAATGTTGATTCCTATATTTCAAATGTGTATGGATCAAATATAAATGAAGGAAAACAAGAGTTGTGGGATAAGGAAAAATTAGGGGTTGTAAATAACTCACCTAGATGTGTGTTAGATTTTGGATGTTGTGTAACCATAGGGCCTTGGTGGATGTGAGACCAAGATAGATGATTTTTTTAGAGTAACAAACACTTGAATTTGGAGTGGATAATAGACAGGTTGGATAGGTTTCTTGTGGGCTTTGATTTATTTATTGATAATGCTTGATGTCATTCAAAAAACCTCCACTTGACACGATTAAACCATTGGTTGATTAATTTGGAAGTTAATAAAGATTTGAATTCTAAAGGAAATGGTATTTATATGGTTTGAGGATAAAGAAATTGAGGAAAGGAGTATTGGTGGAAGAGTTTGAAGAGTGCAAGAACTTTATATTGATGGAGAAAACACATGTCAAAAAGGAAGCCCTACAATGAGATACCCTAAAGCATGGTAATCTATTTAAAAAGAAAAAGGAAATATAAGACAAGTTGGAAGAGGTGAAGGAATTTGCAAAACTAGGCAAAGACAAAAAAAGGAAAGGGAACTATAGCTTCTCTTCATAGTTCTCTTGGGATGGAGAAAAAATATTGGATACAAAAATCAAGAGTGAAGTGGTTGAAGGAAGGTGATATAAACACCTAGTTTTTCCATCTCTATAATTATTTAAAGGTAAGATAATAGAATTTAGAAAATTAAACTACCCTCAAGCGAAGAGATCTTAGATAATGAAGCTTTGAGAAAGGAAGTGGGTTTTTTTTAATTATTAGTATACTAAATTGACAAATGAGGAATCTCAAATGGAAATGCTTAGGGATATCTCCCATGTTATCTTAGAAGAGTACAATGAAGCCCTTATGAAGCCAATATATGAGGAAGTAAAGCAAACAAACTTCACTCTAGGTCAAAAGAAGGTCCCAAGACTAGACAGAATTTGACAAAGATGTTTTCAAAGATAGACATATTGTGGGAGATGCATGGAAGGTGATAAATGAACATAAGGTCGTGTTGAAGGGAGGTAATGTCACCTTTCTAATATTTATCCCTCAAAAGGATGACGTAGAAACCTTTAATATATTTAGACCAACAACCATATATGAAAAAGTTACCTTTCTAATATATTGAGATTGAAACTTTGGAAGAACAAAGTGGGTTTATATCACAAGATTGGTTTTGGATGGAGTTGTAGTGGTTTATGAAGTAATTCACTCAATAAAAAAGGAAACAAACAATGGATGATGATAAAAATGGATATGCAAAAGGCATATAATCAAGTTTCTTGAAATTTCTTTTTAAAAGTTTAGGAGGAATTCAACATTTCTAAGGATGGGAGGGGTTAGATATACAACTTTTCTTCATGACTTCCTTTCAATCTTGATGAATGAGGTGTTTGGAGGATATTTACAAAGAAAGGACTTTGTTAAAGGGATTATTCTCTTTATTTATTCATCATTTTGCTCAGAGCCCTAAGACAAACTATTAAATTAAAAATGATGGCAATGAATCTTTAAGGGTTGAAAGTCACATCACATGTAAAAAATATAACCTATCTATAGTGTGTAGATGTAACACTACTCTTCAAGGAACCCTCACTAAGAGAAACATAGTCTTGTCAAAAGATATTGAAGCTATATGAGGAAGCTATTGGGAAAAAGTAAATGCATAAAAAAAAAAAAATTATCTTTTGGGAGAAAGAAGAAATGGAGCACATAAAATTCTTAGAATTTTGGGATTTGGAGAGGGAATTTTCATTAGTTCTTATTTAGGGATATCATTGATTACTAAGGAAGCACCTAATGGAGTGTGGCAATCCCCTTCAAACAAAATTTAGAGCAAGCTTTCTTCTTGGGAAGGTAAATTATTTTCACTTATTGGCAAGATAAGTGGTTAAGATTCTCTTTCAACAATCCCAATCTATGTTATGTCAATGTTTAAATTACATGAGGATTTTTTTTTTCTAAGACTACAATATCTATACGATGTGTTTTTTTGTGGGAAAGATTTGAGGAAAATGAGAGAATTTAGTTTGATTAATTGGAAGTAAGTGAATTTATCAAAGAGTGAGGGTGAGCTTAGATTTAGGCAATGTCAACAAATGAATAAGACACTTGGGGTGAAGCTAGAATTCATATGGAGAAAGAAAGATAATGGAGTTGAATACTCCATTTTAAATATGTAGACAACAAAAGACATTTATTTTCTCAATGTCTCTTGCCTAGGGTGTCCACACTACGGAGTTTTATAAGGAGCTAAAGGCCATCGTTAGTATCTAAGTTAAGATGGAAAAATTGGGGAGTGGGATTTTGGGATCCTAATTGGTTTAGGAACCATAATTAGTGAAAGAGGAATATAGGGTGCTAGTAGACAACTTGAGAGATTAGAAGGAAAGACGGTTTCCAATTAAATAGAGGTAAGAGATGGAAAGAGAATATGGAGGATATTGAAGGAGCTAACATGTGATAGCTCCAAAAGCCCCACACTTTTCTTGAGTTATTTGATAAAGTTCAACTTAAGAATTTCTAAATTCCTAGAACTATACTTTAATTAAGCTTAAGACCTTAAATTCACTATGATCTATAAGTTTAAATTAGACTATAGATAGTTTATTTAATCTAAACTAAGATGTTATTTGGCTATGGACTATATGATTGATGAAGATCATGGATTATATTATAATCCTAATATTCTATATTCTTAAATATAATAAGGATACACAATTGTGCCATGCTTAACCTTAATAGTTACATTTATGAGTTTTAATTATTTTGTAAGATGACTCTTAGGATGAAGGGGTTATGCATATAAATAAGAGAAAGACTCTCCCAAAGCATCATATATTTTAATATTGAACACATTTTTTTTAAATTATTGGAGGTCAACCCTATTAATGGTCAAAATGTTATGTTTTCAAAAAAATACAAAGCTTTAAAACCTTTTTGATCCGCGAAGAGGTTATCACAACCCTTTCAACCTTTGACAAGGTTACTCTAATCATGTCGGAGGCTGATGGTAATTTCACAAACTCTGTCTAAAGTAATTTTTGTAATTTTTTTCAAGTGGCAAGTCTTTAAATTCATGTCAAAATGTCCCTCAATTGTGATTCAGTCATATCTTAGCTCTTAAAACTCTTTTGGCATCGAACAAGGTTGTCACAACCTTGTTAGAAGTTGACAAGGTTCTCAAAACAAGGTTTGAGCCCAAAGCATTTTAAAAACTCCATATGAAAAAGGTAGTGAAAGACTTTGAAGAAGCTCAAATGTTGATAAAGATGTCCCATTCATAATTTGATTCAAGAAATGAGAAATTTATGAAATGGGTTTTCAAAAAATGTTATGGTGGAGAGCGATAGGGTTGTCACAACCGAGTCAGTGGTCGACAAGTGATTCATAACCCATTGATTAACGATAACTTTTTGAAGAATCTCTCATTGATAGCAGGATGATCACTTAGAAAATTGAGAAAATATTATTGGTGGATTTTGGAGAAGTTTCAGAATAGGTGTCAAAGTCTGACAAGGTTCTAAGAACCATTGAAATCAGAGTAATCATGCATTAGCTAATAATTAATTAATCTTTAATTGATTATTAGACTAATTTCTTCTCATGCACTTAAGCTAAACTTAGGAGTGCTTTTTTTGTTAACTAGAGTGAGCTATTATTAGATCATTATGTCCCATCACATAGGATGATGACACTTGTCATGATCTAATCCCCTTATCATTTAGGGTTGCTCTTATAAAACACTCCCTCATTGTATTATCTCTTGACGTTCAAGAAATCTTTTCATTATGTAAGTTTTCTAGTTGAGGATATAGCAGATCATTGTTTGCAACTCTCTTGTGTGGAAGGTGTTTTTGCTCATTGTTTGATCCTGCATCTTGTATTTTCACAATTATAACATGGTATTATAGTGTGGGTTCAATGAACCCCTTCTTGATTATTGAGGTTTTTCTTCAACTAGGGTTACAAGGCTTCAAATCTGAAATATTTTTTTTTGTAATTTTTGGAGGGGAATATTTTTGGTGCATTTTGACATGAAAAAGACCTCACCACTACGCTAAGGAGGCCAAATAGACAAATTTTGATATAAAATTTGTCTACCTTTGGTGACGGGAGTCTAGGAGGCAATTCTTTTTACATTAGGGCCTGTACGACCCCCTTTATGGTTTAAAATAAATATATATATATATATATAGTAGTGCGCTATATAGAGTAGTGTGCTATATATAATGTTTCTACTCTATATAGTGGTGCACTATATATAATTCTATGGCTATACATAGTGCCTGCTAGTTGCAACTGACTAGCGGCCATTGATCGCTTAACAACGACTTAGCCACTAGTTGCTTCAGTGTTGCTGAGCTGCTAGGCGATGGGGCTTGTCGTCCGTCTCTTAGTCGACGATGACAGGGCCTCCACATTTTTTTTATTTTTTATTTTTTAAAAATTGCCCCAGGGTCACATGGGTGACCAACATCTAGCCCCTAAGAGGCTTTAAAAAAATGTTTTTTTTTGCAAATTAAGTAGAATTGGGAAAATTGTGATAAATTTTTGCTCGGGTATTGAAATTGGGCGAATGAGATATTGTCAGAAATTTGGTTCCAAGCACTATCCCATGGTGTTGGTTTTTTTCTTTGGTTTTTTGGGTACATTTTATCATCTGTCAAAGTTAGATGTGTTGTTTTCACTCCCGAGCTCACAACTTTTGACCCATTTCTCCATTTTTTGTGATTTTAGGGGCATTGCGATGGTCTTTCAAAGCTCTTCATATCCATCCATGTAATTTTTTCATATTTTTCTCTAGGTACATTTTACTCAATTTTTTGTGTTTTCACATTAGATGGTGAATTACTTGGACGTTTTAGCTCTTGGAAAATTTTTGTTTGCATGGGATGACTTGTTTTAGGTTCTACATGTATTTCCAATATTCTATCCTATTTGGGCATTTTGAGCATCTTTTGCATGCAATTTCTCTTTTGTAAACACACTAAGATAAAATGTCATTCTGGTGTATGCTTTTTGGGGATTTCACACATCTTGTGTGCCTTTTGTACTCACACTATGTTATAAAGTATCATGGATGGGTTGTGAGTTCCTTTGTTTTTTCTTCACACCTTTTTCAAGTGAGTGTTCCTTCGACGATAACATTGAATCCCAATGATTCTTGACTCATACATGTGTCCCTAGTTTGCACACCCTTTTTATTTGTAGATACTTTCATGTGCACATTTAGATATTATTTATTCTCTTACATGCACTTCTTGGTGACATGAAATTTCAATGGACCTGTCTTGGCTCTCCCTTTCCACATTAGAGGGGGGGTTTCTACTGTTGGTGCTAATGCTTCCTTGGCTCATTTTTGGAGTGATCTATGTATCTAATTTTTGTTCCTATGTATTAGGCGGATGTGGTGGTTGGTTTTACCTATGCATTTCAGTGAGATGGAGCATTTACCATATGAAAACTCTTTGATTCTTATTTCTGAAGGTGACCTATTTCACTTGATTAGTGTTCTTCAGACTACTGGTACCTGTGCCAGTTGTTTCTTCTATTTCCAGATGTTTTCCTTTATTTTTCATCTAATTTGAGTAGTGTCATTAGGGGGGCTCATACAAATTATTGTCTTCTTGATCCTAATCATCATCTATTTCAAAGGAGGTTATTCATTTCAACACTATATCAGTCATCATTCAACAATTGTCTACAACTTATTTGTGCTTCAATGATGTTCTTCATGTTCCTATTCTTTTTTGGGACACTATTTTGGAGGTTTCTTAGTCCTTTATTCACCTTTCTCTCTTTTGGAGATGAGTTTTTCCCATGAGGTTTTATCCTTTTCTCCAGTTGTGAGAGATTAGATTGTTTGTACATGGGTACCTCTTCGGGCCTATTTTTCCAAGACTCATCATGCATTATTTTCTTCTTATGCATACTTTTCAGGATTTTTTTTTGATACGTAAGAGCTTGATATTTTATTAATAATAAAAAAAGAGCCATACAAAACGTCTGCTAAGCAAGAAACCACCATTGAACCAGAGCCAAGAAAAACCAGTAATATTTTAACAAACTGCCCAAGAAATTCACAAAATTCAACCAAAAACGGCTCCAACCATGCCAAAACTAGATTGCCCAGAAACTAAACTAGCAGCCAACGGGCAAAAATTCCAGACAAAAAGAGGTTGAGCCTCAAAGAAAACTATTTAATTTAGCAAAGGTGTCAAAATCGACCACCTAGTCCAAACCTTCATCCACCACCAACCCTAGCTTCCTTTTCAAGAATTTTGCTACCACAACCAAGATCATCCGGTGCTGCATAAGCTCAAACCCTTTCAAGTCCAGAAGAAAGGGGTAGATTTCCACTGCCTCGTCTGATTTCCAGAGTAGCTCCAAATCTGACTGTCATGGAATCCCTCTGCCAACAAATTCTTCCTTTAGCATCTCCTCGAGGCCACCCAACAAATCACCACGAAACAAATGCACGAGCATTTCCTTGGCCTCCCCCTTAAACACCTCAACATCCAACAACACATCCAGGAAACACGAGGATATATATGCATTATCCCACGCGTAGTCTTTTCTCTCCAAATGGCCTTTCCCTAAAACCATTTTAACAGCTACAAAAACCAAAGAATCACTATCTAGTAGAATACGCTTGAGCCTGGTCAATTATTTCTCTGAAGGCAACTTGTCTCTCTATCACCCACAGAGAAATGGGTGTCCGCACCAAACGACTCCAACCCCTCCATAGACACAGATTATAAATTTGGAGCGGCTTGAATTTTCCATTTTTGAGACCAGAAACCAAACACCGTTGGCCAAAATGCCACCACCAAAGACACCATAAAAACACTGCACTCCGCACACAAACAAGCCACCGACGCCAAATTCCATTAATAATGTCCACGACAACAAGGCCGAGCTCACCTCACACACGCAATAAATTATAATGATGCAAGGCAATCTTTCCTTGCATGGAAAATCAACCTTCACCTTCAACCTTTAACACATTCCTTGAAATAATAATCACTCGCTAGCTAATAGTTGTGCATGTACCTCTCCGTAAATGGAGAACGCCAGAACTATCACCACTCGTCATTGCCTTTCCTACCACTCAAATCGACGGTGACCAAACTATTAAAAAAATATGTCCTTGTTGAGTCATACCCCTTCAAAATCCCTCTGCCAACGTGGAGGGGTGCCCGCCCAGCCACCCACATACTTTTCAGGATTTTTAGCTACTCCCTAAGTTTTCAATTAAGTGAGGTGTTATAGTAATCATGCATTAACTAATAATTAATTAATCTTTGATTGATTATTAGACTAATTTATTCTCGTGTACTTAAGCTAAACTTAGGAGTGTTTTTTTGTGTTAACCAGAGTGAGCTATTATTAGATCATTTTGTCTCATCACATAGGATGACAAAACTTTTCATAATCTAATCCATTTATCATTTAGGGTTTCTCTTATAAAGAACTATCCCTCATTGTATTATCTCTTGAGGTTGAAGAAATATTTTCATTATGTAATTTTTTCTAGTTGATAATATAGCAAATCATTGTTTGCAACTCTCTTGTGTGGAAGGTGTTTTTGTTCATTGTTTGATCTTGCATCTCATATTTCACAATTCTAGCAACTTCGAAAAAAAAGGACACATGTGGGTAAAATGAGAAAACACACATGCACCAACACTAAAAGTGTCACCATTAATACATACTCAAAGCCCAAGAACATTAATGAATGGTCTATAAAGAAAAAATTAATCATTGGAAGAGGTATTTTTATAAGGGATCACTAGAGAAGTAGCAAGAACATGAAAGTAGAATTGTAGATTGAATCTAAGTGGTGGTGCATAAGTGATTTTAAGTTTTCTACAAAGAACGAAAAAATGAAAGGGGTAAAGGTACATAATTAATTACTACTCTATGATTGATTTCATGAATATTTGTGTATTGCATAATTGCTCCCTCAAATTGAAGCTTCCCCCAAATTTATCTTTCTGTGTGTTTGAAGAATTAGTCTACATTTTAAGTAATTTAATCCTAGCAAAGATGAAATACAAATACTTGGGATGTGAACACCTATCTGATCTAGAAAGCACATTGCCTGAGATTTCTAACACAAAGCTAAGACACACTAATTTGGATGAATTTTGGGAAAGGACGAATAAAGAGGATAGACCACCAATTACATAGATATTGGTGGAAAGTGGATTACTACAAGTGGATATTTTTTTTGTAACTATAGAATATGAAAATTTAGTAATGGAATGCAAGGACCATTACGACCACCAAGCTTGAGAAGTGAGGACTGATGATAATAGGGTTATTGCAAAGATGGATAGAGATGCTTTCGCTTCAATACTCAAATTGCCTCAAAGAGAAGTCTTTGTGGATGTTGATAATACCTCATCTTACCAATGTTTTATGGAGAAGAACCAATGTTAGAATACCATTGCTAGATGTTGGTCGTTAGTCCCAAAGAAAGGGAGATCCCTGTTGCCCAAGAATTTGCACAGGTCCCATTTTATAATCGATATTTTTGATCTAATAGTCTTGCTTCGTAGGCTAATTGGAAACATAAATACCCATAAATTTGAGAATTGGATGTCATTATTTATCATTGTAATCACTCTCAGACAACAATTCATTGATTGGGGCAATATCATTATTGATCATCTCCATAGTTAGGTGACAAGTTTTTGACTCAATAAGCAATTTTACATGTCCTCATATTTAGTTTATGTCATTTCTAGCATGAGAGCTTGGCCAGGGTTACATTCAGTTGGGAATTTTGATGAAATGACTCATATTTATGATCACTATCCCCAACTCTAATTGGAGAATAGTTAAAAAAAATTAGGAGATTAAATGATGCATTCATGATATTAGTGGCTTGATAAATTCAAGGAGATACTTGCATGAGGATATCTCTAAAGGTTGTCCAGTTGATCAACACTTATGGGAGTTTCTTCATTCAATTTTAAAAATTTACCTACATTAGGATTGGAGGATATGATGGCTTCTCATGCAAGTTACCCAAGTATGCAAGTGATAAATTTATTTTAATTTAAGTATGTAAACAAATTGGTGAATTCAATGAAAGCTATAGGGAGAGAAAGAAAGTAGAATTTTATTTTCCTATTGGTATTGTGAATACGAAATTCACCATGCTCCCTTCGGGTTTTGGCTAAGTACTGGCTCATGCCTTCAAATAAATTCATCGGGCCCCCTTTTTTATTGTCACTGTAGCCTCTGCCACGTGTCCGCTCATTGCTCCTTAAAGGATTTTTCTCCTTGCTCTTCTATCAACCCCCGATATGCTTCCATGTGTCTTCACCGTGGGTTATTTTGATTGCTTCCTTTCACTTCCTTATCGGTCCCCGCTTGTGTGCCATGTAGCTCTCATTCACAAAAAGGTTTGGCGGGCCCCACAGGTGGCGACTATATCAAATATTATTGCTACGTGTCATCTCAGCGCAAGATTTCAATAGAGGAAGGGTAAATCAGCTATGGGTAGCGATATGCTGCCGCGCGTCCCTTCAGCGCAAGCTTCTTCAGCAAAGGAATGAAGCAAACAAAGGGCTGCGATATGTTGCCACGTGTTCTAATTGCCTATCCAAGGAGGCGACACTTTTCTGCATAGGACTTTGTTAGGACCACTTCCATCATTCACAAAGGATGCACCTAAATGGAGGGTGACCGAGTGTTGTGTCTCGAATCTTTTTTGTTACAACGGCCTAGGGAAATCATTGCCTCAACATCATTGCTCAGGATTCTGAATCTTTTTAGTTGTTGCTCGCCAGGTGGTGGGAGGCTCACTATAAATACTGCTCTTTGCTTCTAAAGAGGAGTTCAAGAAGTTGGAGGTCCCAAGTTCGAAGATTACTTGTTTTTAAAGCTTCGCTAGTTTTAGAATTACATGATTTTTTGGAGAGACCAGGCCTTTTATTGTTTAGATTATTGCAATAACTCATAGACTGTACCATTGTTCAGCCACTCTGTTTCTTATGCTATTGATAAAATTTATACTGTGCCATTATTGTTTGAATGGTTTATTTTTCGTACTTCTATAATTTGAATGCACGTTTGTTGGTTTAGATCATGTCTTTTGACTCTTCTTTTCAGTAAATAGGTATGATTATTATTTTATGTCATTGAATGAGTTGTTCATGCTGCAATCCTTAATTTATGTTATTCTAAGACATGGTAAATTGCTAAGAAAGCCCCTAGATCATATCCAAAAGATAGGTTTATCATTCCTTTTATCTACATTCTGGCGCATCGCCTTAGTTAGATTCTTTATTTTTATATCTACTTTTGTTTCCCATTCCAAAACCCCAACTACAAAAGAAGTCGACTTCTTTAAAAATCTAGAGGTCACTCATTTTAGTGCAATAAGTCCCCCATAAACTGAGTTTCCCATAAAGGGTTGTTACCTTGCCAATTTTTGGCATCAACAATTTTTCTTTTTCCTAGCACGCCCGATGGGACTGAGCTTAAATGAATCCAATTTTCAGAAGGGTGTATGAGCCATCGACCTGTTACTAGGTCCCAAACGGAAAATAATCTTGGTTTATTAGTACCACCATTAGGGACAGTACAACCCGCGACCCAATTAGTGAATGTTTTGATTCCTTCTCCCTTTTCGCTAGCCATGTTGTCTGCCGCTAACATAAATTATGTGGCATGGGACGCCGAAATCCCTCTTGTTGCACCAATAGCACTTGTCATTTGGGCTACTATCCCGGTTTCATCCCTAAAGGCTATACCTAAATTCACCGGAGATGGCTCAAGAACACCGTCCGAACATTTGCAAGATGTTGCAGATGTATGTTTGGTACATGGGGTTACAACTCAAAATGTGGTGTTAAGGCTGCTTGCTGCCTCTTTCAGGGGCAAGGCACTGGACTGGTACCACACATTGCAAGCAAACACTATTAGTACCTGGGATGAGCTCGGGGGGCCTTTCTATCAGAGATTTTTGAATGAAGGAGACTGATCATCGCTATATTATCAGCTCTCAGTCATAAAGAGGGCCCCGCACGAAGCCATGGCTGACTTCAATGCTCGGTTCCATACAAGCTGGCAGAGGATCCAAGTTGATATCCGCCCGCCACTCGATCTAGCATTCATGTTCTACTTGAAGTCTATCAATCCCGACATTTCAATGATGATCTAGTCTCTTGGCGGAACCACACTACCAGGCGCATATAGCATCGCTGTCAAGGCGGAGAACAATTTGATAGATGTCAGGAAATTACCACCTCGGCCCATCATTCCTATATTCCTATAAATATTGGTTTCTGCTTAGGAGATTCCTTCTACCAATGCACCATATCCTCCTCAATCCATGTACACGTATCTGAGCACACCGCAAAATGTTGCCTCTACATCCGGCTCTTCAAAGGAGGAGATGAGAGAGTTCAAGGAAATGTTGCGGACTATTGTCAATGAGATAACTGTTATCAAGCATAACCAGGTCGCACCTTTGAAGCCTACCTACCAGAATTATCAAGGCGAAAGGTCCTCTTACCAACAAAACTAGTTCCAAGGAGGAACTCACACAAATCCACAGGCACAAACAACAAATCAAATAGTACCGGTACCCACTTCGCTACAAAGCGCCAACCTAAGTTTGAGCAAAGAGCTGACTACAAGACAAAATAATTTAGCGGATGACACCAACCCCTGGTGCTTCCCTTGCGGAGATCCACACATCCCCAAAACTGTCTGTGTGACAACCTACAACAAAAGGTGGTGGAGCAACACAACCAAGCTACAACGTTAGACCTCGAAAGCTATGTGTATACCTCTTCGCAAATGGACAATGTGATGCTCATTGCACAAATGCAAGGGATGTCACTAGAGCAAGAAGCGAACATCACTCCCGACCACACACTCTTCTCATAGATGGAGAAGAAGCAGTGTTTTCCAATGATACATCCGCATCTAAAACACCGCAAGTACAATCCGACTACAACACTCACTCAAAGAGGAGATTTACGTGTGAACCAGTTGTCCAGCAACTAGTTAGTCTGCAACCTAAAAGTGCTTCTGAATAGATTCCTAGTACCTTCGCAGCGCTGCCGCAATATCAACCATGAAGGGAAGTTGTTATAACAAGACCGAAGGAGCAGAAACCTCCAAATTTTCCACCGTTCAATGTGGTGTAACAATTGAAGAAATCATCTGCTAATGTGTCTCTGTGGGATATTCTAGCCATCTTGGAATAGAAGACGCTACTACAAAAGGCTCTCCGGGAAGATGTGAGTGCAACGCCAATGGAGCAGTTGCCCAAAGTAAGGGTTGTTGATCAACCATCTTCCACCACAGTTCTTACAAACAACACAATGAAATCCCCTACTGAAGTAAGAGATAAGCCAAAGCCTCAACCCTTCTTCTTAACTCTTAATCATCCAGTTGAAATCCAACAAGCTTCGAAAAGGATTGGCCACTCTCGAAAACTTTTTCGATTGTGACGATGCAAGAAATGACAAACGGAAGTTTGTAGCAAACAAAGGTGACTATGCAGACCTTCAAGTCGAAGATGGAAGAAAGCTCAAAGTCGGGAAGGATGTCTCGCATCACAATAAAGAAAGGCTTATTAAATTTTGTGATAAATATGAAGGAGTGGTGGCCTGGTCATACGACGACCTCAAGGGATATGATCTCGATATCATTCAAGACACAATAGATTTGGCGGAAGGTGCAAATCATGTCCGCCAAAAACAAAGGCCACTCAATCCCAAGATTGAAGCGCTAATGGCGTAAGAATTAACAAAGCTAATCCAGTCACAGATTATCTTCTCAATCAAGCATAGCACATGGGTATCCAATTTGGTCCCAGTCCGAAAGAAAAATGGAGATATTCACCTATGTGTGGACTTTCAGGACCTAAACAGAGCATCCCTGAAAGATCATTACCCACTACCTTCAATGGAGTCAATCCTACAAACTGTGGCAGGGTTGGAGATGTTTTCCTTGTTAGATGGCTTCTCCGGTTACAATCAAATCTGGGTCAAAGAGGAGGATCAACATAAGACAACGTTCACTACCAAGTGGGGAACGTTCGCATACGCTAATATACCATTTTTCCTCTCAAATGTAGGAGCTACCTTCCAACGGGCAATGGATATCGCTTTTAGCGAACTAATCAACAAGATTATCCTAATTTATTTGGATGATTTGACAGTGTTCTCCAAATCCAAGGATGATCATTTTGATCATCTGGAGATGGTGTTCAAGAAATGCTAAGAGTTTAGGATATCCTTGAACCCAAAAAAATGTGTCTTCGGAGTACCGCAAGGCAAGCTACTGGGGCACGTAGTGTCCAAAGAAGGAATTTCAATTGATCCTGAGTGGGTGAAAGCAATCAAAGATCTCCCTCTCTCGTTCAACAAGAAAGGCGTTCAATCCTTCTTGGGGAAGGTAAATTTGGTTAGTAAATTTATTTCTAATTTTGTAGGAATAATTAGGCCAATTACCCTAATGTTGAAGAAGGATCAAATATTTAAATGGAAAAAAGAAGCCAGAGAAGCCTTTGAGAAAGTCAAGGATGCTATCTCTTCCTCTCCTATTCTGGTCAACCTGGACTTATCAAAGGACTTCATAATGTATGTATTCAGTAGAAAGTCAATCATTGCTACTGTCTTAGCTTAGAAAGATGACGATGGCAAGGGAGAAAAATTGATAACATTTCACTCCCAGACCCTGAAGGAATATGAAACAAACTACAAATTTGTAGAGGTAGGTGTTTTCCATAGTTAAGGGACTCAAGAAGTTTTGACACCTAATCTCCTGCAATAAGGTGATTGTATATGTTGCACATTCTAGTGTGCGTGAATACATCATGGAAGGAGAAATCACTGAGAAAAGAGCCAATTGGATCACCAAGATCCTTGAGTACGACATTGAGGTTAAGCCTACAAAGACTGTTCAGGGAAGAGGAATATGCGAATATCTTGCGCACGATGAAGAAATAGCCACCGAGGAAGAGCAATCAGAACTAGTCCTAATGAACAATTCAAAGTCTGAAGGTTGTTGGATGGAAGATAGAATAAGATTTATGCATACAGAAAAATATTCGTCGGGCCTTCCTTCTTAGAAGAGGAGATTCTACCAGTTGCAAAATAGCAGATTCACGCTCATTGAAGGGATCTTGTTCAAGAGAAATTTCAACGGTGTTCTATTGCGATGTGTTACCACAGAGCAAGCAAAAAGGATCCTCGACACTTACCACAGCAATTCTGCGGGCGGGCATTTCTCCGCAAAGACAATCGCTATCAAAATCATGTGTGCGGGGTACTTTTGGCCGACACTATTCAATGATTCCTACTCCTTCATGAAAACTTGCAAGGAATGTTAGTTTTTCGCTAGAAGAAGAAAGAATTCAGAAATGCCTCTCAATCCAATAGTGGTTGATGAGCCATTCATGCAATGGGGTTTGGACTTCATCGGAATGATTAACCCAACCTCTAGCATAGGACATAAATGGATCTTAACGGTCACAAACTACTTTACGAGATGGACCGAAGTCATGCCACTAAAGAATGCGACATAGGAAGAGATAGTGGATTTCCTGGAGGAATTAGTGACGAGATTTGGCCCACCCAAAACTATCATCTCCGAAAATGCTAAAGCTTTCCTGGGCTCCAAGGTAAGTCAATTTGCACTTACACACGACATATTCCTTAAAACATCATCAAATTACTACCCGCAGGGGAACAACTTAGCCGAATCAACAAACAAGAATCTTGTTCGACTCCTCAAAAGAATTGGGTCTGAATATCAAAGGGAGTTGCACAAAAACCTCTAAGTAACACTCTGGGTGGACCACATAACTCCAAAGCAAGTTCAAGACTTCACCGTATGAGCTATTTTATGGAATGGAGGCATTATTTCCTATCTCTATGGAGATTCTAGCGTTGCAATTGCTAAAATCTCTCAAGGTGGAGCAAAACGGCGCAATGGAGGTGCAGTTAGTTGAGTTTCTAGAAGTACAAGAAAAAAGGGAAAAGTCCCTAACAGCCATGACTAACCAACAACACGTGGTTAAAAGGTGGGTTGACAAGAAAGCGTCTAACCAAGGTTTAAAGTGCGGAGACTTAGTGCTAAAATATAACGAAAGGGCCGCAAATATGGGTCAGCACAGAAAGTTTGATAGCCTTTGGGAAGGCCCATTTAGAATAATTCAATGCAAAGAGAAAAATGCATATGAGTTAGAAACTATGGGAAAAGAAGCGTTGGGAATTCCGGTCAATGGAATTCACTTGAAATTATTCAATTAAGCTTGCTTACCATACCTATGTAAATATGTTTATATGCTTTTCCCTTCTTTCCCTTTTGTTTTGTTGACCAGTCTTTTTATTTATTCTATGGTGTGAGGCAAAAAAGAACAAGTGACCCATTATTGCAGAGTAAGGGAAATGAACTCATAGCTGAGCAGAACAGAAAAATTAAAACACCCACATGCAAAAATGAATTGAAACATACATGCTGAAAAGAAAAGATGACCCAGTTGCAGAATCTAATAGAATGCAACAAGATGATTATATAAAGATATATTTTCATTATATATGCTTCAATATTTACATTTTCAAAATGGCTTATAGGCCACGCTTCCAAAAGTATATAAGTCTATTCTACTTCTTTTATATATTTTACGAAAAGCCTTTTTCAGGCATGTATACAAAAATAGACTAATCACTATGAGATTTCTAGAAATCAAAAAGAAAAAATGCAAGTCTTCAGTTCACGGCATGAGCAACAACAACAGACGCATCAATTGCAGTGTCCACAAGGGCATTATGGGAATTATCAATAGCAGCAACATCATCCAATGGAACAAAACTAGGCGGAGGGAACACCAGGTTCCTAAAATCTATGTACCAGCCGATGTCGTAGAATTGCACCACATTGTAGATACAAAACAGGAAGTGGTAGGCTCAAGTGACCCTCTAGCGGTGCTCATCTTGTGACTGGAGGTGAAAGCCACTCAGAAATGGCAGCCATAGAATGACCGCATCCTCTTCTATGAACCTCCAAAGGTCACTCACAGTCGGAATTCCCCCACCATGTGCAACATTTGCAACGACCTCCCCGAGGTCGTTCAAGTACTTCTTGGGGAAAATTTCCTTCACCAAATGCAAGATCAAAGGCTTGGGAATTCTTATATCTAGCATGGAGGCGACAAAGTGTGAGCACACGTTAGTGTTAACTCTATATATGTCCTCATACTCAAGGAAGTCCCGTCCCAAGACCCATTTTATGGCTATGATGGACAGTGAGTGCTTGTTCTTTGTCATCCTTTTTAAGCACCTGATAGAAATCTCGCCTAAGAAGGAAGTCTGAGACTTATGTGACACTAGCCTAATTGGAGTGTTCATCTTGTCAGACTCTCTGTGAATACCTTAAAACTATCCCTGCAAAGCACCTAAGTCTAGCCTATGAGAACGCTACGCAACTGCAAATGCTAAATTGCTAAACCAATTACCTAATACCAATTCTGCTCAAATCGCTAAGTGTGATTTCGCTACTGCTTAGATGCCTATTTATAGAAAAAGTGAGGAAAGGCATGGTAATCTTCTTTCCATAAACGTGATGTTAATCAAGTACCAACTTCAAAGCTTTGCTTAGGCCTGCTCGAATTTCCCACCTAGTTGTGTCTTCTAAGTACGGTTTTCTGTGTGTAAAACTAATAAGAGCTAATTAATTAGCCTAAGTTGGTGGCAGCAATCAGCGGTGTTATGCATGACCAAGGATTGAGGTGTCATTCTCCAGGTATTTTGCTTATTCCAAGAAAGAGCTCGTATCTTTTCAAATGTTGAGTGCATCTTTGGCCTAATCATTCCTTTTACGATATTAATTGCCAACGCATACGAATGCTTAGGCTACTTGCAAAGTGTCAGCTCAAGTTCCAAGAAAATTGCACTGTACATATGGTTGCTAATTATATTTATGAATTCTTGTCAAATCAAAATGGCAAGTAATTCATCTCACACAAGCCAAGGGTTGGCGATACATGCCTCATTAATTACAAAAAATGTGACTCTCGTCTACCGCCTTGAGAGAAAATAGCTAAGTATTGCATGCAAAAAAATTAGGCACTCAAAAGGTCTTTTCAAATACACTGCCTAGAGAAAAAGCAATTCCTAGCGCATAGCCAGAGCCAAAGTAAAGTTGCAGAAAAATTCAAGCTAAAGCAAAAAGATTCCCGTAAATTAAGAATGGCAGAAAGTTCAAGCCAAGAAGTTAGGCAAGTAACGACGCAAAGCTTAGCTAAAGCTCTGAGAGGAGCACCAGCCGTTAATGTCTTTGAGAATATTTCTTATGCTACACCGGGTATTCCTGATAGGCCAAAATGGGCAAACACAAGGCAGCTGGACAAGCCCAAAAACTACAGAGACTAGAGCTTAGTTTAGGAAGATTGGGATAATGTTCATGATCCCTTTCTCACAAAGAACCCTCAAGGATTGAGGGAAGTGGCCTGCGAAAGAATGAAGGTGTCCAGAAGGGCACTGTTGATTGTAGGAAAAGTATGGTTTAGCGGGTTTCCTCAATATATGGTCCCATATGTGCACTACTACCCAGAATTGGTCGATGTGGCCATTAAGCATTTCAATCCAAGTACCAACACTATTGAGGGTCAGACTCTGTCAGTTAACATCAACCCGACTACCATATGGAATATTTTGTGCATTCCAAACCCTATGCAAAGAGGAATGGAAGTGGAGACATTTACTCCTAGACAGGGAGATCATATATGGAGCACCAGGGATAAGGCTCTGGAATTTTATAGCGAAGAAACCCAAAGGATTGAAGTAGAACAAGGGAAGCCACCAAAACTTCCTGTGCCACACGGTGCTTTCAAGGAAGACCTGCGAGATGCCTTTTCAATGATGGCATTTGTTTTCGATCTGGACACTGACGAAGAGGTGCAGACTTTTCAATTGGGTTCGACTTTCCAATTTCGCAGGAAAAAATCTTTTGGTATGATTTCGCAAAATTCCTCTCAATGAAGATGATAGAGCAAATTAACAAGTACCAAGTTGAACGAAAGTTCAGATTTGTCTCCTATTTTGCTCATATTTTTTTGTATCAAAACCCTGATTTCTTTGATAAGCAGGTAAAGTTGTCTATCTTTGACGAAAAGAAGAGGAAAAAACCAATTTTTTCCTGGACCCCTCTCCTCTCTTCTACTTTTGATTATTACGCATTTTTGGATTATTTCTTGACTCTGATTTTGCAATATTTGCAAGGGGAGGAGTGTATTAATCGACTCACCTTGAATCAAACAGATTTTATGCAGAATTTCACCCCCAAATGTGACTGGTTTTTCAGAGCAGATTTTACATTCATCTGAATGTGAGGCTTCACTGGGAACCATTCCGCCTTCCAACATGCGTGACTAATCGAGTGTTGGCCCTTGAATTGTTCCAACAGGCATGCGTTATTGATATTACCTTCTGCAACGGAAAAAGTGTCAAGAAGTGATTCTTCACCTATCCGCAAAGTTTCAAAGCAGTGGCCATGAAAAAGAAGCAGACACACCCACTATTGTAGGATAAGCTAGCTCATTTAGGGTTGGTAATGATCTGCGAAATGTGGGATTACAATCCTTTCAATGATTTACCTTATGAGCACCTCAAAGTAACTCACAACCCTTAGCCTTACTGGGAGTAGAGGCGCAACCCACTAGAGGATGAAGATGAATTATTGGTTGACCTGATTCATATCCCCACGGAAGACAATAGGCCGCCATGGCATAGGTTCTATTTCCTTGTGGCAAATTATGATGAGAACCTCAAAATGGGAAAAAAAAATTGTACAATAAGCTGAGAAATGAAGATGAATGGACTAATTAAAGGATCAGAGCCTTATGGATATATCACCAGGAAACAAAATGACTTGATGATCCTTATGAAAGTGTAAAGGAGGATAAATGGTTTAACGAGCTTTGGGATGATGAGCGCCCTGCTTCTGAATCAAGCGCTAGCAGAGGCGATGACCCCGATGAAGGAGAAGAGTAGGTGGAAGAGGAAGCTGAGACATCAGCATCCTCCACCCAACAAAGGAGGAAGTCTATAGGGTAGTCTTCCTATGTGGCTTCAAATGTGCAACTGAACATGTCACGAGCCTCACGGACACTCACCTGGGCCTCAAAAACAACAAGAGTGCCCCAACAACAACATCCAGAGACTATAGAAGTGGGAGACACCCCGCCCGCTAAGCGATAACGTGTGGAAGCCTTTCCAGGAGAAGGATCACAAGGAGCCACTGCAAGCCAAGTGCTCACAGCGAGCTAGGAGCTCGAAGCAAGTAAGGAGCCAACAAAAAGCAAACCACCACAATCATCGAGTCAACAGGTAATTTTCACTTCCACTTTTCTTACTTCCCAATCTTTGGTATCCTCTTCCATTTCCACAATGCCCCTTACAACAAGTGTCAACCCTCCTTTCTCTGCCCCTACCACAATGTTTGCAGGAGGTTTCTCCCAATTCGGCCAAACTGGGCCATCTATCTTGACGCCTCCGCAAACCTTAACACCAACTGCCACTGCTCAATCTCTCCTCGCCTCTCTTTTTGAAAGCTCAAACGCCATTGGCACCCCTATTTCCTCTTCTACCTCAAGTCTGACCTAGTATGCCCAACAAATGAACTCGATTATGACTACCCCATCACCGCAACAACTGATGAGTGCTTCTACCGGTTTGCAAACCAAACTATGGCAAGTTACCTTTTTCTCCTCGAAAACTGTCAATCTCCCACCAAAGAAAACGCAAGGGCCTTCTACACTTGTATTCCCTTTTTCCCTACCTCCTAGTACACCTATTACTGGCAGACTAGTTCAGTCGCCATCTGAATTCATATCCAAAGGAGAAGCCACAAAGAAAATGCGAGCCCTCAAGATCCAAAATTGAAAAGCAAACGATGATAAAAAGGAGGCGGAGTCTAAGGTGTATACAGTTTACAATGAAGTGCAACAAACGCTGAATTTTGTCACCATGTACTTGAATGTTGTCAAACCATAGGGCGATATGCTGCTGAGTGATTACCACATGTATGCCATGGGACTTGATCTGGCTGCAGCCTGGCCGCAGGATAAGGTATAACTCATGGAGGAAATGCAATGGGTGGTGATGACCGACTTCCTAAAGTCTAGCCGTCAATTGAAGAAAAAGGAGGAGCAGCTAAAGCTTGTGAAGGAAAGGGTCAGTTTTCTGTAAACGAAAGAGAAATCACTAGAAGCAGAGGTTGCACGTTTGTCTGAGAAAGTGCGAGTAGAAGAGTTGGAGCAGCGAAAACTCCAAGAGAAACTCAATAAGTCCCAGTCTGTTGTCCCCACACTACTCAACGAACTATGGGCGAGGAACCAGAAATATTAGAGCCAATTGACCTCGACAGAGAAAAATATGTAACAAAAGGATAAAGAGTTAGTAGCTCAATGTGCTCTATATGAGCAGGAATTAGAAAAGAATCATATGGAATTTCTAGGCCAAAAGGCCTAATTAGAAAGAGAGCTTCAAGAGACAAAGTCCTCTCTTGACACAAAATTGGCGAACCACTCCCGAGCCGAGGAGAACTGGTACAAAGAGATAAGTAGCTTCGGGGAGTAACTGGCATCCACAAAAAAGAGGAGTGTGGAATTAACAGAGGTTATTAACTCAAAGGATGTGGAGATTGCCTCTCTAAAGATCTCTCTCCAAGCCTCCTCCACACAACCAAACCTCATCCCATTGGCTCGACAGCTATACATTTCTTATTAGGAAAAGGTTAAAACCTTCTGCCTAACACTACATCCAACACTCTGGTTCATTTTGAAGGCATCAAAATTGAGCCAAGAGGTTCACGAAACAATTGAGCAATTCCCATGGTTCATCTAAGAGAAGGTTCCAGAAGCAAAGAGTTTGTTGAGCAAGCTATATTCAGTCTCTGATGAAGACCTAGCCAAAGCAAGGATCGAAGATCTGGATATTGCTTCCCAAATGACAAACAAGTTCATCCATTGCCACTTGGCCTTCCAGCGAACTAAAGTGGTCGTAGCTACTTTGAACTAGACAATGGATGACATGCAAGAAAATTTCTCCCAGCTGAGTGAGATGGGTCTGCCGTCTCTGTTTCTTGAAGATGGGTCGATCGCCACGATAGAGTAGATTGCACAAAGAATTGAAGAGAAGGAGCAAGACCCAAATTCTTTCCAGAGTTTCGACCATCCTCCTACTGTAGTAGACATTGAAGGTATTATTCATCCTCTTGCACAACTACTTTTCCATTGTAAGGCAAGGGCCGGTTTACCTGAGACACTGCCTTATAAAGAAACGTTCGACTTGGGCAGAGCGTAGGATAATTTGTGCAATATAGCGAGACCATTTGAGGACGACTGGCCTCCCCTGTAGGCAGCTCTTTCTAGGCTCTAATTTTGTCCCCAATGGATGGCACTCTGGTCTGTGAACCAGAGAAAATTTTGGGTTCCTTGTTCCTCTAAGTGAAACGCCCCTCATAGTCGCTAGAAGCTATGAATACGAAATTCACCATGCTCCCTTCGGGTTTTGGTTTTTGGCTAAGTACCGACCTTCAAATAAATACATTAGCCCCCCTTTATTATTATCACTACGACCTCTGCCACATGTCCGCTCATTGCTCCCCAAAGGATTTTTCTCCTTGCTCTTCTATCGGCCCCCGATATGCTCCCACGTGTCTTCACCATGGGTTATTTCAATTGCTTCCTTTCACTTCCTCATCAGTCCCCACTCGCGTGCCATGTAGCTCCCACTTGAAAAAAGGTTTGGTGGTCCCCACAGGTGGTGACTATATCAAACATTATTGCTACGTGTCATTTCAGTGCAAGATTTCAACATAGGAAGGGTAAATCGATTGTGGGCAGTGATATGTTGCCATGCGTCCCTTTAGCGCAACTTCTTCAGTGAAGGAATGAAGCAAACAAAGGGTTCCTATATGCTTCCATGTGTTCTAACTGCCTATCCAAGGAGGCGACACTTGTCTGCACAAGACTTTGCTAGGACCACTTCCATCATTCACAAAGGATGCACCTAAATGGAGGGTGACCGAGTGTTGTGTCTCGAATCTGTTTTGTTACAACGGCCTAGGGAAATCATTGCCTCAACATCATTGCTCAGGATTCTAAATCTTTTTAGTTTTTGCTCGCCAGGTGGTGGGAGGCTCACTATAAATACTGCTCTTTGCTTCTAAAGAGGAGTTCAAGAAGTTGGAGGTCCCAAGTTCAAAGATTACTTGTTTTTAAAGCTTCGCTAGTTTTAGAATTACATGATTTTTTGGAGA